>CAMTDV010000024.1:100716477-101316477 GCA_947069175.1 Scalesia atractyloides | reverse complement strand
ATAGTAACATGGCAGGTTTGACTGAACAGGTTTGACTGCCAGGAACCGGTTCTGAACAGTAAATGGCAGGTTTGACTGCCAGGAACCGGTTCCCACACTATCAGGAACCGGTTCCGCACCATACCCGGTTCCACACCATACCCGGTTCCATAATACCCGTACCCGGTTCTACACGGTTCCATATTCTTGGGTGTGAACCCGGGTAGGAACTGGACCCGGTTCCACACCATACCCGGTTCCAATGACATCCAAGCAGAACCGGGTCCGGGTTGGAACCGGTTCTGGGTAATAATAAAACCCGATTATGCCCATCTCTACTAGAGCCTAGACTTCTTCCATAGTTCCATCTAATCTTTTGTCTCTTGTTTTTCTTTTTTCGTGTCAATTCTTCCATCATGGAGATTTATAACTTTTGGAAGGAAAAAAAAAGGCTCTAAGATTTTAGAAGGGAAAATATAGTTTTCCAACGTGTTCAAATGTGATTTTCCGGATTGGAAAAAAAAAACTGATTCTTTTAGAAAGTAGTGACATGCGAGCATTCAAATTTTTGGTAAATAATCAAGTTTTGAGGTGTTCACATGTGAAAAATAGACTAAACCTTTCTAAGATACTCAAGTACCCTCTCAACATACTTTTCTATCTAATGGTTTAATCTCGGATGCTGAGATAACCCGTATCTTTTAATTTGTAAGGAGCTCAGCTCGTTTACTTCCAAAATGGTATTATGACTTGACTCAACCCACTTGTACTTAAAAAATCATCTATTACGAGTACATCCGTTGGCTCATCTACTATGTGACTTGTATGTTGTAACCCAAAAAAAAATTCTGTAATAACTTGATTTGTAACTTAAATTTCTAAGATACTCAGGTATTCTTTCAGCATACTTTTCTACCTGATGGACTAATGGTTTAATCTAGGATCCTTAGATAAGCAGAATCTTTTATTTTGTGAGCTCAGCTCATTTATAAACTGCTTGAACTATGAGTGATCTAAGGTCCAGAAATCAACTCAGAAATGATGTTAAACGATATATTTGCACCTATGATATTGGTGCTGTTATAGTCTGTTTCATTTGAAAAGGAAAACTGGGATACAGCTTACAACACATCTCAGTACAAGTCCAACCCCTTCTCTCTATCCAAAAATATTAATAAATCAAACGTAAATATAAGAAATTCAAAACTAAACAATGACTCAAAACACAGCTGCTTTAGTGTATACAAACTGACACCTATGCCATGGTAGTGGAGGTGGTGGTGGTGGTGGCTGGGTTCTTTTGGTCACCAAAAATGCGCTGCCTGAAGTCAGAAACCATCATAGGGAGACCTTTGCGAAGAGGGACCTTGGGCTTCCAACCTAGAAGTTCTTTAGCCTTGGTGATGTCTGGCTTCCTTTTGTGTGGGTCATCTTCGGTGTTTGGCTTGAATTCTATTTTCGCATTTGGGTCTATTGTTTCCTGGACCACCTGTTCACACAATCACCAGTTTTAAACACCAGACCACTAGACCAGACTCAAATATGGGGCCAATGAAATTCAAATAATAGGATACCTGAGCGAGTTCAAGCATGGTGAATTCACCAGGGTTTCCAAGATTGAAAGGTCCCACATGTTCGCCTTCCATCAATCGCATTAGACCTTCCACCTTTTCAATTCAAACATATAAAAATAAGTGAATATTGTGTACAGAACTGCGCGAACCGTACTATGCGTTTGCATGTAGTATGGAAGATAATCAGAAGTAGTTGGAGATAGAAATAAAGACTGGTGGGTGTATCACCAATGTCTACAAATGTATTATGAGGTGTTCTACTTAGAAATTAAAGTTGGTTCTGCATTGAACAGGCCTCAATAAATAAGTTTAAAAATTCATTTGTTAAATTTTATGTACAATATGCCAATAAAAAGATTAGCTTGTTGAAGAAACTAATGGAAACTGTATGTTGAAAGAAATTAGACAACCAGGGAATATGAAAACAATGACTAAGAAATGAATTGTGGAACGTATACTAACCAAGTCAGAAACATACTGGAAACTTCTTGTTTGCTTGCCGTCTCCGTAAACAGTGAGTGGCTCTTTCCTAAGCGCCTGCATATAATATAATGTTTATATATCAAAACCATAAATATAATGTTTATATATGAAAACCATAAGATAAACGTTCTGAGTGGCCAACTAAACGGAGAGCAAAAGCTTACCTGAGCAACAAAGTTACTGACAACACGACCATCATCAATGCACATCCTAGGACCATATGTATTGAATATCCTCGCAATCCTAACCTGCATTGCAGTTTTTTACATTAAAACATACCCACAACCAAATCCTATATTGTTTCCAAACATTTCTCATTTCTTGCCTAATATAAAGGTTATAAATAAGAGCTAATGTTCCTTATAGTAAATTGCAGGGATGATTTCTGTAGCAGGGTGATATCAAATATAAAAAAAAAAATTGTACTTTATAGTTTATACTATCAAACTATACTACTAAAACATAAATGGTTCTTCCTAAAGACCTTGCTGCAGATAACCATTCCTGCAGTCTGCTGCAGGGATAATTTTCCCTCAAGTCCCCACTCCACCAAAAATTCCTTACATATCATGTGGCAGTAGATTTGTTATACTGTTTATTACTTGATAAAAAAACAATTAGTAAAGTGTTAAATAACTAGATTTGGATATCAAAAAGGGAATATGTCATCTAACAGTACGTAGCCAGGTTTCTTCAATGTTCCAGTAAGTTCACTCAAAACTTTTTGCTAACTACAAAAACCATTAAAGTTTTAGTATTTTGTAAATGTTAAAAAACTAAGTGACCTAAATGGAACAAATATGTAACTTGGTTACTATTTATAGATTATTCCTCTAAATTGAAATCTGAAGTAAAAGATAACTAACTGTAAGGAAAGAAAGTCACTAAATAATAACCATGTTTCCTAATGGTTCCATTTAATCATTCAATAACGAAAAGTTTTACAGTAATTAAAACAATACTGAAACTTACCGGTTTTTGTCATAGCAAAATATTTTAAAATTGATTGGTTTGCATTTAAAAACAAGTACAATCAATTATGACAGAGAGAACAAAATATAAACTCAACCGCTCGGTTTATTCCATGAACTTTGTTTCAATGAGTCAGAGCTTTATTTACTATTTTCTTTTTCCTCTCTTTCGGGTCCCATACTAACAATTTTTAAAACAGGAATCAACTTTTTGAGCATTATATTCCACTTTCATATAAAACAAATAATGTTCGCAATAATTAGGCATAATGAACAAAAGGTGGAAACATGGATATATAATAATAACTACTATTGTTATTTTTTACCATAAACATTTAAGTCTTGAAAAGTGTTACCTCTTTTATGTACCTTCTCAAAAAAATTATCAATTTCTGTAACTATGATATATCATGTTCGGTATAGATTATACTAGATGTGGTAAATAAGCAAAGCAAAGCAAAACGAGTTGGTGAGAACCAAAAAGAGCCAGGATGGATCAAGTTTTGTCCAAAAATAAAAATAAAAAATAGAAAGTTTATAAGTAATTAACATAGTGTATATTATTCCAAAAACCATACACTATCCGATCCGTAACCGGCTACATAACCAGTTTGCTTGAGTCCTTTTAAACCAGTCCAACATGTTGTACCTAGCGAATCTTTAGACCGAATTTCATTTTTTTACGCTTGTTTTCTTAAATACCATTTATTATTAGTTTATAGTTCTACTCGACCTGTTCGATTACGAAAACATTGATTTTTATTAATTTCGTATTAAAATATAATTTGTGTGATTTAGACACATTCAAACCATTTTGGTCTAAAAAATATCATCTTTATAGTTGGATACAAAAGAAATGTGACAGGTGAGAGGGTGGCCTCAAACAATATGATTTTAGGTAGAAATAAACCGAGTCAAAATAGATAAAAAGAAAAGTAACACATACCTCTACACCGGCACCTCTATGATAGTCCATGGTCAACGTTTCTGCAGTACGCTTTCCTTCATCGTAGCAGCTTCTGACACCTGTCAAGTATAAATACCTCAGATCTTCTTTCTTTAATCATTTTTTTAATAATGTTACACATTCCCCCCCTCAGATCTCCCCAAACCCCAATCAGGACCCGCAAAAGGTGGTACAAAAGTTGACCATTCAAATGATACACCAGATCTACCGGAATGAAAATAAACAACTCACCGATTGGATTCACGTTGCCCCAGTAGGTTTCCACCTGAGGGTGCTGCAGAGGATCTCCGTACACCTCACTGGTGCTCGTTAGCAAGAACCGCGCACCTACCCTCTTCGCTAACCCTAGCATGTTCAATGTCCCCACTACATTCGTCTTGTAGCAGCAATCAAATCAAAATTAAGGATTTCAAAATAATAATCATATATGAAAATTGCAATTAGATTAGTAAAAAAATAATAGAAATGAAGGATATGATTGTTTTGACTGGATTGTATTTGTAATGAACAGGGGAAGCAGGGCAAGCAAGGTGATAGATCTGATCGACTTCAAGCAACAACGGCTCAACGACGTCATGTCGAATAAGCTCAAATTTAGGGTTTCCAAAGTGATGCATCACGTTATCCTTATTACCGGTGAAGAAATTATCAACAACAATCACACTATCTCCCCTCGCAATCAACCGATCAACCAGATGACTTCCGACGAAACCTGCACCGCCGGTCACCACTATCCTTAACCCCTTCCGTTTCAACCCTAACGGAATCTTCCCGCCCATGTTAAATGATTCGAATCCAGTAGGATTGTAAAAGGATCGCCTAGGGTTCATCAGTTGGACCGATTCAGAGACCGAATAGGCATCGATTGGACCGGTGGTGGTAGACGACGGGAGGAGCGTGACGATGGAGGCGGCGATGGCAATGCCGACGAGTAGAAATACAAGACGCTGTTCACGGAGCATGTAATGAACAACGCGATTGACGGTGGTCCATGACGGTTTGTTAGGCTTTGGAGAGTAAGATTCCGGCGTCGGTTGGGACTCCGGGCGCCGGTAGGTCAACTCAGATTGCATATTGTTGTGTGTGGGATTGAGATTGTGATTCTCTCTCTATATGTATAGGTAGAGAGAGAGGGGAGAAAGTGGTGGTGTGGTGGTGGAGAAGAAGTGGAGGGGAGTGTATATATATGGTGGTTTAAATTCTCCGGTTGGTGGCTCAAGACTTGTTGGGCTAATAAAATAAAAATGGACCGGCTCGGCTCGGCTCGGCTGGCTTATGAATTTACGGAAAAGGGCCTGTTGTGTTGTACTTGTTTGTTTCCAAAGTAAAGGTAAAGGGTAGGTGATAAGTAGGAAAAGAGTTGCCGAAAGTGTTTCTGTGTTCGTGTAAGGTTTTTGTTTGTGAAATTACGGAAACACCCTAGGCCTACGATGAATTTATTATATTGATGGTTTATGGATGTTGGATAC
The DNA here is from genome assembly GCA_947069175.1 of Scalesia atractyloides. Taxonomy (NCBI): domain Eukaryota; kingdom Viridiplantae; phylum Streptophyta; class Magnoliopsida; order Asterales; family Asteraceae; genus Scalesia; species Scalesia atractyloides. Next base: position 101,311,034 of record CAMTDV010000024.1, on the reverse strand, counting down.
AACTAAACACCGGCTGTAATGCTTAAAATAACCAAGGAACGAAGGTTTATTAAGTTATAATTAATTGTTCAGTAAATTGCACAAAACGCCCTTTAAGTTTCATCAATCTTGCTGGTTTCAGCCTTAATCTTTAAAAGTTGTCAAAACAAGCCTTTAAGATTAAATTAGTTACGGGTTTCATCCTTTATCACTAACTCGGTTATTAATTCATGTTAAACGGCCTCATATGCATGGCATGTGAGGGTAAAACCGTCTTTTCATACATGTGAGCTTATAAAACCCATAAAACACTCATTAAATCCTAGACCCTTTGTGTTCTTGTTCTTCCACCTAACACAATTGCACGTTGCAAACCCTAGATTCTAATCCCAACTTCAATGTCATTTGTTTATTGTTTGTGTGGGAAGGAAGCAATCTTACGAACCTCTCGGTCAGATAGAAACCCAGGACGACTGTATCACTCGTGTCCCTTCAAAGTAAGTTTTCCCCAAATTCATCATAATTTGAAAATCAATGTTTAGTGTATGTTGTTTAGTTTACAGGCATCACCGATTTGTAAAAATTTCATTGGATGGGCTGAACCAAAGGCTGATGAAGAAGCACAATATATCATTCCATGATTACTAAGGACTAACAGTGAACTTATGGATTCAAATCATGAGCTTCATGCTAGAACACAAGAAACTTGAAGAGCATTTGAAAGACACTAGAGCTGAATCAAAAAAATGGAAAAAGTACATGATTCTTAGTTGGTTGATGCTTTTCACTGTTGTGTTTCTTAAAATAGTTAGTTAGTGGAATGAAATCTAGTATGATCTTGATGTATTGTGTTTTGTAGTTGTGAATCATGTTAAGGCAGTTATATATTTTGGATATTATTAATGGAATGTATTTTGGAAATTTCGATCATATGGATATTGTTGCAGTTGTTGTTTATGTCATGTTTGTACGTAACAAAGTAAACGTATAAGTGTCCGCAGACATAACAAGGTGAAAGCATAAGTGTCCGCGGACATAACAAAGTGAACGAATAAGTGTCCGCGGACATAACAAAGTGAAACCATAAGTGTCGCGGACATTTGATACTTATCATCACCTAACAACCTGCATTACCTAACAATTTGCAATCCTTAACAAACTGTAATCCTTGATAATACAACCCCCAAACAATCTGCAAACAGAACCACCTGCAGAAATTGTAACCTGCCCTCTAACACCCTGCATTAACTGTATAGCATATAACACCCTCAAATCATTAAACGACCGTATAACATATAACACCCTCAAATCATATAAAGACAATAAAAACATGACATACCATAAAGAAAATACTGTCTAATACAAAACATAACAAAAGTCACCAAGTCTATATAGTTTTCAAAGACAATTAAACAAGACATAGGTTTTTAAGGCCAAAAGAACAACCATGTAAACATCCTAACACAAGCAAACATAAACAATCATTTCGATTTTTTATGAGATTTTGCCTTTGCCCTGCACCATTCTTGACAGCACGGGAGCCTACACCTTTCTTCACACCACTGGATCATGCACCCTTCTTCACACCACTAGATCCTGCACCTTTCTTCACACCACTAGATCCTGCACCCTTCTTGACACCACTAGAGCCTGCACCCTTCTTGACACCTAAAGAACCTGCAACATTCTTGCATGTCCTGGTATTATGACCAAGGCCCTTGCACTTTCCACGTTTTACAGAAGCATCATTCTTTGATAATTTTTCACCTTTGGACATATCCTCTATCTCACTTACACACCTTTTCCTTTTCTTTTTTGGCCTTCCAGCTTGCTTGTGGTAACTTGGTGGTGTTATAGTAGTTGGAACCTGGGATTTGGGCCATAAAGTTCTACCATTGATAGGAATATCTTGAAACTGTAAACATGCTTCCATGATTCCAACTTGTACAATGGGTGCACCCAATTTTCTGGTATATCAACCTGTATACAACAATTATTGTTCAATAACAAATCAAAATGAATGTTATATAAATAAAGACAACCTATTGACCATGGCTGGCCATATTCCAATTTGCTGCTACTGCATGCTTGCAAGGTATTCATGTAATCTCCCACCTCCTGCAACTACATGTTTTCTGAACTGCATTGACCACACATTGGTCAATACCATGAGATACCTCAAAGTGTTCATCCCCATTCCAACTAACTGAATACTTTGCAGCATCTCTCTTTATGTTTGACAACTGATTGGTAGCATATTGTGGCAACAGACCATCACTTTTATCAATAACTTGTAAGACATTAACTATCCTTCTCATAAGGTATTCCCTTATGTATTCTAAAGCTGTGATTATGGGCTTATCTCTCCCTTGTACTATTTTGGCATTAAATACCTCACACATGTTGTTTAGAAGTACATCAGAGTGTGCCCTGCCTGTTCACAAAATGCGTAGCACAAATTCAAAAACTTACAAGTGTAATAGTCTACATATGGAATTTAATATTTTAAATAATTGCAAGTGTATTACCTGAAAAGTGAGATATGGTCCAGTGTTTTGGTGGGATATTTGATAACCACACATGTGCATTAGAATTCAAAGTCTTTAGCTCATCCATACAAGTCTCAAACTGTACAACTGTTGTAGCACTTGCTATTTTCCAAAGCATGTCTTTGTACTCCTTCCCTTTATAAGATAATCTCATGTTCCCATGGATATGTCTGAGACAGAATCAGTGCTCAGCATTTGGAAACAAATTTGAAACTGCATTCTGAATTCCCTATTACACATTTAAAAATGCAAAAGTATGATAAACCAACAGATTAATAATGTAAAACATGTACCTTTTGTCTATCACTCCTGAATATGAAATTTGAATTGCTTGCAAGTTGTAAGTCATCACCAAGACATTCAAGAAACCAGGTCCATGAGTTAATGTTCTCAGCTTCAACAATTGCATAGGAAAGAGGATAAATCATGTTGTTGTTGTCAATTCCAACAGCTGTGAGAACCTGACCAGGAAAAGGTCTTTTCATAAATGCACCATCAAGCCCTACCAAATCCCTCCCAATAGCATTGAATCCTTGCTTTAGTGAACCAAGACAAATGTAGATTCTTTTGAATTTTCTTGTAGGCTCACTAGGCTCTGTTGGTGGTTCCACGTCTAACTTGATAGTGGTTCCTGGATTTGTCCTAAGCAATTCATCAATGTATTGTCTAAGTAGACCATACTGTGAACTATAGTCACCATGTAGCTGCTTCTGAGCTTTAGCTTTGGCCCTAAAAGCTGTCCATTTAGAAACTGAAACTTCATATTTTCGCTGAAACTGTTCCTGTACTGCTTTGACAGGGATGTTGGGGTTATCTTCGATTTGTTCCATCAGTTGTTGTGCTAAGAAAGTTGAACTACAGTGATAAATGTTTCGGCTCTCTAAACATTTGTGTTCATCTATTAGAGTCTTAACTATCCAACTCTTTGTCACTGAATCCCTAGACACCATCAACACAAAGGGACATACAAACTGCTTAGGGTTTTTCTTTTTACCTCTTCCCCCAATGTGTTTTTTTTCTGGACCTCCTTTATTCCTATCATGTTCAATTTCAGTCCCTCCTTTCCCATCATGTTCAATTTCAGTCCCTCCTTCAACAGAAATGTCCCCTTCTTTCTGGTTCTTTTTAACTTTTTTCTTTTTTGGCCTCTTAACAGGTTCCACCTTTTCAACAACAGGAATATCACCTGCACATGCCACCCTTACCTTATCCTTATCATCCTTTACTATTTTTAACAACCTTCTAGTCTCCACTGTGTGTTTTTTTAAAAACTTTTTAACTTCAACCTTATTTCCAAACATTTGACCTATGTAGAAGTTGTTATCATTAGCGTGTGCCCTTTTTATATGTTTTAAGGTTCTCCTCCTAACATTCCCTATATTATTCTCAATATCACTAGCACTATCAAAGTTTTCATTGTCCAAGACCTCTAAATCATCAACCCCTGCCTCATGGTGAGTTTCATCTTCCTCTTCATCATCAATCATGAACTTATAATCTCTCATGTCAATATCACTTTCATCCATACCATTCTCCTCATCAACCATATAATCACTATCTTGGTCACTATCTTCTTCTATATCATTATCATCCTGATAACTCTCATCATCCTTCCTATCATTAACCTCATTAGTATCCCCCTATCCCTATCATTAACCTCATTAGTATCCCCCTATCCCTATCATTAACCTCATTAGTATCCCTATCGTTAACCTTATTAGTATCCCTATCATTATCATCTAAGAAAGGGTCAAAAGGATCCATAACAAAACTAGTCATTCCAATATCATGAATTGCAGCACTAGGTACCTGAGGAGTAACCATACTAGAGTTTCCAATATCTACTACATATGTTGCATTTTCGGTATCACCTTCAATGTGCTTTGTTCCACATTCCACACCTCCATTGTTTTCATTTGATGATTCATTCCAGGTCAATGCTAGTCCCTTTGGGTTGTTCCTTTTACTATCAATCATCTGAGCTTCAACTTCACTGACTTCTTCTAGTACCACACTTGATTGTGCGTGTATCTCCACTAAGACAATATTAGACATCCCATGCTCAATGTATATATCAATAAACCTGTTCCCCTGATGAATGATTTCTAACAACTGCAAGACATGGGAATCTTCAGCCAATAGATGAATCCCAGATTCCAAATCACCCCTGGCTCAACATAATGGTAAAAGGTAGGGACATCAAGATCATACCCTAACTCTTTCGTCATTAGGGCCAATTCATAAATCCCAATTTCTCGTCATCTACCAAATCAATGAAACATAACAAACCATTTATATACATACGACCTGAATTGTTTGTAAATGACCCCCCATGATGCATGTTGATTGAGAAGAACATTGGATAAAGTTCTGCATTTTAAAGATAAAAAATCTAAACTTTAAACACATACATGAAATGGATCGAAGTAAAATATGATAAATTGAACTTTGAACTTTACCATGAAGTTCATCGACATCATAAACATCATCATCTTCTCCGCGTATATGAAATCCACCTCCTCTGTTAGCCATTTGGGGTTTTGATCGGAATAGGGTCTGTTTCTGATCGGAACAGACAATGAGCGATGAGGGTTTTACGTGAATTGTGAGTATTAAAAGGGTCTGGGATTTAATGAGTGTTTTATGGGTTTTATAAGCTCACATGTATGAAAAAGACGGTTTTACCCTCACATGCCATGCATGTGAGGCCGTTTAACATGAATTAATAACCGGGTTAGTGATAAAGGATGAAACCCGTAACTAATTTAATCTTAAAGGTTTGTTTTGGCAACTTTTAAAGATTAAGGCTGAAACCAGCAAGATTGATGAAATTTAAAGGACGTTTTGTGCAATTTACTCTTAACTGTTGAGATGGTCATTGTCAAAAAGAGGTTTGTTGATGGGTTAGTTGTAAAAGTAAGCTTGAATAGGCCTCGTTAAGAGAACATTTTCATATACATCACGTTCTTTTTTTAATTCATCAATATCTATATATTGATTAGAGATTGACTGCGAAAAATGTATATAATAAAATTAATATATTTGCGTTACATAGTGAATGGTCGTAAACATCATATCTACATGTATGGGGTGAGTATTATGTATTGTTCCTATCCTAGTATTGTTAACTCTTTCTTTCTTCCACATCAATGTCAAATATTTTTCTCATTTCATTTCTAAATCGTTATTTATAAACCATTGAAGTAGTCATTTTTTTCTTATTTCATTTGAATCATTTCTAAACCATTATCTATAAATCATTGAAATAGTTATCTTTCACATCTCTAAATCTTTGATTTATACAATATGGATATAAGGTAATACATTTTAATAGTATCTTCAAACCGGTTGACAGTGTGGAGATTTCGCCTATCACCACCCCATATGGGCACCCCATGAGGTGGGTCGGTGTTCCCCCCACCCCCCCCCCCCAGAGATACACTATTAATGAAAATAAATATTTGGTGAAAAACAAAGAGTTTACGTATCATGGATTAATTAGCATTCACTTAAACCACTACGATTCTACATTATCGTGTATTGATAATTTGTTCTATTTCTTCGTTGTTGAGCTATGGGATTGTTGTGTGTCACCTAGCCTAAGGTGTTATCCACACCGCATCAATCATGTGGTGCATCTTCAAACCAAGCATATGCATCTAAATAGTGCATACATGATTATTTGTTGTTCATGGTTTAGATACGTTTGTGTGATTGCCTAGTAGTCGTAAGTGCGGAATAAAATTTTGTGTATGTTAAAATAAAATATAATTTGCATATTATCAACTATAACTAGTGTGAGAGATGATATATCCCTTGAATCCCCTTTTAAACCATTATATAAAGTAAAGTAAAATAAAATAAAATATGGTTAAAGCAAAACTAACCGAGTGGTTTTTTTTATTAGAATTTGGCAATGCCACTCAAAGGTGGGTTGGCGGTGGACTTTGAGTAATTTTGACTCCGTCACGTAAAGGGTCAAACTCTAACAAATGCATGTACCATTGCACCTATTGTGGATCTTAACTGCCTATTCAATAATTTGAACATGGTAAAATTAACAACAAATGCGACTAAAAATCTTGGAATAATATGATGTAAAGTTGTGAACTATCTTTCTTTCAAAATTTCATATCCAATAAATTTTAGTAAATTTTTTTTTACTAAATATAAGAGTAAAATATATATGTTTATTAAGAATTCAAATCAGTTGGTCTTAATAGATTACAAAATTTAACTTTTACCTTTTCATAATAAAATGCACATTTCACATTTAAGATCATTAGTGACATGATTCACAACTTCTTTAAACCGTAGATAGTTATATTCATTACAAGTTTATCTTAAACTACATTTTCCTCATCATCAAGTACTAAAAAATTACTTATCACATGATTTATTTCAAGTTTTGTTATTTTTTTTGTAATAAGGCTATTAGTCTCGTTATGTAAATTTTGCATCATGATCAAGCTCTGACTAAGAACGTATATGAGGAATCAATATGTAGTTGCCTTTTCAGGTTAATGTGTATCACCGCATTTATAGGTGGATCTCGGACTTTCACAAGAATTTGTTGCGAGCACATGACCAATCCCGTTGAATCTATAACTTTCACTGCAGTTAGATGTGCTAATGATCACATTCACTAACTTAACGATCTTTGGTTGAATTGTCAAACTTTATTTATTTTAAAAGATAGCTTTTAATAACAGGGTAATAAGTGATGAATCATTAGCAAAATTAGTTTAGTTTGTAAATAATTGATACATTCGATATTATTATAGGTATATCATTAAGGAATTAACATGTCTTCATTAAGTCATTCAGTCGGTTTTGATTATTTATGGTGTAAGTTAATATGAATAGATAGTTTCCAAAACGAATTTGTTATTTAGTTCAAAAAAAGATTAGGCTAAGGGGTGTGAGGTTCGGGGGAGGAAGGGGGAGTCCCATGTGGCATCGACGCCAAAGGGGAACAACACCCTCCTCCTTCAGCAATCGGGGGAATTGGTGAAATCTCTCCCCTCTACCCGAGCTTTGTGTGATGAAATGTATGGCTATGAATAGAGGGAATAGGATGAAAAAGGGGTAGGGGGGGGAGGGTGAATAACTAAAATATTAACATTGTGTAAATAAAGTATCATAGCCTTAGTTGTTGAATAACTAAAATATTAACATTTGTAAATAAAATATGTTAAACTAAGTCTGGTCCACTTTTGTACTAATCAATCGAAGTTGCCACATTCAATCAAATAATTGCTTTGTTGGAGCTTGAAGTGATGGAGACCGTCAGATACGTAAATCAACGGTGAGGGATTCATCTTTCCGTTTAGACGTCACACTTGAATTCACATGGAAGCAAACCTTGGACTTTTTTTAATGATGTTTGGTGATTACACATTTGCAATTTTGCACCCGTTTTAAACGCCCTATAAACATCATTCTGTATCCCTTTTATTTCAAAAGTATTTCATTTCATTATTATAATATACATGTTTGCTACTTTACATTCATATAATAATCAAATGAATACATCTATATTGAAACTAATTTTGAAAACACAAAAAATGTTTAAAACCTTCTGAAGATATTGGCAATAAATTTGTAAGCATCATGTCCTATGAGTCTATTATGACTTAATTTTCGAACCTTAATTATAATACGAAAACTAAAAATCATATGCTATGTGTGTATATATGGCATTGTTAATACATAATCAGTATTAAATAAAGAACGGTAAGAACAACATATGTAGTTGTATAGTACGATAGAGATAATAGAGCGGTTACACACTTATAACCATCTTATGTATTATAATTAAAACAATATGTACACGTGTTTATTCGATTTTCACAAATCCTTACTTAAAATTGATCAGGTATCCAGTGTTCCTCTATATCTAAAATACAATTCTTATCTACCATATATTTTTTATATCTAAGAATGAAAACAAAAAAGAAAATATACGTACACATATATGTCACTGTGTATAATAAAAAATAACAAGTTAAAAAAAAAAAAAACTATAATGAAATTGTGGCTTCCTTTTACAATAACAGAAAATGAAAAGAAAAAAATGATTTTGGAAAAGTATTTGGGCCTTGATTGTTGGGAAGAAAATGATGAATCTAGTAAACATCATGAGGGCAGTGGAAGACAAATAAAAACAACTTAATCTGGTAAAGTTGCTTTTAATATGACTTGTGAGGTGTGATTGTGTTGGCTATATATGTCTCTAGTGTTACAACTTAATCTGTTTTATACACCATATTACTTTTTACTTATATAAGAATGTAAAATGGGGAGTACAATAGGTAAGAACGCCGGGTTTAACTAATCTCATATCATACCTAATTGTAAAATCATGTCATATACCCAATAGTAAATTGACTAATAATAATTTGTCAATGCCCAATAGTGAATCGACTAATAATAATTTGTCAGTTTGCTAGCATCCCTGCGAGCATCAGGGTGTACAAACGAACTTATTTGGTTCAAAATGACAGATTGCGGTATATCCATTTCGGAACCCAGTCTCAAAACTTACACCAAAATCTTATTTAAAATAAAAGAACTACTCAATTACACTTTCATGTCTTGGTAATATAGAGTTTAAAACTTTCTAACAATTTCAAAACACCAATTTTTATCAATTTTCAATGTAATTTGAAATGTTAACATACTTAATTTTAAAACGGGTATTTGATTGATTTTCAGATAATTTGGTTTGTATCGACTGATGTAACACTTACCTCATTCTAATGAAAAATTTTCTAACTAATCACATGTGCGGTCACACGAACACCGTCCAGAATGTTTACTATTCGGCAGTTTTGAGTTTTCAACCATCAAAACATTTAATATAATTAAAGAGATTAAACACATCTCTAACCAAGTATTCTCAAATCTGCAAAAGTTTCAAAATATATCTACACCTAGAAGATGATAAGCTGGAATGACAATGTTATTAGGTTATGTTATGCAGCTGGTTGTGAAGAACTGAAGTATAGTCACCAAACTGGATGTCAGTTGGAGGATGTAAATCGAATACATACACAATCGCCTTTGATGCCAACATTGGTTTTTTGGTAGCAACACCATCATACAGCTTCCCAAAGCTGTATTCATCAAATGCAAATGATTCCCTAAGGTAGAAGAAATTCTCTCTCCCCATACTTTCAACCTGCACCAGGTGTTATTCATATGCTTAATCAGTTTCGAGCCATTTACTTATAGAATGAATGTGTTGATGATGGCTATGTTTTATCTTCTAACGATCAAAACGGTAAAAACAAGAGTGAAAAAGGAAAAGGGTCTGACACTCGACAAAGTGTGTTTGTGATGCGTAAAATCTCTTAAATTGTTGAGGTGTTCAAGATCCGGTTTGGCTGAATTTGCGGAAGAAAAAAACACATTTAGGTAAAACCGCCAACTACCGTTTCAAAAATCAGCAAACCAAACTGGTTGAACAGTTCGGTTTAAGCAGTTCAACAGTTTTTTGCAGAATCGCTAGTTTGTATTTGAAATTTAACATAATAGTTCATAAATACTATGCATATACATAACTAAATATTCCAAAAACGAATAAATGAATAAGGTAAACAGCCGGTTCGGTTTATACGACAGTTCCAAGTTTCAAACTTGAACCAAACCATGTAAAACTCAAACCGGCCGATTTGTTTTGGTTTGGGTAATTCGGCCAGTTTCAATGCCTCAATGGCTTCTGAACACCACTAATGAAGGATATCCAGTTTTATAGCTATCAAACTCATACCCTCAAATCCAAACGTCAAACCACGCACCCCTTAACTATATACACAAACAAATGAGAAAAAATAAAGTTTCGCTTCATCCCGCCCCCTTGCGACCAGCACACTGGTCTGGCCCGCAATTAAGAAAAGGGAGAAAGAGATATCCGTACCTGCAGTTGAGCGAATCTGAGGTTGTTCAAAACAAGAATAACTTGGACTTCATACAAAGCATCACCCAACATACGAATAGCAAGATACTCGAAAAACTTTTTGATAAGACCTTTTTGTTCTTCCCAGTTCTCCACATCGTTACCAAACTTAGGAATCCATACAGCACATTTGACTTCTTCCCATGGGATTGAGTTATTAGCAGCTTTGGAAATGATAGTCCCGTGTGGGTGAGAAACTCCCCAAACTATTCTTAAATCTTGCAAAAACGGGTCATTTGAAGATTTAACTGCAGAGGTAGTGCATACTATAGAAGACGGGTTGTAAAAATGAGCAAAATTTGAGGCGAACTGAATATCAAAATCGTCGAATAAAAGAAGACACCCATCATCTGGATTAGGAAATAAACTTAAAAGCAAAGACGCATCAGTAGATACATCTTCTGCTGCACATGATTGGTGTTCACTGTTTGGTTTAGAAAGCTGGTCTGAACTGTGAGAGAAAAAACACGAATTTCCATTTCTGCAACCCTGTATGTGTATTTAGAATTTACAAACATGTGATTAAAATTTACACATGTGATAAATTACATTATTAACGGGATGCATACCTGTATGGATAGAAAGAATTTACAAACGGGTCTTTTAGCTTCCAATGAATGGGAAAATGAACATTCGCTTCCCTTATTGCACGTCCCACTGGCAAAATATCTACAAGCTTCTAGACCATTATTAGAAACGAGATCCTGAGTTTGCTGGTTGCCAGATGACTCCCCATGATAACAAACCCTTATCTGTTTTGATATGACATGCATTGTTACATATTTAAACCGAAAAGACAAAAAGAAATATGAAGCAAAAAGTTTAAACTTTAAATACCTCTTTTATTGAATCAGCCAATCTAAAAGCCACCTCGTTTTTATTAAACCCATTTGCATCCACATAAGGTAAAGCTACACATTTCTTTGTTTCATATAAAGGATTGCTGAGGTTATCATCTGTGGCGGGAGGTTCAGAATCATCATTGTGGTCAACTGTAAGAAGACAGGTGTGCTGAAACTCATAGGGCTCGTAGTAAGACGGTAGACCATTTGAGGTTGCTAGAAAATTGGGGCGGAACCGATGCACATTATTAAGAACACTGTCATCTGAGGATATAAAAATTGCTCCAAATTAACATAAAACCCTTTATAAGTAGGCGTGGCAATTTCAACCTGATTACTTATTAATGGCTTGTTAACATATTTAATTTCAAGCAGGTTAAACTATTTGAATAATTTTTAGCTCAAAAAGATACAGGTCAAAATCATACATATGCTGGCAATATGATGGAGTGACGACTGGACAAGATTGTGGAACAAGCACCACTCTTCTTCAATCTTCAACGATGTAATTTGGGCATCTGCTTTCGCATCAAACTTCAAAAGGTGCTTTAACCGCTCAAGCCGAAGATTAGCCTTCCATAATGGTAAAAGACATGTCATCCATGCTCTTTAACAAATATAATGTTTGATAAAATAAAGAAGATATCATGTCATCACTGGCACTATCTTACCTGAAAAGTACGTTGCCAGAACTGGAAGGCACAAAAATTTGCCATGAATATCACCTCCTTCCTACCCATTAAACCAGTGAGCTTACCATGTTGACTATAGTAGCCATCAGTGAACTCAGAAAACTGTAAATTTAGACTTAAAATGCATCAAATAATCTACAAGATCAAGTGCTGAAGCTCAGAATATCCAATAATAAAGGTGGCCATTTCGATCCATTTATTTATGAACGAGTCGATTTAGATTATGTATATGTAGGCCACCAAAATAAAGCAAGACTTTTAACTCAAATGCGAACCAGTTTAAGGTCAGCAAGAGTCTTTTTAAGCATTCAACCTCTTATTTTGGTTTTATGCAAGAGATTATGTATATGTAGGCCACCTAACTATTCAGAAGTTTTGACCATAAGCACTCAAAAAATAAAACAATTTTAGAGGCCATTTAAGACACAAATTGGCTTTCATTTATACCAAATATATAAAACCATGTCCAAAAATTGTAAAATGACAAAATGCTCCTAAGTTTAAAACTTTCGCACTTCTAGTCGCAAAATAACAAAAAATAGCCCTGAATCTACAATTGTACATGTGATGGAACTATAATTTTAAGAGCATTTTATCATACAATTTTCTGGAAGTTTTTTTTTTTGCAAGAATCAGCATAAAACAAAATAATACTGTTTGTTAACATACTACCAATTTACAAAAAAGACATATGAACAAAAAAGCGTTTATGAAACATCCTAGCCCGACCTGAACCCATTACCCAAGTGGCCAAAATTTAAAGGTTGTAGTCTCATTATATGAAATATGAGTACCAGTGCCTCTTGTCCAAAGGGACGGATGATTGGTAAAGGCTGGGTATCCATTAGGATACCCATTATAATGCCTTCGCGTAACATTCCAGCTTCACCAAACTTTAGAATCAGCATGGAAGCATCAAAGGATAAAGAAAAGCTGGAAAGCAATCTTCCATAAAAAGTTGGCTCATAACGGCCTCGTGGAGGTGTTTTCTCTAAAGCATGAATTTGAACCAGCAATTCTAGCGCATCCTCAACAACTTCAGGTTTTGGTGGGTCCATCACTTTCTGCAACAAGACTGAAAACAACCCTAATATTAGTTCATCCAATTATAAGCGTGTCAATCGTGCAAAAACTTAAGAATGTAGATGAACCTGAAACAGACAGAAAGTGTTGTAATAGTATGGTACGTGTGATCATATTTCACATTAACTAATCATTAAATCGATAAACAAAATACACAAAAGTGTTTTGTCGGTCAACCCAGCCTGCTTTGACTCGCATTATAAGCATAAGCAACAACAAAAGAAATATGATTAACATCATTCCATGGACGTGTATCTAAAGCTAGCTATGTGGAATATCCCATAGAGATTTATGGTAAAGTTCGTTATTTCTTAATTGTGATTGGAAAACTACAAATGTATGTTAGTTTAGAGTAAATGGGCTTGTGAGCCATTAGACCTAACATGGAAGCAAATCTCTTCATGAGAAAAGTGAACATAAACAAATGAAACATGATTAACATCACTCCATGGACACTTATCTAAAGCTAGCTATGTAAAATACCACATACAGATTTATGGTAAAGTTCATTATATGCAACTGTCTTTGCAAAATTACAAATGTAAAACAGTTTAGAGTGAATGGACTTTTAGGGCTTAAACCTAACATGAAATTGAATTTCTTCATGAGGGAAGTGAGTATAGGCGAATAAAAAGATAATGAAATACATACAACAAAAAAAATATATAGAGAAAGAGAAGCTTAGCCTTGCCCTTTGGATCATTGATAGCTCTTGATTCAGCACATGTTGTAAGAAGCACCTGCTGCCTCAATGATAACTTTAATATCGATGGCGCTTCATATTTCTCTAGTTGGCCAAAAAATGGTTCGGTAACAAGTCGATATACTTCACCATCGCAAGTGCGGCCTGTTCTTCCCCGCCGTTGCTCAGCCTATAATATGCATCATGGGGATATTATAGTTGAACTATGACAGTAAAAGAAGAAAATAAAAATTACTAATTACCTGAGATTCTGATACCCAGACAATCTCTGATGATTCAGTTTTTCTGTTTGCATCCCAATAGACTTGTAGAGATCTGCATGAATCAATCACATAGGCAACTTTTGGTATTGTTACCGAAGATTCTGCAATGTTTGTTGCCAATATCACCTGCACCATGAAATAATAGAGGAAATGAGGATTGCTTCCTAGACTCGGTAAACAACTAAGGGGATGTTTGGGTGTGCCTTTGGAAGTAAGTATGGATATTGACTTATTAAGTAATCAAAATCGATTGTTCTAAACTTAGCAGTAGAAAAATAGTATTGTGGGTGTGCTTCTCTGATACAAGTTCTAATTATCAGATAATTAGATGTCTATCTCAGAACATTTAACAAATTAATGTATAAAATAACCATATTTGACAGTTTAGAGGGGAAAAAATCAGTTTTGCGGAATGCGAGTAAAAGTCTCTCAAACTTGGTTAAAGAAAGGGTAAATAGGTAGCTTTCACACTTACGTAATCGGTATTCTTGCACTTGCTAATTTGGTATGATATCTATAACTTATTATTTGTAGGGGTGGCAATTCATGCCGGGTTGGTGGGTTCGTGTAACACTAAAACCAAACCCGAGCCCGACCCAATTATTTAATTGTGTTGAAAAGTTGAATCCTAATCAGGACACGTGAAACCTAATAGGCTAAATGGATTGTAAAAAGGTTGGTCATGTCAACACATTATAAATGGGTTGACAGGTTGAACTTGGAAAACTGTTATATTCTTTCTCTAAACAGGTTGGAGGGTTAGAAATGGGTTTGTCAGGTCAAACAAAACCAGACCCGATTGTTAGCCATGTTGACCCATTTAGCTACGACTGTAACCCGTTTATTTCAGGTCGCATTCATGTCGTGGGGGGAATTGGTGCCCGCAATTATTTGAATATCATAAACGCAATATGTTTATTCAACATCACAAACTGATATCTGAGACTTCAAGTAGTGATAATTTGTTCCAAAACACATATCCAAAGTCCAAACATCCCCTGAATACATGAACATGAAGAACAGAGAGGCTAACCTTTCTATGAGACTTCAAGATTCTCATGGCATTGAGAGCTTGCTCTGTATCAATGCTACTATGTAGAATATGAACTTTAAAAGCACTTCCATAGCGACTCATGGCGTGCCATTGTTGCTCCAATGCATGATAAGTTGGAAGGAATATTAATATGCTCTTTTCCATGTCTGGTTCATTCTTGTGAATATGTACTACCAGATTGTGTATAAGCTGGTGCACTTCCTCATTCATACTTGCTTCAGATAAATCCGGGCTTGGTCCAGAACAATATTTCAAAGATAAGGATTCTGAACTCATTTCTAGAAGTTCTACCACCTGATTTGTAATTTATACCAAACAAATAAGATGACACGGCACCTATACATATACCACAATTTAAATGTTGCAAAAACAGTCATAAATTTACAGATATTCCTTAAACGAATTATTCAAATTTCAAAATACCCTTTAAAGCTTTAGAAGATATTAATATTCTTCTAAATTTCTACATGCAGTAACTGCGGTGGCAATTAAAACTATCAATGCAGTAACTGCTCAAAATCAAGGTTGACTACTTCTAAATTTCTACATGGAAAATAAGTTTTCTTTTTGGTTTGTGAAGTAATAAAAAATAACCTGCTCAAGATATGACACTCTTCTCTGGTACAAAGTATGCTGACTGGAGCTGGGAATTCCTAAAACTTCAACCCTTTCATCGCGATCAATATCTCTAAAATACTCCTTGTATCTTGTAATATCAGCAGTAGCAGACATCAATACAACCCTACAAAATGCATGCAACAATATATCAGTGCCTATAAGTTAATGGCTAAGATATTATATAGAAAACGCATGCAGCTGAGCAAATAAAGGTAAAACAAAATGAAAGAAAGAAATATACAAACCTTAACCCGCTATTTTTTATTAGAAACTGCTTGACACATGCGAGAACAAGATCCGACTCAACAGATCGTTCATGCACTTCATCAAGAATAATAACTTTATACTTTAAAGAATGCATTCCTTTTTCTCGCATTTCCTCCAACAAAACACCAGCAGTTTTGAAGATGATCTTAGAACTGCAACATTAGATAATGAATATTTAATGGTATAAAAATTCAACCAGCACAAAATCTACTGATGGAAAAACCATTGTGCAAGAATATTTCTGTACAATGTCACTCTACAACCAGCATGAAAATCATAATCTCCTTAATCGCAGCATAATATGATTCAAAAATGTAATGAACACATGTCATTTACGTCACTCTCGTGACGACATCCAACAAGACAAGCAAGAAAATACAGGAATGTTTATTGAAAATGAAAGGTTTGCTCATTACTGAAGTACCATAAATGTTCATCAAGGCATCTATAAATATTTTTAAAATGCAAACAACTATAACGAAAAAGCTGGTCCAGCTGCCAGGTATAAAACTTCTCTTTTAGCTCACTAACAAGTGAGACCCACAAAAGAAAACCATGGTCAACTCGGGTCAACAATTTTTCCTGTTAATCTTCTGTAAGCAAACTATAAATAGATGTTATTGACTGATATAGTAGTATCTTTGCTTTATTTCTCAAACTGGGTACTTGATAGACTACAAAAGGATGTTAGCTGAAACTTAAGATGTTCTCAAAGCAAAAGGTAACAACGTAAAGCATCTAGTTACAGGTCAATTAATAATGAGATAATGTGAATACCTGGAAGACATAACCTTGGAGTGACCAATGTGATACCCAACCTCACCCCCTATTACACAGTTTCGAGCTTTGGCCACCATTTTAGCAACTGCCACCACAGCAAATCTCCGTGGCTGTGTACATATTATAGGCTCAATATTTTCTTCGAGTAAAAATTGAGGAACTTGTGAGCTCTTCCCTTCATTATCAAAAAGAAATGTAACCAACATAAGTCACTTTCCATGCTCTTGTTGTGGAGAAAGCATAACGTATAACCTAAACTTTAAAGCTCAAACTCTTCCCCAAAATAACTTAATACAGATCCTTTGGGTAAGAGAAAGTTAACACCTTTCTACTTTAGCAAGTGTTCTCCACTCACAGTTACCTTTTTGTATACTTAGTCATTAAGAATTTTAGTAAAACCTATCAAACAATGATGAACTGGTCACTCGTAAAGTAGGTCATATCAAATAAAAATAAACAATCTGAAACACCAATACAGAGTATTAAACATTGCTGAAATCAAGCATATGTCTGAATTACTGGCATATACTTATTTATCTATAAAATAATAACACAATAATACAAAATTATCAAATAATGTTTAGTAACATTTAATCGAATATAAAGTGTATTTCTTTCGCTTAAAATCCGACATATTAATTCGAAACATATTATTTTAGGGTTTCCAAATTTTCGTATATTACAATACAACTAATCATACAAAACTAACACTTGTTAAAAACTTAATCCTAAAAGTTTCTACTTACACGTGCATTCACGTAGCCGGAAACTTGTTAAAAATTTAACCCTATAGGTTTAGCAAGTGTTATCCATTCATGGTTACCTTTTTGTACGCTTAATCTTTAAGGATTTCAGACTTGTAGTAAAACTTATCAAACAAGCATAAACAGGTCACTCATAAATTAGGTCACATTAATAAGAAAAAAAAAACAATCAGTAACACCAATTCAGAGTGTTAAACATCGCTGAAATGAAACATATGTCTGAATTTTGTTAAAAACTTAACCCTAAAAGTTTCTGCTTACACGTGCATTCACGTAGTCGCAAAGCTTCTCTAAAAACTCGCGCAAATTTTAAGGTCAAGGTCAAACCGAGTCTTCTCGACAGTCCAGTGAGTCACTTATCCAGATAAAAGTAGAACATAAAGTAATAAACATTGAGAAACTACACAGAAAATAGCAAATTAACGTAAGTTATACCGCATCCGGTTTCACCGACGATCAGAGTGACGCGATTCTCCGTTATCTTCTCTACGATTTTGCTCCGGAGCGACATGATAGGAAGATTCTTGAAATTCTCCGACGGAAACGGCGACGGCGGGAGATCGGAGGAAGTAATCGGTTCCGTCATCGTTCAATAATCAAAACCCTCTGCAAAATTCTTGTGTCTGTGAAATGAAATTGAAAATTGAAATGAAAATAATATAGTGGAACCCAGGTGGACCAAAATATCAGTATTTATAGGAGAGGGGGGGGGGGTGTTTTCTAGTTGGTTGTTCAGCAACAAAGACCGTACAAGACTCCGACCCGTGTCCAGCGGGCCCTGGTGTGGGCCGTGTGGCTCAGTGACGACTGGACGTGACCATGACGCAGCTAATCGAATGGTCACCCTGAAACATGTTAAAGCGAAATGTTGAAGATTTGTGTATCTAAAACATGTTAAAGCGAAATGTTGAAGATTTGTGTATCTAGAGGCAGAATAAATTATTATTGTAAATTAAAGCCGGTTGTTTATTTTTAAAGAATTTACTAATTTGTTTTGATATTTAAAACAATTTCAATTCTGCTTTTATTATATCCTTTTACTTAATTTTCCTTTTTAATGGTTTAATTTTTGTCACCAATGAGATTCTAAGCCCTCAATACATGAAAAAACTCAAATTTATCCAACATCTTGATATCACCATACCAAACGTCCTTTGGTTATCACTTAATTTTCTTTGTTTCATGTTTTTAAAAGCCCATACATCCAGTGAATGAGAGGGTATGAGGTTCCAAAACCATTTCCAGTCAAAATTGACTACTCAATACATATTTTCAGTGTTGTAAAAATCGCGACTAGGTAACGATTAGTCGGCGATTAATCGCTAGTCGTCCAGTTACTAAGTAATTTTTCTTAAATCGGTCCATTAACCGACTAGGCCCGACTAGGCCAGCCAAAAATCGACGATTCTAGCCATATTTCAGCAACAAACCTGTATATTCCGGCCGAAACCTCTAAATTTCGTCCAGTTTCCAACCAAATTATATGAATTCCAACAATTAATCATGTATACTTAAATAAATGAGTTGAGTAAGATTTAAAACCTAGCTAATTAACATATTTACCTATAAAAAAATATATATTTATACATAAAACTGAAAATTACATATAAAAAACTCGATCCGATTAATCCTGATTAATCCCGAGTAGTCACTAGTCCCCACTTCACCGGCCGACTAGCGGCTAGCAGGTTCTCCAACCTTGCATATTTTACATCCCATTATACATCTTTTGTATATGGCTCTTATTTTTGGACATCATCCTCCTTAACCCATAAAAAATTACAAATTAAAAATAGCAGTAAAATTTAGTAGATAATGTCTTTATTTGTACATACATAAAATTTTAAACTCGTATATTACTAGCATGTTACAAAAATGCTAAACAATTTCAAAAGGTAATAATAATACCAAATATGTATAAATATGTCTATCGATACAATCATTTAAAAATATATAATTATATTGTATTTACTTATGGTTTGTTGCTTTTTCAGAGATTGTATTGTAACTTGTAAGAGTCAGTTTCCGCCTAGTAGATGCATTAATAAATGAGTTTCATTGGTGATTCAAAAAAACATATTGTATTTATTTATTTATAAAAACTTAAACATTTTTGTATGAATATTTATGAAATATATAAAGATACAAGTTAAGAATTTATAATTATTATATACCATAAATCAAAGATTCAAAGTGTATAAAAAGAAGCTATTAAAGTATGGTTTGAATACTAAAATAGGATTTGCCTAAAAAGAAGTGCTTAATCTGTGTTGGATGATTTTCGGAATAATTGGATGTGTCGAGTGTGAAGAAAAGCATACCGAATTACCCACCAAAGTTGTAAACTATCCACGTTCTTCCCCCTTTTTCTTTTTCTTAATATTTCACTTTTCGTTTACATTTTTTTAACAAAAGCTACTATTTATGTGATGCGTCAAATGTTTGAAGATCGAATCTACTCAATTGTGCTGAAACGTGTTGAGTTTACTTTCTAGTTTTGCGTCTCAACTTGGTCAGTGATTAAGGAAAGTCATGCAATAAAACTGTTTACACTTCTTGCGTACCACTGGTTGAGAGTTGGGCAACTTCTCTGACAAATTTATGATAAAAACGAAACTAGTAACTCATTAATAAACAAAGTAAAATGACCGGCTCTCAAGTCTCTCGAGACTGATTGCACGACCACAAGTGACGATTGAGGATGACCGTGTGACTATTGGCATCCCTAACCAGGATCAGTCTTCACTACATCCAACTACAAGCAACCTACTTGCATTTGCTACCGATTTACCAAAACACCCTTCCACACCACCCTCTTCTTGTTCTACTTCATACATAGTGTTGGCAAAGTGGACAAGTTGGGCGGGTTTGGGTAATGGGTCAAGATGAGTTTAGGTTATGATGGATATAGGTCAGGATGGATATTTAAAAATAAAAAGGTCGGATGATAATGGGTCAAAATGGGTTTGGGTTAGGATGGGTGTAAGTTAATATAGGTTTGGGTAAAGATGGGATGAAAAAAGAAATAAAAAGTAAAAAATAAAAAAAAAGAATAAAAAATATAAAAAAATAAAAAATAAAAATTCTAAAAAAATAAAAAAATCTAAAAAAATTAAAAAATTGAAAAAAATAAAAAATTCAAAAAATCTAAAAAAATACTAAAAAATATAAAAATATAAAATCATAAATTTTCAAAAAAATCTAAAAAATCCAGAAAATTCTTAAAAAATCCTAAAAAATCCTAAAAATTTAAAAAAGCAAAAAGAGTCTAAAAAAGCAAAAAAAGTCTAAAAAATCAAAAAAATTCTAAAAATTCAAAAAATCTAAAAAATTCTAAAATATAAAAATCCTAAAAATTCAAAAAGAATTAAAAAATAAAAAAATCAAAAAAACCCAAAAATATAAAAAAAATTCTTAAAAATCCTAAAAGTTCAAAAAAATCTAAAAAACAAAAAAAATCTAAAAAGTTCAAAAAATCCTAAAAAAAATCTAAAAATTAAAAGAATTATTAAAATAAAAAAAATACAAAAAGTAAAAAAAATCTAAAATACCAAAATCTAAAAATTCAAAAAAATCAAAACAGTTCAAAAAAATACTAAAAATCCAAAAAAAAATCCTAAAAAATAATTTTTTACAAATTCGAAAAATTTCTAAAAAATGAAAAAAATTCAAAAAATAATAAAACACTATTTTTGATTTTTTTATAATTTTTCGGATTTTTAAGACTTTTATTTTTTTTTAATTTTTAGGAGTTTTTAGAATTTTTTTTTGATTTTTTTATAATTTTTTGATTTTTTAAAATTTTTAGGATATTTTAGAATTTTTTGGATTTTTAGAATTTTTTTGAAATTTTATGATTTAGATTTTTTATCTTTTTGTATTTTTTTGAATTTTTAGGATTTTTTAGAATTCTTTTGAATTTTTAGGATTTTTAGAATTTCGATTGTTTAGGATTTTTTCGATTTTTTAGAAATTTTCGATTTTTTAGATTTTTTATTTTTTGATTTTTTAGAATTTTTGTGAATTTTTAGGAATTTTTTTAAGAATTTTTTTTAAGTATTTTTTTGAATTTTTTTAGTTTTTTTATTTTTTCGAATTTTTATGATTTTTTAGATTTTTTTTTGAATTTTTAAGATTTTTTTGAATATTTTGATATCTTTTTATTTATTTTCTATTTTTTATTAGTTTTAATTTTTTTTATTTTTAAACGATAAACGACACTAGAGTAATACATCGGCGATTTGTTAAGTCATAGTTGTGAAGAGATATCTACGAGTAATAATTAGTTTAGTGATTTTATCTTATACACATACCGTTTGGGTTTTATCTCATACCCATCCTGACCTACTATTCTTTGTTTATCCACCACTTCATAACCCATCCTAACCTAGTGATTAATTTTGTTTGACCCATCTTAACCCATCTTAAAATTTGAAATACCTATATCAATCCAAAATAGATAGGCTTGTTTTGCCAGTTCTATTCATACATCAGTTTACCAAAATGCCAAACTTTCCCTTTATGCTTTACACTTAATACTTTCTTATTACTAAATCTTTAAACTATATATTTGCTACCTAACCCTGCTGTGAAGATAAGTATTTGTGGACATGATATATAATTTATTTTAAAATAGCTTCTATTCCTAATATTTATATATAAATTATTATTATAATTATTATTGTTGTTGTTGGTAATAGTAGTAGTAGAAGCGCCAAGAGGCCTTTGACTTGATTGATTTGGCGAACTCACTTCAAGAAGGACTATGCAGTCGGCGGCGACGATAGATGTGATCGAAAAATAGAGCGCTGACGATGGATGCAACCAAAGATAAGCGTCATGTCGATAGTTTTGGTCAGAGGTGTAGAGACGACAAAAGTATTTGAATCCTATATGAAATCTGAAACCGAAATATTTAGGACAAGTATTTGGTATGCAAATAAAATATAAAAACAAAACCATAAGTTTTGTTTGTAGGATATAACAATGTTATAAAGAAAGAAAAACAAACGAGTAAAGCATACATAGCTCCAAGCCAATTCATTCCAAAATCTTTCCATCTCCCCTGCCTTTCAAGACTTGTTCCTCATCATCATTATCTTTTCTCCTAATCAAAATCTTTCATCTTTATCAATGGCAGAAGCCACCATCAACAACCCAACAAACTTTTACAACCATTTCTTGTACAAAGCCATTTTCATATCTTTTTTCCTCTTGCTTCTTCCATTATCCCATTCCCAACCCCCTGAGTTCATAAACCACAAAACAGTAACTACCACATGTTGGGAGTTTCTGCAACTCGTGTTTGTCGGAATAGCGGTCTCTTACGGCCTTTTAAGCAAACGAAATGATGAAACCATGAAAGAAGAGGGACCGTTTAAGTCCGATAACAACGATCAGTCATATGAGGCCAGGCTGCTTCAAGTATCATCGGTTTTTGATGATGATTCTGAAAACAAGGTGCAAACATGGAAAGCTCCGTATTATAGAGGGGAACCCATTGTAGTTGTCACTAAGGAATCCGAAGAAGCAACAACAGTCGAAAAACCTTTGTTTTCCCCTGTTGGCGGTTTTAAAAAATCGGTTCATTTATATACCAAAGTAACAAATTACAAACAAGTGGCAGGTAAACGGGCAACAAGCTGCGCCGCAACCCCCTTTTGAATTGCAAAACCAATCCTACTAAAGACGAAACGGCCCTTAAAGGTTGAAAGATTACTATTCACAACCTGTTGGACCCTGTTTAAAAACAGTTTCTGAATCTTCCATGATCGATTCTACTGTTTTGCGGTCACCGATCCCATGGAGATCAAGATCAGGGAGAATGTTAGTCAAAGAGGATGTTTCTCAAACATCTTACGTGCATGATTCATCTGAAATGAACCCCATCGACTCATCTTTTCGATATCAATCAAAATCTTTAAAACCCATTTTAAATCTTTCATGTCAAGAGAAAATTCATCCTTTTTCTCCAACATTACCCTCAGAAATTCGATCAAAATCGCTAGAATACATTAGCCGGAGAAACATTACCCGGAGGTCATTTAGAAGTGATACTTTAGAAGAAACAAAATCATTTAGAACACGAAAAGAAGCCGAAATGGACAAATTATATCACATGACAAAAAATAGGAAGGTTTGTAGAAAGAAGAGGGAGCCAGATCAAGAGAGTTATGGATGACGAGACACAAACTTTTGTCGGATACACGAAAGAAAAGTTGATAGAAACGGGTCAAGATTCAGACGAAAGCGAGGATGAGGAGGAGGAAGAAGATGATGAAGCTGGTTTAACAGAGAATGTGGAAATGGTGGCGAGTGACAGCGGTCCGGATGTAGATAAGAAAGCTGATGAGTTCATAGCAAAATTTAGAGAGCAGATTAAGCTACAAAGAACATTGTCTATGAGAAGATGAACCTGAAAATGGAACCAGGTTTCTTTTTAGGGGGTTATTTTCGTCTTTTTGATTGGTGGATTTGTTGATCATATACTATAGAACCATACACGTATTATCAATTTATAATTGCATCATTTCACTTTGATTATTGCTATTTTTGTTTTTAGTTATGATATTATGTGATTTGTGTTCATGCAAGTTGTGACAATCATCATTTCACTTTGATTGTTGCTAGTTTTGTTTTAGTTATGATTAAGGCTTTGGTTCGTCATCAAATTGCCAACAATCATCATCAAATGACAAAGTTCGATCAACGCCAACAAAGATTAGGGCATTGCAACCCACACTTGCACTTGCACAACGTATTCCTCCCCATGTGAGGGTGAGAGGAGAAACACGTCTTGCACATGTGACACCTAGGTGGCACTGTTCACACTCACCCCATGTACGTCGGATGGTCTAATTTCCATTGTCACCGACAAAGTATGAAATCCAATCATGGGTCAAATTGACCCTCGACGTTTCTCTCAAGGTTGGTTGCTCACGTGTTTTACATGTCTCGTCGTATTGTTCCGCGTCATGTCTCTTCTTCTTCTACTACGTTTGAAAAACAAGTGTCGATTTTTAAAGCTAAGTAAAAGAGTTAAGCACACAAAACGATGTTAGTAAAATGTTCCTTTCATCAAGGTTTTTTAAGTGAACTTTGTCATGGTTCGAAATGCATAGCAAACATATGAAGGAATCTAACCATAGTGATTCCCCAAGTTACATCATCATCTTGGCCTAGTCTATCACAGCCTTTGTCACCTCAAAGTCACATGGATAAACATATATAAGCATATATATTGAACACAAATATACTCCTAAACATAGGATAATGCATGCATAATGCATAAACATAAACATATATATTAAAGTTAGTTGTATGTATAGTAAGGCACCAAAAAGACATGGATATTTATTTAACCCATGGTTTTCGCAAGTCCAACTTTGATGCATGCACACGTTGTAGTTGAAAATGTATATTTTACCTAAGACGAAAATAGTCAAATGGACATGCTTTTGTTGTATACTTGTATGTAGTAACATCAAAAAATTATTGTTATAAAGGTCTTAGGTCTATGTCATAAATGAAAATTTTTGGACTATGTGTAGTGGATTAACGTCTCGCTAGCATAGAAGATTTTCTGGCATGACCGGTGTCTCACACCGCCCCAGCCAGCCTAAGGTAAGTTGCCTAATAATACTAATTTGTGTACCATAAACTAAAACTTCTTTATATATTAATAAAGTAACTTCGAAAGTAGAAAACATTCAAAGCAACTCTTCACGGGTTCACTAACAGCCTAGCAGTTTTTCCCTTCCATTATCATTATGCCTTTTAATTACATAACAATAAAATGATAGTTTTTAAACTTTTTACCAGTGACGTAGTGGCATATCATAGAGGGATGATTACACACAAATTATCTTTGTATAGAAAAACTATTCGAAATTGGTTCGTTAAAATCTCGAAAGGAACTGAGCTTGAACTCATGCGTATTGAGTATCATTGAGCTTATTTAACAAATAATCTCGAGCCGAGTTTCATGTCCACACCTATTTTTTGTATAAAAATATTACTATTTATATTTAAAATAATATATAAACACATAAGAAAGTTTTTATATCTATATGTAATCACAATAAAAGAATAATTACAATTATAAATGTTATATATTTAATTTAATAGCTAAATATAATACGAAAAAAATAAGTAAACGTATAATAATGAGTTAATTACATAGTTAGTCCTTGTGGTTTGCACAAAGTAACATACTTAGGTACTAATAGTTTAAAATTCTAGGGTATTAACTTTTCATTTTGTAACGTTTGGAGGTATTAATGTTAGTTGTTTGTTGAACTATTAGTACCTAAGTATGTTATTTTGTGCAAACCTCATGGACTAGCTATGTTAACACTCTAGAAGTTAATACCTCCAAACGTTATAAAATGAAAAGTTAATACCCTAGAAGGTGATTTTAAACTATTAATACCTAAGTATGTTATTTTATGCAAACCAAAGGGACTAACTATGTAATTAACTCTATAATAATAGTTAATAAATAATCGGGACCCAAACCGAAGTCATTATAAAATTATTTATAAGTCGACTTGGAGGCCGAGCTTTAGACGTAAAGCTTGAGAGCATTTAGATCGAAATGTTTCCCTTTTAAGTGTTTACCCTTGCAACTAGAAAATTCAGTCATAATAAAAAAAAAAAAAAAAAAGTCAACTCTGTCTGTCGGCAAGATGAATAAGCTAATAAGCTCTGCCCAAACAAAACGGCAATTCATCGAAAACAAAACAAATCTAACAGATATCCTTTCAAAACCACACTTGTGTAATCATCTACACATTCTTCTAATGTTTTTTTTTAATCATTTACAAACCTTAATCCCACCAAAATTACCTAAACAAAATGGGCGAAAAGAGGAATTATTACCGAACGAATGCTAGCAATCTAAGGTCGATAAGAATCCGGCGAAATCCCATCCAAGTAAAGCCCCGGAAACAGATTCTGCATAAAACAAACAACCCCAATTAATTTCAACCGAGATTATATCGATACATATATGTACTGAATAAACACACACACACACACATATTGATATGAGTAATACATACGTCAACTTGTTTCTGAATGGTCTTGTTCCTCTTCTTAGGGCGTCGAGCTGGTTTTGACCCGGTTAACGCATACACATCTTCCTCGATCTCCTCCTTGGATAACGAGATCCACAGTTTCCTCTTTTTGCTACTTTCTTCTTCGTTTTCCGTATCGTAACTACTAACCCTATGGTTAGAGATCATCGGTGACCTTCTGGGCCTTAGATTCCACGGCTTAACGTCTCCGTCAGTGGCGTCAACATCGGAGACTAATTTGCTACTATTATTATTATTATTCTCGTCCTCTCTTTCCAGCAACAAGACGTCTTGGATGGTCTTCTCCTTGTATTTAGCGTGATTGGAGGAGTGAGATAAGAGCCGGCGGCAGCGGTTGGAGGTGTTGACGTGGCCCCATTTTAAGAAAGTGAGAGAGAAGTTGTGCATAGACCTCGCCGTCGTCATCAACAGAGATATTTGGTACTTGTATGTATAGATGTAGAGGGATGGGTTAAGAGAACTCTGGTTGAGATATTAACTGAAAAAGCCCTAGAAATCTATGGGTATGGATGGAAAAAATGAGACAGAGAATGGAGAAGAGAGTATATATTATACATACATATTTTACACACATATACATGTTTGTTAAATACTTACTAGTAATTATACGTATCTTCTCAACAGCCCAAACCAGGTAGGTTATCGAGACCACTTTTTTTAACTCCTCTTGATTATTAAGAATCAATTAAATACGGTCAATCTCAGTTACAATCAGATCTAATAGGTCAACTCGGTCCGGATTTTACTTGAATATTCAAAAATCCAATTGGGCTGAGGACGATGTCAAATTAATTCAAGCTGATTAATTTCATAAAAAACTATATTATAAATATTAGATAATACATTATGAATCATTTATAATATATATGAGACATTAATGGCTTTTATCCGTACAGTATAATTTATTATTTTGTTCTTTGTTTTGACGAACTGAATCGATATCGTTTGAACAACATCAAGACCTGATTTGATTTTCATTTTTATGGTTTTCTAGACATTATTACCGGTGTCGTGACGAATTTAATTGAGTATGATCAAATAACATCGGCATTGATATCGGCTGTTATATCTTATACCAATATTGTAACGAACTGAACCGATATCAACCTGATTATTCGTCGTAACACATATAATTTTACTGGTTTTCATCACTATAGGGACATGGAGTTACAAATTTAATAAAGTGTCAGCTTGTTAAACCTTTTACATAAAACTTATATAGCTTGTTAAACCTTATAAAAACTTCACTACACGTTATATCATCCTAGTTGAATTGTTTATCATTTAAGTATATAAAATCATATTTGCAAATCTGAAAAAGAAATGTCATAATTTCCGATGCGTCAATCGTCATCAACCAAGCTAGTTTAATTCCTATTTTATATTTCATATCGTTATGGATTTGAATAAAAAGTGTATACCAAAACATAATTTGTATATTTGTTTGAATTTGAATATAAGAAAGCAAAGAAAAATAAAATAAAATGAATGGCCCACGAGATGCAAAACGTCTTAAACACATGCCCTACGTGGCGATCATCAAATACGTTGAGCAACAAGCACTTTTTTAGCACACCAAGTCATTACATCCCGTTTCGCACTTCCCCTACTAGCAAGAGCTTAAAAAAAAGGTGTAACAATTTAGAAATAACACCTGCTGCACACATTTTTTCCTCCAGTGATAGGGCTTATTTGATCAAATAAATGAATTGTTATTTCAAAGATTGATTTAAGTCGAAAGTTGGGCTAAAAACACTTGAAACATATATATTGCATATCATCGTATTTTTTTACAAGGGTTTTTAATAACCAAGTTATTTATTACCTAACTATTTTTATTATTAACAAGATACAAAACTCTGTAGATTTTTTTTTAAGTTTAAGACAACTCATTTTGAAAAATAAAAATATAAATAATATAAACCATAAATATTTATAGAGACCTCACTTTTTCTCTATTTTGTTGACGTGCATAAGACTATGGGGTGTGGGCTTGTGTTGGGTGGTGGGTTGCCTTTCAACGTCAGCTTTCCCACCTCGGAGTGACGTTGGGCTGGGTGTTGCCCCTTTGGCGGGGGTATTCTGCCTGACGCGGGGGAGGGGTGAGGGTGAGCTGACTGGCTTTGGTTGGCTGGTTCCATCCACATGGCTAGCTAAGCCACGCCACACCACGTCCCCTCCACATCCCATTTTTTTTGGGTGGGCTGGTGGAACGCACCTTCACCATGTGTTGTGCAAAACCCCCTACCTAAGCCCCCACACCCCCGTAGTCTAACTTCGATTATTTTGGCATAAACCGAAATTAAGTAGAAAAAAACAACAATGGTTCCACCGCTAGTAGATTTTGGTAGCGGAAAATTGAAAAACCGTGACAAAATTATATGACATAAAATTTTCTCTCGAGTGTTGTAAGACTAGAATATCAAAATTAAAGAGGGCTAAAAGAGTTTAAACACGTCTAATATCAAAATTAAAGAGAGCTAAAAGAGTTTAAACACGTCTTTATTTAATGTTATGTCAAGACTAAAATAATAACTATTCAAAAATCATCAACTTCTTCTATCTACTAGTAAAGGCTTAAATCGACAAAGACATATATTTTTAATAGCCAATCCCAATTACATATAATGACTTTTTATTAATACGACACGATGGCAAGTTTTGAAGAAATGCAAAATTTCTTTTTTCTAAGGCCAACCTTTTTTTAAAGCTTTTATCCAAAATAACAAAAAAAAGGAAAAAAAAAACTCCTCGTAACCTAATATAGCGGTTAGTCACTTAGTTTCTCTCCTTATGATGGCTTATGTATGCATCCAATTATGATCGTTATAAAGAACGTAATGACAATGACCTCTAGTTCAAGTGATAGGAGGACTTGAGTTCTTCTGTGAATACTCAAGTTCAATTCCCATTTAGTGCAAAAAGGAGTGAGACACTAGTGGGCAATAATTAGAAACCCAGAGAAACGTGCGTTCGATCCTTGTGCTAAACGGATTTTACTGGTAATTTTATCGCCGTGCCAAACGGATTTTACTGGTAATTTTATCGCCGTGCTTACAGATGGGCGAATTACCGGATTTTCCCAAAAAATAGTGGTGAACGACTCAGGTTAGTTTCAGAGTAAAAGAGAAACATTAATTGGCAGTTAAAAAAAACAATAAAAAAGAAACATTAAATATCCAACGGAGAAGGGATATATAGGGGATCTAGCCGCACAAAAGAAAAAAAGAGCGAGTAAAAAATGGCGGAATCTTTGGAGCTTCCCGTTATCGATCTTTCTTCATCGGATCGTATCTCCACCGCTAACTCTATCCGCCAGGTCTCTTATTCTTCGTTTTACTATCTTCTTTTTATCCTTTTTGTTTTCACTATCTTCGTCCGGCAAACTGGGTGGGTCGGATGGATTCGGGTTTCGGGTCCAGACGGGTTCTCTTGAAAATGAGTTTGGATGAAAAAAGGGCCGTTTTTAAAAAAATATAAATTTGTTTCAGGTCAAAATAGGCTCTGGTAAAAAACGGGTTCCGGTCAGTGAGCTTCACAACATCAAATTGGTTAACCGTTTTGCTGCTGCGGCTGACCCATTTTTCTGTTTCTGACCCAATTTTAAGTTGTTATTGACTGCTGACCCATATAATGTATATATGTGTGGGTGTTTAAGGCAAAAGTGAAGTTGCACTAATTTTAACTTTATATTACCAATTTTGTGAAAATAACGTTAAAAGCGGCGGACGGTTAATCATGCATCATGTAGTGGCGTTGATAGCCGAAAGACAAGGGTTACATACACCAATCGGTCTTTGTCCCGATTGCTAAGTGTTATGTGCCTCAAGTCTAAGATTTGATGCAAAACTACCATCGAGCCGGGGGTCTCACTGGAAGCAGCCTCTCTGTTCCTACGAGTAGAGGTTAGGCTGTCTACATCTTACCCTCCGCAGACCCTACCTTAGCTTTTCTATCGGTAGGAGTGGGATTTACTGAGTATGAAGATGATGACTGCTGACCCATTTTGCCCGTTTCTATCCTGTTGATAATGATACTGCTACGTTTGATGCACATGCACCAACCATTACAACCTAGAACACATGTTTGATGCACTGTACACACAGAACACATGCAACACATTCAGTCCAGTCCGGTTATATTGGTTTATTATGGAATGCTTAACCTAGACTGAAATCCGAAGGGGTATTCGGTTAAGGCAGCCCTTTCCAAAAAATCAGGAATTTTTTCCTGGGGCCAACTTCTTGGGTTTCGGGCGGAGAAAAGTCTATTTAGACTGGACCATCGGTTATTCCCAAATCATAAAACCAAACCATTGCTTATGAGCTTATGTTGGTTTTGCCGGTTATTGGTTATGTTGGTTATCTTTGCTTGCCCCTAGCAGTGGTGGTGACGGCGGTGTCGCTAGTGGCAGCGATGGTGGAGGTGCTGGCAAAAACTAGTAGGTGGTGGGGGTAAAGAATGGTCATGGGTGGTGTTAAACTTAAACCCATTTGGACCCTTTTTAAAAAAACTGTTTGACCCATTGACTAATTTGAGCAGATCCAAATTGACTCGTTTGCTAATTAGAGATGATTCAAATGAACCCATATACAATCTATTTTGCCCAAATTTACCCATTCTTGAAGAATAGATTATGATTGCCACCTATATATGTGATTGTTACTTTAAGAGGATTAGTTGTTAATAGCTTGTTTGAAGATGTAATGAAGGTAGAGGCACTTACTCTTGTATGTCTTAATGACCATAGGCCTGCATAGACTACGGCTTCTTTTACCTCATCAATCATGGAGTAGAGGAACAACTGTTACAAAATGTGTTTGATGAAAGTCGAAAGTTCTTTTCGCTTCCTCTTGAAGAGAAGATGAAGCTCAGTCGCAAGGGCAACGTGGGATTTGCTCCAATTTATGCGGAGAACCTCGATTCATCCACCACTTCTAAAGGTAACTTCTCTTCAGCTAATTTTTCAGCACCATTAACATGATTATTCTAGTGTTTGAGTCTGATCTGATGGAACATGATGAGGAATTATTTTCTAATTCAACGACAGGGGATTTGAAAGAAACATTCCATATCAGCCCTTTAGAAGGTTACGAGGGTCGTGTAAAAAATCAATGGCCTTCTAAAGGTACTACTACCATTGTTATGCCCTTTGTTCTTTCACTGAGCTCCATTCTTACTATCTTCATGAAATTGCAGAACGATTACCTTCATGGAGATTCATAATGGAGGAGTATTACCAAAAAGTGGTGTAAGTGTTACCTATTTAGTTATTATTATTATTTTTTTTGGAATAAATTTCGAGTTAACGGTTTTCCACACATCAACTCTTGATTGGTATTAAAAATCAATACCACAAACAGAGACGATTACAGACTAATGGCAGGTAGACGGGCAACAAGCTGCGCCGCTACCCCCTTCTGAATAGCAAACCTGCTAAACACAAAATTCTACCCCTTAACATGCGCGGTGTTCCTACTTATCACCTGCCCGCTTGAGGAACCGCAAGTTATTTGTTGTGTGTTTATTTGGTTTCTTATACTCCTAGCAAGCCTACATTGATTATATATAGCTTTGAGAGTAATATATGTATCTTTCTCTTTCTATATAAGAGTAAACGGTATCTAGTTTAATTTATTTTTTTTGTCACAATATATTCTTATGGGAAATAACAGATCTGTAGGGAAGCGGTTGACCTCTTTGATTGCAATGGCGTTGAATTTAGAGGATGACTTTTTTGAGAAAGTGGGGGCTTTAGATAAACCATATGCTTTTCTGCGACTGTTACACTATCCAGGTAAATTTATCATCCCTTTTTTAATATATTTATTAATACTAGTCGAAACTGTTTAAGCACATGATTAAGGTTTAAATCCAGGTGAAGTGGGGGATTCTGATGAGGTTGTATACGGTGCTTCTGCACACTCTGATTATGGAATGGTGACTCTTCTGACAACAGATGGTGTTCCTGGCCTACAGGCAATTTAACATGAGCTTTGTTAATCAACGTAAGCTGTGTTTGTTGTTTGGGTTTCTGATTTACGATATGTTTTTTTTTTCGGTTTTACAGGTGTGCAGGGAAAAACATAAGCAGCCCCGGATTTGGGAGGATGTCCGTCATGTCAAGGGGTGCGTTTCTATACCTACACTTGTCTTTGACTAATATTCGAGCATTTTTTTCTTGGATTGTTGGTACTATCTTTTTGAATACCACAACTGCGTTTTAGTAGTCTTAAATTTCAGTCGCATGTGTGGTTAACGCATTTTGTGGTGGTGCAGAGCCTTCATTATTAATCTTGGGGACTTGATGGAACGATGGACGAATTGTTTGTTCAGGTAGGCTACTCTTTTTACAATTGAATTTTCCCCGTTATAACACAAAATAAGCATGTTCTGTATCTATCTGTTGCAGATCAACACTACACCGAGTTATGCCAACCGGGAAAGAGCGATACTCTGTAATTACTTACTTATCAACCAATCACACTTACATCTGTTTTTGTTCTTTATTTAACCATTTTTTACATGAACATGAGCTGAGCTATTATCATTTTCCAACTGTAAACAACTAACAATATGATATGCAGATGGCGTTGTTTTTGGATCCTAATCCCGATTGTATGGTGGAGTGCTTGAAAAGCTGCTGCAGCGACTCATCTCCTCCAAGGTATGTGTGTGTGCGCTACCACGAAATTGTGGCATTACTGAGTTACTGGCCGCATCGTCATTTTATCTGTGCTTTCAAGCGGTAAACTTGAGTTCGATTCTTTGCATTATTATCAGTTTGTTGAAACATAAAGATTTGGTTTGGTTTGTAGGTTTCCTCCTATCCGCAGTGGAGACCACCTGAGGGAGCGTATCAATGCTGCATATTCCTCTTCCTCATAGAATGTATTTGCATGTTATGGTATAATTAAGATAGTTTTAACTTTAAAAAAATATTTTATGTATTTAATAGATTAGTGGTCTTCACACCTCAGTAATCAAAACCATATGAACAACAAGATTCCAATTATTAACACGAAGTTATTTATACGCTATTAATTGTCGTGTGGTGGCTATTTCTTTCGTTTGAATATCTTTATTCAAACGGATATGCCAAGAGATCTTGGAGTGCATGGCATACGACTTTTGTTTGTTGATGTAATAAGTTTAGTTACATTGAAGTGCTATGTTCACATTTCACAATGAAGTCATCTAGGTTTTGATGATTCAATTGGTATTGCTGCGAGTTTGTCCGAACGGAAAATACAATTCAAGTTTAAGATTAATACATTGATTTTTGCCTTATTTTTCTAATTTTCTGGAACAAACAAGCAACAAATTCAACTAAACATATTCAGTTGTTTTTGGTGAGCCTTTAAAACGGGCCTTCAATGTTTTCTTTTAATGCAGTTGTTTTAGGTGAGCCTTTAAAACGGGCCTTCAATGTTTTCTTGAAACCACACGAGAAAATCTAAGAAAAGTTTGTTGGCTGCTTCTTGGAGTCTAACCCACTGCGGGTATCTATCGATAGTTTGACCATCTCGAATCGGTTCCTAACATAACCCGTTTTAGGATATCAGAGTTTACATAAAATGCTTCCTGTTAACAAATGAAAACTTGCATCTCTGAAATTTTGTTGTTAGGAATTGTTTTTAAAAAAGAAAAGCAAACAAAAGTAATGTTTTGAAAATGTCAACCAATTGTCTACAAAGTACAATTATTTAACCAGTACCTCCAATGGAAAAGGACAGTTATTTAACCAGTACTTCCAATGAAAACGATGCTACGAAAACGGCTGGTGTATTTAATGATCTAGCAACCAGAGTGAGAGAAACATAGTAAGAAATGACGGAATCATTGGAGCTTCCTGTGATCGATCTTTCATCGTCGGATCATATCTTCACGGCAAATTCTATCCGCCAGGTATTTTCTTTGTTTATGCTTCTGTTTTCTTTTCTACCTGCAGACATTTGTACTATTCATTATCTGAACATGCCATGCACTAGACATCAATAATTAGCATCCTAAATTGCTAACTATGCATCAACATGGATTTCGGAGTTTAGATCCGGCAATCTGTATGGTAGTGCACCTTAAGAGGATTAGCTGTTAATAGCTTGTTTGAAGATGTAATGAAGGTAGAGGATACTTACGTCTGATATCTTTTTATGTCAATAGGCCTGCATAGACCACGGCTTCTTTTACCTCATAAACCATGGGGTGGAGGAACAATTTTTACAAAATGTGTTCAATGAAAGTAGGAAGTTTTTTTGGCTTCCACTTGAAGAGAAGAGGAAACTGGATTGCAAGGAAATCGCAGGCTTTTCTCCGATCTATGCCGAGAACCTTGATTCTTCTACAAATTCTAAAGGTAACTCCTCTTCAGCGCCATTAACATGATTACCCAAGTGCCTTGTTCAAACTACTGACTTGTTTAACCATTACAAAAAATCAGTGTTAACATGATTGTTTGAGAATATGTAGCGTGTTAGCGAATGTCTGATTGAGTCTGATCTTATGGAACATGATGATTTATTCTCTATTCAACAACAGGGGATTTGAAAGGAACATTCCATATCGGTCCTTTAGAAGGTTACGAGAGTCACGTAAATCAATGGCCTTCTAAAGGTACTACTACCATTGTTATTCCCCTGGTTCTTTCATTGAGCTTCGTTCTTACTATCCTTACGGAATTGCAGAAATATTACCTTCTTGGAGATTCATAATGGAGGAGTACTACCAAAAAGTCTTGTAAGTGTAGCTTGTTTTTAGTTATTTGTTATGTGTTTATTTGGTATCTTATACCCCTAAAAAGTCTGCATCGATGATATATAGCTTTGATAATAATATATGCATCTTTCTCCTCCTATCCAAGAATAAAGTCAATAAACAACATGTAATTTGACTTTTTTGTGTCAAACCGATTCCTTCTCAAATATCAGTTCATATTGAATGCTTATGGGAAATAACAGGTCTGTCGGGATGCGGTTGAGCTCTTTGATCGCAATGGCTTTGAATTTGGAAGAAAACCTCTTTGAGAAAGTGGGGGCTTTCGATAAACCATTCTGTTTTCTACGACTGTTGCGCTATCCAGGTAAATTAATCATTCTTTTTTTTTAATAATCTCATATTTATTTATTTATTAATACTAGTGGAAACTTTATAAAGACATGACGAAGGTTTAAATCCAGGTGACGTGGGTGCTTCTGATGAGGTTGTATACGGTGCTTCTGCACATTCTGATTATGGAATGATCACTCTTCTGGCGACAGATGCTGTTCCTGGCCTCCAGGCAATCTATCTTAAGCTTTCTTAATCAACGTAAGCTCTGTTTGTTGTTTGGATATCTGACTTATGATATATATTCTTTTGGCTTCACAGATCTGCAGGGAAAAACATAAGCAGCCACGGATATGGGAGGATGTTCGTCATGTCAAGGGGTGAGTTTATATGTCTACGCTTGTGTGATCCTACGAAATTATAATAAAGGAGATTCCTCATCCTTTGAACAACACACATATATATTTACATTTTGTGTCTCTTTGCCATAGCATTAATGTAAACCAGCCTTGGTTTATCCCAGATATATAGCAACCGCTTTTGGTATAGTTCTACCTAGGCCCTAGGGCTGCTTAACAAGCGAGCAAAGCTGAGCCAAGTTTAGCTCAAGCTCGAAGTTAAACGAGTCAACTCAGCTAGGCTCGGAAAATCTTAATGAGCTGATTTGCTGAAATGTCAACTCGAGCCAGCTCGTTTATGTTTGAAGTCTTGAAGATTTTGTATTTCTCACATATGGATAGGCATAACACTAATAAGGAATATTTTGTGCACATATGGAAAGATATAACAAAAAAAAAGGCTGATGAGTTTTTTTTCCTATAAAAGTTGGGCTTCTTAAATGGCCTACTTAAACGAGCGAGCTTACCTTGGCTCGAAACTTACATGAGCCAGCTCGGCTCGGGTGTGTAAGAGCGAGCTATTTGATCAGCCCATGTTCCGACTCAAAAATACCACTCTGCTGATTAATATCCATTATAAAAATAGCGATACATAAGTTCCATCTGTTTTGTTACAATTAGGGGGAGTTTAGATTATTTGACCAATAATGTGTGTGGTTAAAGTATTTTGTGGTGGTGCAGAGCCCTCATTATTAATATTGGGGACATGCTGGAGAGATGGACTAATTGTCTGTTCAGGTAAAATACTCTTTTACAGTTGGAATTTTGTCAATTATAACACAAAATGAAGCTGTTTTCTCTATCTCTCTCTCTATTGCAGATCAACGTTACACCGAGTTATGCCAACTGGGAAAGAGCGATATTCTGTAATTATTTCCTTAACCGATTTCTTTTACATGTAAATCCAATTTGAGGTCTTTTTCGTTGTGGTGATATGGCATTTTCATTATGTGGCCAGAAATGAACATGAACCGAGTAAATACGATTCCCATAATACAGAATACAAGTAACAGGTGGGCTATTTTCTTTTTGTAACTGTAAACGACTTATAATATGATATGCAGATGGCGTTCTTTTTGGAACCTAACCTAGACTGTATGGTGGAGTGCTTGAAGAGCTGTTGCAGTGACTCGGCTCCACCACGGTATGTATGTGCGAGTGCCTGCGTGCGTGACTCTTTCTGTGTGTGTGTGTTGATATCAGTTTAACGGGTTGGTTGGTTTGTAGGTTTCCTCCAATTCGCGTTGGAGACTACCTGAGGGAGCGTATCAATGCTACATTTTCCTCATAGGATCTATTTGCAGTTGATATGTTACAAGTCCGTCTAGTTATCGTATACTTAAGATAATATCAACTTTTTATGAGCTTGTGGGCTTGTTGAAACTGAGTTTAGGCGAATCTATTGGTGACAGTGGGCGCCAAATCACAAATTTGATCATTTGTCGATATGTATCGCACATTCTTAAGTAACAAAAACAAGCCAAAAGGCGTAAACTGTTAAACCACCTTGTTATTTTGTTATACAGACAAAGTGTCACTACATTGTACAACAACAAGACTTTAAATTCAAACAAATATTGATACAAAATTCATAGAAATTAACATTTATGCTGATAAAGACCATGGTCCAGTATTCAATCTAGTATTTGTATTAAGGTATGGCCCCTTCAAAGGAACTAAATGCCTTAATAATGGATTCATATACCTTAATTCCCTCCAAAAAGACTGTATCTTTCAAAAACTCATTATGCTCATGCAGTAAAATTGGAGTGTTCTTCATAGGAGAAAAACCTAGTGACGGAATACCACGTACCCGCATATACCTAGCATCCGTAGTAGAAGCCAATATCTCCGGTTTCGAAAGCTTCCCACCGCAGGCTTCAACGGCATTTTTAAAGACCGTCCACCAAGGATTCGAATCATTCGTCGCAGTTATCAGCGGCCGCCCCATAAAATCCCTCAGCGGTCCTTTCTCAACAATATGATAACTCATGTTCCTTGTCGCAGGCGCCCATTCATCCGCAATCCGTTTCTTCAACAAATCCGGATCAGCAGTAGGCGGCAACCGAATATTATACCCCGCTTCCGCCTCAGAAGGCTGCACATTCATCACAAATTTTCCATCACCAAATTCAACCCCGGCTTTCAAATAAACCGGATTAGCCGTAATAACCTCAGAATTCGGCAACACGCCAGCCTTAACCAAATCAAACTGATTCTCCCTAAACTTCGACACAACCTCAACACTCTTCATCAAATTCTCCATCGCACTATTATCATACATCCTAGACCCATGACCCGGCTGGCCCCTAGCCTTGATAACAAGATCCCAAGGCGACCGATCCGCATAAAACACGCGATACTCATCATTAACCGACGCCTGACCCTCATCTAGAAAAAACCCAACATTCAGTTCCTTAAACTCTTTAGACTCCACAAACTTATCCATCCCATCCAACCCACCTATTTCCTCATCAGGGACATAACATATATGAACCGTTCGAACCGGTTTAAACCCTTGTTGAATAATGTTTCTAATAGCTTCTAAATACTGGATGGCTATACACTTATCATCCTGTGCACCTCTAGCATATATTTTACCATCAAGGGTTTTGATTGCAGCAAAAGGGGGGTGGGACCACTTGGATGGTTCAGCAGGGACTGAGTCAAGGTGGGAGTTGAAGAGGACTGATGGGAGTGATGGGTTGGAGCCGGGGAGAGTGACTAGAAGGAGGGGTTTGTTAGGGGTGGTTAGATGGAGGGTTTGGGTTTGGAGGGTGGGGATGGATGTGGCTAAGTTGTTGAGGAAGGAGACCGCGGTGGTGTAGTCTGGGTTAGGGTGGGCGGTGTTGATTCGGAGGTATTGTTGGAAGTGGGTGACGGCGGGGTTAGGTGGTGGTGTTGCGGTGGAGAGAGTGAGGGAGATGAGTGTGAGGGTTGAGAGGAGGGTGTACCAGATTGGTTTCACCATGGTTGCAACCTGAGTGTGTGTTCCTGAGTTCGGTTCTACTGGTCGTAGGTTGAGTTAGTTCCACACACAGACGCAAGTACAATATATAAATAATATTATCTAAAAAGATTTAGATCTGTAATGTGTGTTAGTACGAGAATAGAATAGTTAAGTGTCTGGTTTGGATTTTAAAACTAAAATTGTTTTTTTATGACGTCATCAACAAACAACCTCAACTATAACATTAGATTTTAAACTTTATTAAAAAATACTTATTTTTCCTCGTAACAACAAACCTTCATCTCACACATATACTATAATATATTAATTCATATTATATAATACACATACGCTCTGCTACGGTGTGCGCATATAATGTGTATATGGGTCCGCATGGGGCAAAAGTAAAATTGTACTAATTTTAACGTTATTTTACTAATTTCGTGAAAAAACGTTAAAAGCGACGTGCGACTAATCATGCATCATATGGTAGCGTTGATAGCCGAAAGACAAGGGGGTATTTGGAAAAATCGGCTTTTGTCCCAATCACTGAGTGTTATGTACCGTATGTCCAAGGCTTAATGCAAAACTACTATCAAGCCGGGGGTCTAATTGGAATCAACCTCTCTATTCCTACGGGGTAGAGGTAAGACTGTCTACGTCTTACCCTCCTCAAACCATACTTTAGCTTTGCTATTGGTGGGATTTACTGAGTATGATGATGATTATATAATATACATGTGTGACAGTGTGTGAGAGAGATGTAACAGTGGACCAGAGGCCTTACAAATGTCCAGACGAGAGTTACAACTAATGGACTAAGAATCTCGGTGCATCACCATTTACCCCATCATCTACAAATCCTTTCATTCCTTAGTTTTTTCGATTCACAAATCAAAGCAAGAAGACAGGCAGAAAAAGGCAATTGCATGAGATCCATCGAAAGTGCAGAAAAAGGCAATTGCATGAGATCCATCGAAAGTGAAGAAATAAAGCAACGGTTCCAATAATTTAAGTTCGACAAAGGGCTTTTGTTGAGGTAAACTTCAGCCTAATTCAATGTATGTTGTGTTTTTACCATATAAAGATAGGGATAGTCGATTGGTAGGATGGTTAGGGACCAATGAAACTTGCTAAAATTGATAACGTAGGTTAGTTCATCGTAAAAAAAATATGAAATAAGACAATATTTAATACAAAAGAACTTTTCATTTTGGACTGGACCCAAACTCAGTTTTTTTATCTTTTCAGTTTTATGCGTATATCTTAATGCGCCTAACAAACATTATTATCTGTTTTATATTTTTGGTCGATGAACCAGCCCAATTGCAAAGACAAGAACATTTCTATTGGATCAAGCCAGTTGATAGCATTTATTTATTTATTTTTTATTTATAAGATTTAACTCATAACCCATACTTGAAGGATTTAGATATAGAATTTCATTAAACTTTGTATCATATAAATAACATGAACAATTATATAAAAAGTTCGTTTGACAACGTTTTCGATATTTTGGTTTGGTGGAAAGAAAAGGAACCCCAATTCCGATATTTTGTTTTGACTCCAGTTTCGACATTTTGTATTCTAATAAGTTATACAAATAAATAGTTTACAAGATTGAACCTCAAGTTAAATATAGTAAACGGTTGTAGGTTTGTAACAAGGTCTTAGGTGTCTAAATCAGTTATAAGTTATGACAATCCGTTTATCATACAATAATGCATAAAAGTAAATACAATGATATTAGAATTTCTTTTTCCCATTTTATACTAAATCTATTAAATGCACATCACCACCTGTTATGAGTTATCTTCAAAATACTGCAACTCAAATTAAATAATAAAATAACCTAAATACCTTGAATTCAAAGTTAATGAGACATAAATAAATTGGCCATGTGATTTTGAAGTCTAAATTTTTTTTATTGGTAAGACTTAATTTAGTTTATTTAAATCAACTCACCGAAAATTTGTTAGTTGGTCAACGTTTTTGACCAATTTCTATGTCAACTTTGAGGATCTGCTTCCAGTATCACATGGATTTGTTCTCTACAAAATATTTTTAAGTTTTTAACATGTGTTATCTATGCCTCAAAGTTGGGCGTTTTTACATCTAATATTTTTGGACCTTAATGCATGAAACAAAATTATTACATAAAATATTAATATATTTACACCGTATTTTATTATAATAAATTTTTATTATTTCTGTATTTTAACCAACTGATATGTAAAATTATAGAATCTCGACGGTTTTATTTTAACCGGATTATATACATTAGTACATTAAATTAGTTTTAACACTAACATCTTGTATATACAACAAGGGAGAAGATTTGTTAGACCGTTAGGTGTGGTAGGGCTTGGGTTGACATGTGGCGGAGGTGGGGTCCACCCGGGAAGAATGGCTAGCGTGGTTTTTTTTTGTGGGGGGGGGGGGGGGGGGGGGGGCGTGTCTTGGTCCGGCATGGCCAACCATGTGTAAATATGTATATTTTTTAAAAGGTTAGTATTTATAGGGTAAATTTGTAATTTTTTTAAATTAGCCGTTGGGGTAACGACTACCCCCAACGGATATATCTAGCCAGCCAATCAGGGCCATCCACATCACCCTCCAAGACTGCCCCACGCCTGATCCATTGCAACGTCGCTGGTCACGCTGGCTCGGTGTGGCTGCAGCGTCGTTGTTTGGCTAGCCACGCTCCAAACCGCCGCCCACACACCAACGGTCTTAAAAAGTGAGGTTTATTTAAGTAATTTAAAAAAGATTGTAAAGATAACATGTGACACTTTTTATAATGAGAATTAACGGGTACTTTGGTCTTGAAACATAAACTATTACCTTTTGTTATCTCAAAATATAACACAAAAATCTAATAAAAAATATAACATAAAAAACTAACATTTATTATTGAAGTTGGTAGTCCAACTGAATAAAATTAAAGAGGTCATTGGTTCAGGCTGACGAGGGGTATAAATAAAATTTGACGTTAAAAAAAACTAACATTTACTTATTTATTGTTATCACATAACTTTACTTATTTATGGTAACTATGCAACATTTTTTAGTTTCAAATGTTTACCTATTCTTTTATTTGATTGATATTAAGAAATTGGAAACGAATTACTAAGAACAAATTAACAAGTATTATTAAAAAAACGTACATTTTCATTTTGTGTTTGTATCATATGCAGCCTTAAGTGATAATTATTTGCTATTTATTACTATTGTTAATGTTAATACGACTTATTTCCTTCCATTTGCTTTTTAAAAGAACTAGTGGGAATGCCCGCGCGTTGCCGCGGTATTTATTATTTTTTACGCAAGTTGCGTGACGGGTTTTAAACACAATGCTAACCGCAAACCATCAACGGGCTCCTAGGTGTCAAAGCTAGTACCAATTGAAAACTTTGAAACCCATGTAAAAATATGCTAGATTATAAATAATACTTTGAAACCCAATTAAAAACATGCTAGATTATTATCGTATTAATGCACTTTACATATCTTGATTAGATTGCTTAAGTTAGTCACAACAACACATAATTTAGTCTCTTAAAAGACTACAGAACCTTTCAGTTAACATGTTGCAATTACACCATTATACGACTAAATGATCATGTATATTAAACCAAAAATTATTGTTTTATGCTAACATACCCTATCATGAAAAATTACTCCAGTAGCATCATCCCTAACTAAAGACTAAAGTTGCAAACAACAGCTACTTGTGACTTATGTTCCTTACCCAATAGAGGTTTCATCAAGGTGTGTGCCTGGTTTAAGGCGTTTAGGAGTAGTGGAACGGGCTTGAAAGTGATAGATCTCAATTTTGTTGAATTCAATCCACTATCACACATTAGAGTATTCGCGTCATGCTGCACACAAAAATTAAAGTAGAATTAGCAAATGTACATGTTAAACGGGTCATGTTCGCAGCTGAACTCGAACACAGCATGAACCAGAATACCGTGTTGTGTTCGGATTCATGTGGGGTGCCCCCCCCCCCCCCCCCCAATGCGGCGGGGAACACAACACATAGGTTGGCAATTTTAGACGGTTCAGTTTGGTTTTAAGC
The DNA here is from genome assembly GCA_947069175.1 of Scalesia atractyloides. Classification (NCBI taxonomy): domain Eukaryota; kingdom Viridiplantae; phylum Streptophyta; class Magnoliopsida; order Asterales; family Asteraceae; genus Scalesia; species Scalesia atractyloides. Next base: position 101,267,908 of record CAMTDV010000024.1, on the reverse strand, counting down.
GGTAACGATAACCAAGGTTTGTGAGCTATGAGTCTTATTGAGAGGATACTATCTATCTCTAGGGATAAACGTTATAATTGCACTCATTTCATCCTCCCAACCCTATACAAAGACCAGATTTTTGTAGTTCATAACTGAATATAGGACATGCATATTTATTCACCTATTACTATTGCAGACTTCCAATCTCAAAATTTAACAACCAACTTTTAAAACTTACCCAAAAGACATAAAAACAGAGATTAAATGCACCAATTATATAAGCTCAGTCAAGTGTGGATGAGTTCGTCATCAAGGCTGACTTAATGGCTGCAGGACTCCAATGAGGGATTTTTTTTCTTTATCAGAGCTGCAATCCTAACTATATGTGGTGCAGCCATGCTAGTTCCCGAGATCATAGCAAAGTTCTCCTGTTTGATTAAAAACAAGTGGTTAAACATAATATACCATGTTTATGAGTTTTTTTTAAAACAGATTACATGTTTACCTTCATAATTAGGCTCATCAGTTCCATTTAGAGACCAAAAAGCCCAGCTCAACAAATCCAGTGCTTCCAGTTTCGAATAATCTGCATCATCAAATTTATAATCTTTTATATTCAGGCCTCGAGAAAAAAATGCTGCTACCAATACTACTTAGTTATGAAGTATATGCTCCAAACCGTCCCGATGCTTCCAGTTGCCTTAAAGCTCTTTGCCACAATTAGGACAAAACAATGCAGCAGAATAAAAGTGACTTACCCTTCCTTCTGGCCAAACCCTGAACCAGGAACAGTTGAAATGCAAGTGGCTTCTAGAAGCCAAACTCTATATAAAAAAAAAGCATGTGGTTTTACTCGATTACCTTCTGCCCTGAAATCTAGTTCTCCTTGTATCTTGATGTGACTTTTGAACTAAAGTAAGAATCTTATCCAGATCAGTTCATAAGTGGAGCTCGTTCTACATTCTAAAATCATATTGGGTGCGAAAGGCATATATTGAACACATAATTCTAAATATGTTTTTATTAGCCAGTTAATAACACAAATTATGGTCTACTTAGGATTCATGTTACTTATAAGAAACAAATATTATTTGAAAACATGAAAACAAAATGAGCTTCTGATTGTTTGTTTAGGGCAGAATGAAGAGCCTTGCACTAAATGACAGTGAACTTGATTTAAAAAGCGTGAAGCATTCTGAGGCGAACGTACGCCAGACAGACGTTGTTCTATGTACAACTAAAGCAGCGTCTCCCCTCTTATCTCTTTACATCTAAGCCTTTTCATCAAGTAAAGTAAACCATTCATAATCTCTTCATCTTATTGACCATTTGTTACATCCATAACCTAAATTTGATCGACCTTGAGGTGTAGTGTTTTCAAAACCAAGGGCATGACATTCTTTATGTTTTAAGAATTGAGCATTTTTTATCTTTTAATCTTTAGGAACAAAAGTCATCTAGTCTAGTGTCGTATATGGGGTTTATGATTTCAACATTCACAAATAAATTACTTCCCACATAACCCAGCCCGTTTAAAAGGTCTCCATGAACCCATATAACCTATTTCCAGAAACCCCTAAGTCTGTCTATTTAAAAGGTCTTTCTCTTGTGAGAGTTCCCACATTCAAGATCAATATCAACAACATTCTTGTTATATTAAAAGGCGACGACCGAAATTGAATCCCTTTACAACAAATACGAAATCTGATTGAAACGGGTAAACCTAGTCCCTCTTCTTTATCAAAAACCACTGGTTCCTATTATAGATTGGGGAAAATCAATAAATTAGAAGAACACAAACAAAGAAAACTCACCGAAACTGTGATCAACAAATAATCCTCATATGGACTCAATCAAGTATGATTTTGATCCTCGTGCACTCCTCGCACTCAGTCATGAATCACAATTTAACAGGGGGTGGGATGGAAACGGAGGGGGAATGAGGCGAGGCGAGGCGAGGCGAGGCGACTAATGTAAATAAATCATTCCCCACCCCCTCTCTCGTTCCGGTATCTCCAATATACATTTTTATTTATTTTATTTTGATAAATTTAATGGTGTAAACGAGTCGAGTCGAACTCAAGCTAGTTTAACATATGAGAACTTGAGCTCGGCTTGGTTCGAATTATATTTAAAAGCTCGATCGCAGCTCGTGAGTAGTTTTTCAAATTCGAGCTCGGCTCGGACTTACCTCGTTTATCATGTATTAATCAATTTGTATACTTTATAATAACTAAAAATTTATATATAACATAATGCATAACATGTATATAGTTTTATCATAACTTTATATACAATAATAACTATTATATAAATATATGTTTACTATATTATAATAAAAATTATGTAAATAAAGGCTCACGAGCCGACACAAGCTTGATAAGTGACGTTTGGGCTTGTTTATTAAACAAGCTTAACTTTAGACTCAAGTTTGTGCTGGAGCTCGTTTAAACTCGGCTCGAATCGAGATTTTAACGAACCGGGCTTAGGTAGCTCATGAGCGGCTTATCTCGCTTACACCCCAGTTTAAGACCATGCAAAATTGTCGTGGGATCCACGTCACGTCGGAATCCAGCCTCCACACGCCCCGGGTGTTAGAACCACGCACCCCCCTTCCAGGCCCACTAGTGCGGTGTACCTCCCGCAAAACACCCCAAACGGCTCACCACGTTGTTGTTGAATCGGCTGTACTACGCGTGGTCTAACCATTACAAATACAGACAAACACGAACAACCTTTTTTCATTAATAAAATAATAACTGAACACGGGCAATAAAATACAAAGTTATAGTTGAATTAGTATTTGGGAAAAAAAATTCTATTAAACAAGTGTGGTCTTAAATTTTTTTCCTCATTAGGTCAAAACATATTTAAAATCACATTCATTTGATTAATTAATCTTTTTTAGAAATACCCATTACAATAAACAATCCAAGATACAATTGTTTGTGTTCATCGACATGAACACGAACAAAAACCTCGTGTTCATAAGCCTTACTCACTCATCCTTATATATTCTAGTTTCTTACCTTTTCATTTTTTTTTATTTGCAATAAAACCAATATACCACTAACAATAGAACTATATAGAGTAAAGATGTAGTTGTCGTCTATTAGTACATTAAATATGGACGTTTAATATAAATTAAGTTTGAGAAACGTATAAATACTTGTATTTTTTGTTTTATATATCTATACATCTAATAAAGTTCATACTTAGAGGACACATGTCGCTCATCTAAATCTAATGCCTCTAAACCTTATTTTCTCGTCAAAAGTCTTCCCATTCCCTATGATGCACCATGTTACGAAAACGGGTCAAAGATTATGAACATATATAAACTTTATAACCCGACTTCACACCCAAAGTTTAACTGCTCACCTAGGGTTTCTTTCGGAAATCCCCTTCTCACAATCGCTCTCCGCCTACCCTCTACGAATCCGATAATCGTTCTCAAGATATGATTCTGCCTGCTGAACCAGTATATTGTTTATACAATTATGGGGATTGTAACGTTCTATCTTCACAAAAATCTGACTAGATGAAGCCTAATCTCTCCTCCCGTTTTCTAACGCTCTGTCTTCCCTCACACGTTTTCACAAACCCTAATTTCTACAATCTTCACAATCGCTGTGTATTATATTGATATCAAGGTACGTAACAATTTTCTATCGATTAATCATCTTTATTCTTGATTACATCTCTCTCTTCTTTTTGCATTCATTCGATCTTACCAAATCGTAAATCATATCGATATTCAATTGATCCTTATTCAGATTTTGATGTTGATATTATAGATTTTCTTTTTTATTCTATAGAAAATCAAAAAGTCTGAACATAACGTATTTAGGGGTTTGTATCTTTCATATCGTTTTAGTTGATCTTATGTTTATAATTTTTACCAGATCCGTTTTTAGTTGGTGACGTTTTGGAGTGATTTTCATGGCGTTAATTGTGTGTCTGAAGCTAAAAGTGAAAATATTGATTTAGTTTATTTAGTCTGTAGATTCCTTTAGATTCATTTACTCAAATCGATGATATTAATTATTGAATGCTTATTCAACGTTAATTGAATTGCCAATTTTCGATCTATTTTTCCATTTTATTTACTGAATTTGATGATATTGAATGTTTATTTAACCCTAATTGATTCGCCGTTTTCTAAACGATTTCTTTCGTCTAATTGTTATGGGGAAGCAGGTTATGTGCTTGAAGATATGCCTCACTTAACAAATTACATTGGTGAAGCTGTGTATAATGAGATGAGGATATCTGTGCAGGTGGTTATGTTTTGTTTATGTTGTTTTCACTGTCGCACCAAAGTGAGTGAATGATTGTATTTGATGAATTGTTAAACTGATTTGATTTTAGAATGTAGATGGGACAAACGTTGAGTACAGTTTTAGGTCAAAGTTGGCTGCTGCAATTCTTGGGGGAGTTGACAACATCTGGATGGTATGCTTAATGTTTTTTTTCTAAGATTGGTATTAAAAGAGATGAAGTATCCTTTTTCAAATTTAGACAAATTGTACAATGTTTCTCTTATATTGGATTGGTTGTATGAGTTTAGTGTCACATTGTTGACTTCATGTACAACTTACAAAATCAAATGTATGTTTATTTTTTCTATAATGATATGTTTTACACTAACATTTTGAGATCCAACCAGCTTTACTTACCAGCAGTTCTTTATTACCAAGGTTAGAAACTAGCAACTTTGATTTTTAATATAAAAATATAGTTGGGAAATTATAGTTATTACTTAATCTTTTTAGAGTTTTGTTTTACTATTTGAGAATCAGGATACTGACATAGATGTTACTTCATAAACTTTTTAGGTTGACAAGTCGTTACGAAGTGTGGAAGAAGAAGCTCAGCGAATATACAAAGACGAGCATGGTGTGCTTCTTGATGATGAAGCAGCTTCAACTAGAGATGCGATGTAAGTATCTAGAAAACAAACAACTTTTTTAAAAGAGAACACTAAGAAATTTATAACAGTTGAAAAAAAAAGCAATCAATAGCTCACCTATTGAATTACTTTTTATCGAACACGAACTGTTAAGTTCTTTAAGTATATGAAGTGGGAACAATAGTTAGTCTTCGTTAGAAATCTGAATACGTGTGTGTTTTACAGAACCAAACTGTATGAACTCACTACTGAATTCCATGTTTTTACCCTCTAATTTCCAGGTATGAGCAGGCTGAATTCTTTGAGAGAAATGGAACAGATGACTGAACAGATAAAATATCTAATTCAGAAACTGAATGCCAATCAGGTGATCTTCTATTGAGGTTTTAATTTAGCCAAAAGTAATATATTGGAACCAAATCTCATTGACACCTGACTGAGTTCGAATTTCATTTACTTGAACCATCTCAATTTAATAAAAGATCAGATAAAATGCTTTGACTGGTAGTCAAATCTAATATACCCTTGATACTTCTATAATATGTACAGAATGGCAACATGAACCATTGTATTCTTTACCTCTATATTTTTCTAATCTGTATTTGGTTGATTTTGGTATGTATGTGTCATATTTAGGGTGGAGAATTTGAAGCAACTTATGCTATGTTCCCGCAGGGTGTTGTTACTCAGGTCCTTAACAGTCAACTAAGCTCATTAGTGTGGATCGATGAAAAGGTTAGTGTGCTTCTGGTTTTATACACTTTCTCTAATTAACCTTGGTTGAAAATAACCATGTCAAAGTCAAAATCAATCTCACGTCAAAGTTTATCTAACAATTGCCTGTATCAACCTGAACACAAGAGGCAAATTGGACGGTTTGGGTAATGGGTCACAATGGGTAAAAGTTGTTTTACTTGGTTGAAAGTCAAACCGATCAAAGTCAAAATTAAAACTTATCCAACAATTATTTGTTTCAACCCGAACACAAGTGGCTAAATGGACATGTTAAGTAATGGGTCAAAATGGGTAATCATGTAAATTATTTTACTCCGCAACTTAAAAAACTGTTCGTATAAGTTCAATGCATGAGTTGTATTTTTAAGTTCATTATATAAGTTTAATCTTCACAAGAGTTGTATTTTTAAGTTCATTTTGTTTATATATATATCTTACTAATCTTTGTAAGAGGTGATATCAGTAGTACATGGTGAGAAAAGAACTACGAACCCCCCCCCCCCCCCCCCCCCCCCCAAATTAATATATAACAGACATTATTGTTATTATCATTAGACAGATATTTTGATTTTGCCCGTTTAACCGTATGTTTGAATATGTTGTTGCAGCTGCACGATGTGTTCTTTGGACTAGCTTATGTCGTGTACTGTCATCAAGTAATAAAGCTTTCTTAAATTGGTGCTGAACATACGTCGCAAAACAGTTTGGTAATTTGGTCAAAAGGGGTTTGGAAAGTGGTCAAGTGAGTGATTTTTGGTACGGGTTGACACAATTTGTATTCGTAATCATAGTAATTGTCCATGACAACCCGTTAGATTTTTTTGACCCGAGTAGTATGTAGAATCTTGAATCTTGATTCTGTTTGGCAAATGAAGTGGGTCAGGTAGGGCTGGGTAATGATTCACATGTTCGGGTCGAAACACGTTCCGGCCAAAATGGGGTTAGGTCGAAGTGGGCTGTTTTAATAAAGTGTCATTTTTGTTTGGGTCAAAATGGGTTCCAAAATTATTATTTAGGTGCTGTTATATGAGGGACTATTTGTTTGTTGACCCGTTGTCTTCCTATAGTCAATTCATGTTAGATTATATAAATTACTTCACAGTACCTCGACATCATGTATGTTATAGTTGATTTCATAGGTTCATGAAGTGCACATCAACGTGGCTGCACATACCGATAAAAGACTCTGTTCCTGTCATAAGGGTTAGTCGCCACACCTTTGGTTGCCATCTATATATATTTCAGGTGATAAAATGGGCGGGCTAAGCATTTTTAATAGGTTGTCCATTTGTATTTCACACAAGAGAAATTTGATTTCATCATTTATTTATGTTTTTGTTTTAATTATATCCGTAGTATGAGGATGGTTTTTCTTACTATATGAATATTTTGTATTGGATAACAATTTCTTTTAAAGAATTTGGATATGTTCATTATAAACGTACAACGTTCTTAATTTGTCGATACTTCGAAGACATATTATTTTGTTCAAACCGCGAAATTCGCGGGTACTAGCACTAGTATATTATATATAAGAAACCATTGCGGGACACATGTCACCCGCTGGTATCACCTCAGATGATTTTTCCCGCCTAAACCAACCTCTAATATGGATAGTCCAATGATAATATGGATAGTCCGAATTAATCAGTTGCCTAAAATACAGAACCTTACACCGTAAGCCTCATTCTAACCCTAATATTCCCCCCCCCCCCCCTCTGGCGAACAAGGCGACGAACTCCATCCAAGATTTTTGATCAACATTCATTGGATTTCAAGACTCTAAATCGACGGTAATCTATATTTTGTGGTTCGATTATTCTATTTTTGTTTGATTCGTTTGATTTCGTTAATGGTTTAATGTTAGTTAGGTTTTTAATCGACGATTTGATGATCGATTATTGTATGCGATTTTGAGATAGTATTAACTTGATTTGATGATCGATTATTGTATGCGATTCTGTATTCTTTGATTTTCTATTATAATCAACGGTTACTTCCGACTTTGTTAATGATTGAGTGTTATTTAGGTCTTATAATCGACGGTTATAGTATGGATTGGATAAACTTTTTGTTCTTCCGATTTGATGATCGATTATTGTATCCGATTCAATATTCTTTGATTTTGTGTTTTTTAGTCCTGATTGGAAAACCTTTATGTTCATCCGTGATTGGAGTTATCGATTCGTATTTTGATATATAAATATGGTGAGTTCTCGAACCCTAATTTACATAGTGTAAGTTCAATTCAGATTGGAGTTGATATGTTTTTTTGCCTGTTTATTATAGCTACTTTTTGTGTTGCAGGTGAGTTCATGTTCTCTGACTATGTGAGTAATGAATTTTACAAATTTTGTTTCAGTTCTAGAATAATTTTTTGTATATATTTTTTTTATCTTTATCTTATTTTACAGATCTGTTGGACGCCTTGCCTGTGAAATGACAAGATGAGGATGGTGGTTATTCATTTGATTTGACGGAAGCACATATGTAATAATTTTCCTTTACATTATTCCTCAGTTATGCTTTTTTAATCTAGACTGTTCTAAAACTATTGTAGTCTATTAACGTTGATTACTTACTTTAGTCTTTATATATAATTCAAAAAAGGTTTCCATCAAGTAAATAGTTAGATAAACATGTTTGATGGATTATAAGTTATATAACCTAGGTAGATTGAAGTCAACAATTTGATGTGATAAATGGTAAATACAGATCTGTGGAACTACAATGCAACTTTCATTACATGCTTTAAGAGAAGTTCATCGATGGACATATGTATCAGATGTAGCCTTTAAACCCACTTCATGCTTCACTGACCGATGTAGCTTTCTCACACGCTACTTCACTTCTTTTGTAAGAAAGGTACGACATGCTTATATTTTTCTTATTTCTACACTACTAAATAAACATCAATAACTTTAGTGCCACATGTCCCCTTTTGATTGTGAATTGTAACGCTTATGATTCTAATGATCGTGATACTGAAGCAGTTGTACTAAATAGGTTGTAGGAGATGGCGTTTGGTTGTGCTTCTTCTGTTAAATGCTATATAATCGAATAATCAACTATGCTATTTAAATAATTAAGTGGTAAATTGACCAAGACTGATTTGAATAATCATGTTTGTATAAACTACAATTGAACTAACTGACTTGAGGGCAATGCATCTATCTTGAACGTTTACATAAACACGTTTTTGATATTGACAAGTGCCAACTTTGTTTGCTTTCAATTTTCAAGTATATGGAATATTTGGTCTTCAATGCAACAAAGTTGGATTTTGGATGAACAGGATTTGGCGACTTTTTTTCATTAATGGAGATCGTTTTCTTCAACAAAGGGATTACTTCCGGTTGAAACGTTAGTGCCTTTTAGTTGCATTCAGATTATATTGTATTCATTTTCTCTCTATGTATTTTTGCTTATTGTTTAGGCCGAGTTGACAACTTCTAACATAAAAGTCTTTTTGTGGTGTAGTATACCTGATCCTATTCAATCTTAGGAGTGATGATTACCATTGGAATCAAATTTTGTTAGCCTGTAATAAGAATGTCACTGGAAACTTATGATTTTATATACTGTACAACTTTGCGTAATATGATGAGCTCCATGAGATGGATACTTTTATGCTACGTATGGTTTCATTATTTTATTTTTAAATATTCTGTTGGGTGTAAAATTAAAATATATCAAATGGGCCAAACAAATAAAATTTGGCATGAGCAGACTTTTAATGGATACAGTGGCGAAGCTTGAGATTTTCAAAGGAGGAGGGGGTCGAAAACGTATATACCCAAAAATTTATATACGAAAACTACATATATTGAGCGTAAAGTTCTGGGGGTCGGGCGTCCCCGGCCCCTTATAGTTATATATGTCTACTATGGCTCGGTTTATATTTTATATTGAAGGGTTCAATATATTATAACGATTTCCAATCCCACACATCATACATTTTTAATAAATTTATATATTCGTTTTTTACATTATTTAAATGTTTTTTTTTCTAATGTATGTGTTTTTACATAATATTAAATTTGAACATAATTTTTTTTGTTGAAGTCGCGTTTAACGCGAGCCTAGTTGTTAAAATATACAAGGCAGTGACGTAAGTTGTAACTAGCCATATGTTACACCCTCTTTACTCATATATTGAATAAGCATAGTTGATTGATTAATTAAAGGTTAAAAAAGGAAAAGAAAAAAATGAAGGGATTAAAGGAATTTACTAAAAGAAAGTTTATGGTTTTTGGCAAATGAGTCTTGGTAGATAAGCCAAATACAATCGTTTGGACTTTGGGAACCTTTTATCAGTTAAAAAGAATTGCCAAATTTAACGATTTTATTGTAATAATTACACATAGTTAAAGCATTAAGGAAGGAGTTGCCCTACGTAGTCATTCATGTAAGATTGTAAGCTTTTTCTTTTTCTATCACTTTATTCCACCCATTTCTTTGTGCATAAATTAATGTTGTCCCATTTTGTCTTAAATTCCCGATTAATAAAACTACAAATTATTTTAGATTTATATGTAACAATCTATTATTTTTGTTTAGCTTTAATAAAACTACAAATTATTTTAGATTTATATGTAATAATCTATTATTTATGTCTAGATTACTCAATTTAAGATGTTAGGTATGACTTTGTTTCTTTTGTAGGTGCTAACCATGTATAAACATATTATATTTTTTAACAATATAGAAATATCATATATTTTTTTTTTAACTATGATTAAATCATTATTAAAAAAATACATATTTTATCAATACCATGTTAACTAATAAGTACCTTGTTAACTAATAAGATCAAATAAAAAAGGGTATGATTTGAACCCGAGATCTCTGCTAAAAAGACCAAGTCACTTATCACGAGGCAGTAGTGTTCATAAACATTGTTTAAAATAATAATAAAATTGGATTATCAATTTAGTATACTGTTTCTATAATTACTAAAATTAATGTATCAATTATATGATGACAAGAGGAAAAGAAAAGGTAAAGAAAAAGAAAAAGAAGACTAGAAAGAAAGGGTTATATATAAGAATGACACTTGCTCATATTCCTCTCCAAGACCCCTAAGCTTATTACTTCCCCACATGCTCTCATATCTTCACCTACTACCACCACTCTAGAATACCATGGATCAAGCAACCACCACCACAACCACTTCGTCCGCCACCGCCACGAAGCGGCCCAAAGACGGAGAATTAAGTCATGATGAAGTTACCAAAAAAACGAAGAAAACCGACATTGATCACCCCGTATACCGCGGGGTACGAAGGAGGAGTTGGGGAAAATGGGTATCAGAAATCCGAGAGCCAAAGAAAAAATCAAGAATATGGCTCGGGACTTTCGATACCCCAGAGATGGCGGCTAGAGCCCATGATGTGGCTGCAGTCGCCATCAAAGGTCACTCAGCTATCCTCAACTTCCCAGAACTGGCTCACCAGTTTCCCAAACCGGCTTCTAACTCCCCTAGAGACATTCAAGCCGCCGCGCTTAAAGCCGCCGCCATTTTGGACGTACAAAACCTTAATTCCAATAAAGATGAAGCCGAGCCGAGCCAGATTGAGCTTCCATGTTCTTCATCTTCACCTCAAAGTGATATAACGGATGACCCGTTTCTTGATTTGCCGGATCTTTACATGGATCTTGGAAACCGGATATTCTACACATTGCCGGAGAAGATCACCGGATCAGTGACCGGTAATAGTGAATTCTGGCCAGAAGATCATTTCTTGTGGAACTATAGTTAGACAAGCGTGTATGTAAAAAAAAAAAATATTACAATCAGAAAACCAAATTTTAATTATTTGTCAAATGGGAAGCTATATTTGTTTTTTCCTTCATTTTTGTAAACTAATGAAATTAATTAATATTTTTGATTTGCATGGATCCTAGTGGAGTAGCTAGCAAGTTTTCTTAATTGATTATCATTTTAATATAAATATATAAATTAGCTGATCTTTAATTTAACTTGTTTTATTAATAGATCATAGTTGATTAATAAGTTATTAGAACTATACAAAAACAATCAATATAGCATGCATCAGAGGTACTTATATTAATTAAATTTTTTAGTAATTTATGCATGGGTAAAAAAGGGAATTAACAAAAGAAAAACAGAAATAAAAATAAAAATAAAATTAAAAAAAGAACTGCAGGAAGAAACCAAACCACATGTAGATATGAGTGAGTGTGAAGTAAGAATCTTCCAGGTCAATGTGTCATCGATTTTGTCTGTAAATATTCCTAGGTTTTATTTGTGCTAGATCTAGGAAGCATTTTTACATCTTGGGATGCCTCTTGTACTCGATATTGTGTCACGATTATATCTATATCAATAAAGTTCATAACTTTATTCATGCATACTTTCTCATTTTTTAATACACTGACTCGCCAATCACCTCTAGCTAAAGTGGTAGGAGAGCTTGAATTCTTCTACGAAGACTCAACTTCAATTCCCACTTGGTGCAAAAAAATGAGTGAGGCACTGGTGGGCGATGATAGGAGACCCAGGGCAACCTGGGTTCGATCCTTGAGCCAAACGGGTTTTACCGGTAATTTCATTGTCGTGCCTACCGGCGGGTGGGTTACCGGGTTTTCCCCGGAAGTGGTGGTGGACGACTCGGGTTACTCTCGGAGTACTCCGTTTGTCCAGCGGGTGCCCCGAGAGTACTCAGGATTGATTTGTTGGCCGTTCAAAAAAAAATACACTAACTCCTTTTCTTTTGTTAATTATCTATCAGATAGATAGATGCATTAGGGCCAATGATCTCTAGATCAAGTAATAAAAGGTTTATATTTTTCTTGAGAGATGCAGGTTTAACTTTCACTTAGTGTAAAGTGAGATACCGGTGGGTAATGATAGGAGATTCAGGGAAATTTGGATTCGATCCTTGAGCCAAACGGGTTTTACTGGTAATTTAACCGTCGTGCCTATGTGCGGGTGGGTTACCGGGTTTTTCCCAGAATTGGTGGTGGACTCGGGTTACTCTCGGAGTACTCAGTTTGGTCAAATAGATGCATTAGGCAGTTAAAAAAGGATTTATATTCATAATTCTGGAAGAAGGTAAAAGTCTAGAACTCTTAAAACCGGTAGTACATAAGTTATTTAAAATTAAAAAAATAGTAAACATAAAGAAAACAGTACTATCCTTAATTAGGGATAGTTAGACCATACTATTCCATTATTGGGTTACGGATTAAGTACCTATATATGAGGACCACTTTGCTTCAAGAGATGTAGACAAGAAAATGATATATAATATCTAATTACATCCTTTGAACCAATAGAGTACAAGTGTATATGTATATGTATGGTCAGGAAAGATTCTGGACATCCCTAAATTATCTATATATATAGGTATTACTTGTTAGTCATGTTTGGTCGTTAAATTCTAGTGTAAAGTAGTTAAAGAGCAAGGTCACAATGGTTCACCAAAAGTCACATTAATTGGTCATCAAAAGTTGCAACTCCTCACATGTGTAAAACACCATGAGTATCCAATGACTTTGGTATTGTTTGGTGTTCGATAATATATGACCCTTTCGATTTGAAGCACCAAATGACTTTGAGGTTGATTGGTGTTCAACCTACTATACCAACACATAAACCAATCAGACTAAGGTGGTGTTTGTTTTTTTAGAGAAACCTCTTCTGGCCTCTTATGTTTGCGCCGCACAGACGTTTAGCTATGAGGACTGTTTGTTTTTTAGAAGACAGTTCATTAAAAATGTCTTCAAATTTCTGCGCGTACTCTTCCCCACGCATACATGGTCCAATGTCTTCCAACTTCTTCCTCAAAACCCTCTCCTCCCAGCCGACACCTCAAACTCCTCCGCCACCACCTCCACTTCGCCACCACAACATCTCCGCTGTCACACCCCAACCGATGGAGGAATCATTCGGGTAGTGGCACTAGGCGACCAGATTGATTTCACGAGATGTTCAATAACAATCATTTAACATATCACAATCTGCTTAATACCACATACTATTAAACGTAACATTTAAACAATTATTACAAAACGGAGATTTCTCATAAAATTCAACCGGGTTCGATATCCCCTAGATTTATTACACTTGGAACTAAAACAAAACAAAACAAAATAACTAAACTAAGCATAATCCCATGCATCCAAAGCTAAACTCCTCAACCTGTTACATACGTTAAAATACAAGTCAATACAATTAAGTAAATGTGAGCATACGAGTTTTTGTAATACTAGCATAATAGAGAAACCGTCGTGATATAATCTAATTACATATCATGATACACCGAAACATTTTCACACAGATTAACATAGGCTTATTTCTCATACTAACTACCGTGAGAAGGCTTGCGCGTCCATCCTAACTTGACCCCGTCGGGTGTAAGCCACACTATAGTACCATACTAGCTAAGGAGGCAAGTTAACGAAAATAAGTCCTAGTCACATGTTTCTAGCATCACGTATTGAGCAATATATAATCAGATTATTCGCGTGTGATAAGCAGTTTGATTTGTGAAGTGATTTTGATATAGGAACGTATGTAACACCCAAAAAGTGCGTTAAAGCGAAAATGGGTCAAGTATACTCACTGTGGGTGCATTTAGGTGAGAGTTCGGGATATGCGAGGTGTTGAGAAGAGCGTCGGATCAGCCTGCATACGCGAACGGAAGTGCATCAGTCTCCGAAAAGCTGAAACGGTTAAGTTTTGGTTAGTAGCCAAGTTCGGGCGAACTTGTGTGTAAACACACAAGTTCGAGCGAACTTGCATGAATTTGGTGGGTTTAGAGTCAAGTTCGGTCAAACTTGATGAGTTTCTTTGAGAAACTTGTCAAGTTCGGGCGAACTTGTAAGAATTCCTTACTGAGATGACAAGTTCGGGCGAACTTGTTTAGTTTCCTAAGAAACTAGACAACTAAACAAGTTCGCCCGAACTTGTAAGAAACTTGGAGAAATTGACCTAAGTTCGGTCGAACTTGACCCATATGGGTGCAAGGTCGGTCGAACTTAACCAGTGAGCTGAGGATTCTTGAGTGAACTTAATGTTTTTGGGTCCAAAATCTTGCGTTTTCGCGTCGTTTGCTGAGGAAAATCGAGTGTTCATCCCTCCAACCCTGTGCTACTGAGCAAACTTGGGTCAGAGAGGTCTTTTGGAGCAATTTTAGCCGTTTTACAAAAGCGTGGGCTAATGCGGGCTAACTCGGGGTTCGTTCGGGTTACTCCGGCTTGTGTAAACCGACATAAACGTCCATGTGCTTCCAGATCTGGGATCTTGAATGATAGATGCTTCGTTTCATATCAGAAGATGAACAAGACATCATCAAAACTCTGTATCTTGTGTAGAAATCAATGTTTATCAAAGATTTTTCTCAGATCTATAACTTACAAGCTGAGATCTTGCAGATCTCGTGTTTGGGAAGCCTCTGCTAACACCAAACGAACTCGTATTGTGTAGATCTAAGCTTAAAACAGAAGTTTTGGAAGAAAAATATGAAGATTTTCGTAAAAGAATGAGTTTTGATGAAAACGAAGGCTATGCCTTGTGCCAAAATCGTTGTAAACATTTGTAAAACGTTGTTGACATCATTGTAGTTGAAATCGGTTTGATTCTTACTTAGAAAACAGAGGGTTTCGGGAGCTCTGGGCGAACTTGCAGCAAGTTCAAATAAGAGAACAGAGCTTGGTATTTATAGGAGAGAGCAAAAAGGTGAGCTGGTGGAGCCAAATTCGGCCGAACTTGCATGAATTTCATGCAAGTTCGCGCGATGTAAGAATCTGAGGGAAGAATAGCCAAGTTCGGCCGAACTTGACCTCCCTGAGGTTAAGTTCTAGCGAACTTGAAGTTTGAGAGAGGTTAATTGGGCCAGTCAAGTTCGGCCGAACTTGGTAACACCAAGTTCGAGCGAACTTGACCCAAAAGTTAGGTTTTCTTCGTTTGTTTCGCGTTAAGTGTTCGTTTGGTTATTCGGTTCGTATTAGTTAGTTATATTAAGTGTTAAATTAAAGCGTTAAACGTCATAGTTGATATAATATTGCGATTTAGCGATTCGAGTGTGCGAGAGCGATGCGATTGCGATTGTAATCATAACCAATAACACACATAACACATAGTTAATATAATACCACGTAAATAAGTGCGATTCGCGATGCGATTTAATAAGGGATAGATGCGATAATAACGTAAAACACCATAATACTTAACATAAACTTTATTATAAACCGAATCTCGGGAATACAAAAGTAGATAAACGGGAAAACAAAATGGAAGATAACAATCGAATTTTCGAGTTGTTACAGTCTCCCCTACTTTAGGGAATTTCGTCCCGAAATTCAAGTAGTAGCTGTAACAAATAGATGCGGGTAATTGGCCTTCATATCACTTTCCAATTACCAAGTAACTCGGCGCCGCGTTTGCCCTCCCATCGGACTTTCACGATAGGGATGCGAGAGCGTCGGAGTTTCTTGGTCTCTCGGTCCATGATTTCCACAGGCTTTTTCACGAAATGGAGAGTCTCGTTTATTTGCATATCTTCGAGGGGGACATGCAGATTTTCTTCGGCTAGGCACTTTTTGAGATTGGACACGTGGAAAGTCGGATGCACGTTATTAAGTTCCGCCGGTAGTTCGAGACGATAGGCTACTTTACCGATCCTTTCCAGAATCTTAAAGGGACCAACGTATCGAGGCACTAGCTTTCCTTTCTTTCCGAAGCGGACCACTCCCTTCCAAGGTGCAACCTTTAGGAGAACGTGATCTCCCACTTCGAACTGCAGGGGCTTGAGGCGTTTATCAGCGTAACTCTTTTGGCGACTCCGAGCTTTCAAGAGATTGTCTCTGATCTGGAGGATCTTGTCCGTCGTTTCTTGAATTAGCTCGGGACCGGTGATTTGTGCTTCTCCGATCTCGTGCCATGCAATAGGCGATCGACATTTTTTTTTCCATACAGTGCCTCAAAAGGAGCCATTTGAATGCTAGTATGATAACTATTATTGTACGAGAATTCGATTAAAAGTAAATGCGTATCCCAATTACCACCGAAATCTATGATGCACGCACGAAGCATGTCTTCGAGGGTGCGAATCGTGCGCTCAGTCTGACCGTCGGTTTGAGGGTGAAAAGCGGTACTTAGATTAAGCGTAGTACCAAGAGCGGATTGAAATGTCTCCCAGAGACGCGAGGTAAAGCGACCATCACGGTCAGAGATGATGTCACGAGGTGTCCCGTGTCAACATATAACTTCGTCGGTATAGATTCGGGCTAACCGTTCGACCTTAAAGTCTTCTCGTATAGCAATAAAGTGCGCAGATTTGGTAAGACGATCAACGATAACCCAAATGCTATCGTGACCGGATGAAGTGCGAGAAAGTTTGGTAATAAAGTCCATAGCTATACTCTCCCACTTCCACATAGGGATTTCGGGTTGTTCGAGTAAACCAGAGGGCCTTTGATGTTCAGCTTTAACTTTCGAACAAGTTAACCATTTTGAGACGTACAAGGCGATATCCTTTTTCATGCCCGGCTACCAATACTTAGGACGAAGGTCCTGGTATATTTTTTCGGCACCGAGGTGAATGGAATATCGAGATTATGAGCTTCGGTCATTAGCAATTTACGAAGATTGTCACGAGTAGGAATCCAAATACGATCGAGATAGTAGAACATACCATTAGGCTTCGATACGAGCTGAGTTTCGGCACCACATTTCATTTCATCTTCTAAAGTATTCTCGTTAAAACAAGCAAATTGAGCAGAGCGAATCTTGATTTCGAGATCATTCAAAGCTTGAGAGTCACGAACACTATATACATAACTTCGTCAACTTAGAGCATCGGCGACAACGTTTGCTTTGTCGGGATGGTAGCATATCTCGCAATCGTAATCGTTGAGAAGTTCAACCCATCTGCGTTGGCGCATATTTAGTTCCTTTTGATTGAAGATATGTTGTAAGCTCTTATGGTCGGTGAAGACCGTACACTTGGTACCGTAGAGGTAGTGTCGCCATATCTTTAATGCAAAAACAACTGTACTGAGTTCGAGATCGTGGGTTGTGTAATTCTTCTCGTGGATCTTGAGTTGGCGAGATGCGTACGCGATAGCCTTGTCTCGTTGCATGAGAACACAAAATCTTCATTTCCGTCAGTAAAGCGAGAACGGGAGCGTTGCATAGCATGCGCTTGAGAGTTTGAAAAGTTTCCTCTTGCTTGGTTTCCCAAGCGAAAGGTTTGTCCTTATGAGTTAAATCGGTAAGCGGAACGGCGATTTTTGAGAAGTCGGCGATGAATCGACGGTAATAACCCGCCAATCCAAGAAACGAACGGATTTCGGAAGCATTCTTCGGTGTAATCCAACTCTTGACGGCTTCAATCTTTGCAGGGTCGACGTGAATTCCTTGACTATTAACGATGTGGCCGAGAAATTGGACTTCTTCGATCCAGAATTCACATTTAGAGAACTTAGCATAAAGGCGATTTCCTTGAAGAAGTTCGAGGACTAAACGGAGATGACGTGTGTTCGTCTCTCGACTTCGAGTAAATCAAGATATTATCAATGAAAACAATGACGAAACAATCTAAGAAAGCTTTACACACACGGTTCATGAAATCCATGAAGACCGCGGGTGCATTGGTAAGACCAAAAGGTATGACCACGAATTCGAAATAGCCATAGAGAGTACGAAAGGCGGTTTTCGGAATATCTTCTTCCAATACACGTAACTGATGAAAGCTGGAACATAAATCGATCTTAGAAAAACAAGTAGCACCTTGAAGCTGATCAAATAAGTCATCGATACGAGAAAGAGGGTAGCGGTTCTTTATCGTGAGTTTGTTAAATTCACGATAATCGATGCACATTCGAAACGATCCATCCTTCTTTTTCACAAAAAGGACAGGAGCGCCCCATGGCGAAGTGCTCGGGCGTATGAAGCCTTTATCAAGAAGCTCTTGAAGTTGGCTTGATAGCTCGCGCATTTCGGATGGTGCGAGACGATAAGGAGCTTTAGCAACGGGAGTAGCTCCGGGAACTAAATAGATACGGAATTCAACATCTCGAGTAGGGGGTAAACCGGGTAAATCGTCGGGAAAGACCTTAGGAAATTCAAAAACAATGGGAACATCTTTATAAGTCTTCTTTTCTTTCTCCGGATTCACGATATGAGCGAGGAAAGCAACACATCGCTTTTGTAAGCATTTGTGTGCTCGAGTACATGACAAAAGCATCAACTTCTTTGAGGGAGTTTCACCATAGACATGAAGTTGATCACCATTTGAGAGAGGGAAACGAATCATTTATCAAAGCATACAACTTCAGCATGGTTTTCACGAAGAAAATCCATACCTACTATGATATCGAAGCTACCAAACTGCATAGGTATGAGATTGATCGAGAAGACATGGTTGTTGAGATCGAGATTACAACCACGCAAAACGGAGTTAACGGTAACGGTTCTTCCGGTAGCGACTTCCACATCGAAAGTCTTTGAGAGTTTAGCGCGCTTACATTTTAAAACCTTTTCGAATTCTAACGATACAAAACAGTTATCGGCACCAGTATCAAATAAACATGAAGCATAAATAACATTAACGAGAAACGTACCATTGACAACATTGTTTTCATTTTGGGCCTGGCGGTGGTTGAGGTTAAAGGCTCTGCCATACGCAGCTTGTGGTTGCTGCTGCTCCTGCTGTGGCTGAGGCTGCTGCTGAGGTTGCGGTGCTGGCTGCTCTTGCTTGACAGGACGATTCGGGCAGACATTGGCGAAATGATTCGGATCACCACACACATAGCACACACGTGCTTTTGGAGCTTGCTGCTGATTGGCTTGAGGAGGAGCGGGTAAAGCTGGAGCTGCTGGAGCCTGAGGAGCTGGCTGACGCAGGCCGGTATGACAACTTACAGTAAAGTGGCCGTAGATATTGCAGTTTGTGCAAAAACGGCAGTTTCCACCCACCACATGATGATAAGTGCACTTAGGGCACAGTGGGTGAGGACCGTTGTACGCACGCTTAGCTTGAGGTGCGTTCGGAGCGACTGACTGAAGCGGCTGCGGGTTTGCTGGAGCGGCGAGAGCATAGTTCTTACTCGGGTTTCCTCTTTTGCGTCCCTGACGCTTTCCCTTTGGGTCACTTGGTGGTTCGGTGGTAGCAGTTGGTTCGACGATAGCTTGATTGGCAACTTTCGCATTATTCTTGAAATACCCATCTTGGACTCGCTGATCATTGATCTCAGCGGCGAGCATAAAGGTTTCCTCGATAGTTGTAGTACGAGCAACTTTCAAAAAATTTGCGACACACTCGGGTAAACCACGAATGTATTTGTTGATAGCTTTCTCAGTCGTATCAACCTGGCTGGGACAGATGATGCTCAAAATCTTAAACCGAGCAGTGAATCCAGCATTGTCGGGACCATCCTGTTTGATTCCCCAAAACTCATTCTCGAGCTTTTGCATTTCGTGCGGAGGACAAACTACTTCAACATCACTTCCTTGACTTCCTCCCAAGATAGACTGTAGGCTTCATCATTACCGCGCCTATTCCTTTCGGCGGTCCACCAGTCAAGAGCACGGGACTGGAAGACTCTGGAAGCGTGCACAGTGCGGAGGTCATCGGGGCATCCACTTTGCCTAAAGGTGACCTCGATGGCGTCAAACTAATGGAACATAGCTGTCGGTCCATCGTTGCCCGTGAAGGCGAGAGGTGCGTAAGCCTTGAAATTTTTTAAGCTGAACCGTGACTTGGGGTTCTCAGCTTTCGAGTCAACTGACGAGTTACTGCTCACAGCATGGATTTCTGAGACGATTTGCGGGATAACCTTAGCCATTTCCTTGGCTACCATGGTGGCAATACGCTTGTCGGCGTTGCTGCGCTGGAGGTTCCTTCGGGTGTGTGATCTCATAGAAGACATCTACACGAATGATTTAAATTAGATGAGATTCAATTATAATAGAGTTATGTTTAAATATTTATTATTATTATTCATACAAGGCACAAAAACACATAAGTACGTATCCACATAAGCACACAAACACGTAAGCACATAAGCACATATTTGCACGTATTCACCTTCTAATAGTAACAAGGCGTAGCGCGATACAAAGTGCGAGATATAAGCGATATATAGGCGAGATAAGCCAGATAATACCACGTATGAATCCATACGTATAAGAGAGATGAACGTTTTAGTTTGGTTGGTGTATTAATTAGCGTTTTAGATTACGAGCTGTGCGAGTAGTGCATGCGTTTAGGGAGCGTAAAACGATAAAGCGAGATATCGATAATGCGATAAATAAATAATGCGAGAAATAAATAAAGCGAGAAATCGAATAAAGAGAAAATTTCAAAATTTTAAACACATTGATAATAATAAACTCGATGATGCGTAAATCGACGATATAGGCTTAAATCAATTGGGAGTGTCTGGGGTTTTGAGACATTTGACACGCCAAAGTGATTCGACTACCCTTTGCATTTGGACCCACGCTTTGGCCTAATAGATAAACGTTCTCACCGCAAGCGGCTAACGACGCTTACCCTTCCAGTTAATACGTGTTCCAAACCATTGGCATAACCGAAACTTTGGTGAGATTGAAAATCGAAGCACGAAATTAGTTATTAAGATGCGGGTTTCACCCCTAACTTAACAACATCATTCCTAGTTAGAAATGGAGATTTTCGTCGAGGTTTGGATGTCACTCCTAACTCAACGAAGATATCTCGTGCGAGAGGATGCGCGGAGTGAATGATCTCATCGAGAGTTCTTGGTTTTCACACCTATTCTCGACTTGATCACTCGTAGGTGAGATACGAGCGTTTCATAATCGTGTATATTGTATTAGCCTTAGGAAATGCACATTTCAGCATTTATGGCAAGTAGTTTAACATTTAAGTCAAAGATAGGTCAATCGGGTACTTAAACATGCTACTAGGTCGAACATGGCAATTCTACCTATTATCCTATGGTTATGTCACTCTGATACCAATCTGTCACACCCCAACCGATGGTGGAATCATTGGGGTAGTGGCACTAGGCGACCAGACTGATTTCACGAGATGTTCAATAACAATCATTTAACATATCACAATCTGCTTAATATCCCATACTATTAAACGTAACATTAAACAATTATTACAAAACGGAGATTTCTCATAAAATTCAATCGGGTTCGATATCCCCTAGATTTATTACACTTGGAACTAAAACAAAACAAAATAACTAAACTAAGCATAATCCCATGCATCCAAAGCTAAACTCCTCAACATGTTACATACGTTAAAATATAAGTCAATACAATTAAGTAAAGGTGAGCATACGAGTTTTTGTAATACTAGCATAATAGAGAAACCGTTCGCGAGATAATATAATTACATATCATGATACACCGAAACATTTTCACATAGATTAACATAGGCTTATTTCTCATACTAACTACCGTGAGAAGGCTTGCGCGTCCATCCTAACTTGACCCCGTCGGGTGTAAGCCACAATATAGTACCATACTAGCTAAGGAGGCAAGTTAACGAAAATAAGTCCTAGTTACATGTTTCTAGCATCACGTATTGAGCATATATAATCAGATTATTCGCGTGTGATAAGCAGTTTGATTTGTGAAGTGATTTTGATATAGGAACGTATGTAACACCCAAAAAGTGCGTTAAAGCGAAAATGGGTCAAGTATACTTACTGTGGGTGCGTTTAGGTGAGATTTCGGGATCTGCGAGGAGTTGAGAAGAGCGCCGGATCAGCCTGCATACGCGAACGGAAGTGCATCAGTCTCCGAAAAGCTGAAACGGTTAAGTTTTGATTAGTAGCCAAGTTCGGGCGAACTTGTGTGTAAACACGCAAGTTCGAGCGAACTTGCATGAATTTGGTGGGTTTAGATTCAAGTTCGGTCGAACTTGGCGAACTTGTAAGAATTCTTACTGATATGACAAGTTCGGGCGAACTTGTTAGTTTCCTAAGAAACTAGACAAGTCCGAGCGAACTTGTAAGAAACTTGGAGAAATTGACCTAAGTTCGGTCGAACTTGACCCATATGGGTGCAAGTTCGGTCGACCTTGACCAGTGAGCTAAGGATTCTTGAGCGAACTTGATGTTTTCGGGTCCAAAATCTTGCGTTTTCGCGTCGTTTGCTGAGGAAAATCGAGTGTTCATCCCTCCAACCCTATGCTACTGAGCAAACTTGAGTCAGAGAGGTCTTTTAGAGCAGTTTTAGCCGTTTTACAAAAGCGTGGGCTAATCCGGGCGAACTCGGGGTTCGTTCGGGTTACTCCGGCTTGTGTAAACCGACATAAACGTCCTTGTGCTTCCAGATCTGGGATCTTGAATGATAGATGTTTCGTTTCATATCAGAAGATGAACAAGACATCATCAAAAGTCTGTATCTTGTGTAGAAATCAATGTTTGTCAAAGGTTTTTCTCAGATCTATAACTTATAAGCCGAGATCTTGCAGATCTCGTGTTTGGGAAGCCTCTGCTAACACCAAACGAACTCGTATTGTGTAGATCTAAGCTTAAAACATAAGTTTTGGAAGAAAAAGATGAAGATTTTCGTAAAAGAATGAGTTTTGACGAAAACGAAGGCTATGCCTTGTGCCAAAATCGTTGTAAACGTTTGTAAAACGTTGTTGAACATCATTGTAGTTGAAATCGGTTTGATTCTTACTTAGAAAACAGAGGGTTTCGGGAGCTCTGGGCGAACTTGCAGCAAGTTCAAATAAGAGAACAGAGCTTGGTATTTATAGGAGAGAGCAAAAAGGTGAGCTGGTGGAGCCAAATTCGGCCGAACTTGCATGAATTTCATGCAAGTTCGCGTGAACTTGTAAGAATATGTGGGAAGAATTGCCAAGTTCGGCCGAACTTGACCTCTCTGAGGTTAAGTTCGAGCGAACTTGAAGTTTGAGAGAGGTTAATTGGGCCAGTCAAGTTCGGCCGAACTTGGTAACCCCAAGTTCGAGCGAACTTGACCCAAAAGTTGGGTTTTCATCGTTTGTTTCGCGTTAAGTGTTCGTTTGGTTATTCGGTTCGTATTAGTTAGTTATATTAAGCGTTAAATTAAAGCGTTAAACGTCATAGTTGATATAATATTGCGATTTAGCGATTCGTGTGTGCGAGAGCGATGCGATTGCGATTGTAATCATAACCAATAACACACATAACACATAATTAATATAATACCACGTAAGTAAGTGCGATTCGCGATGCGATTTAATAAGCGATTAGATGCAATAATAACGTAAAACACCATAATTACTTAACATAAACTTTATTAAAAACCGAATCTCGGGAATACAAAAGTAGATAAACGGGAAAACAAAATGGAAGATAACAATCGAATTTTCGAGTTGTTACATCCGCCACCACCTCCACTTCCTCCGCCACCACCACCTCCCGGCCGTCACCTTTCCCTCCTCCGTCGCTCCCACATAACAACCACATCCCTTCTCCACCCCAGCTGCATCTCCAGGGGCAGGTAATTTCTGAAATCGAACCTGAAATCCGGGAGAAACGAACCTGAAATCGATCCTTATGGGTGAAGTTGTGGGCGGCGGTGAGGAGGACGGGGGGGAAGCGACGACGTTTTGGAGGAGGATTAGGGTTTTGAGTTGGGGTTTTGTGAGGGGGTGTGGTGGAGATAAGGTGGTGGGTGGTGGAGATATGGTGGTGGGTTGGGTGGAGAGGTGGCGGAGCGGACGGAGTGGACGTAGTGGGGCGGTGGTTCGTCGAAAAGTATGGTTGTAGGAAGTTGAGCTCCCAACAGGATTTTTATGGGTTTTGGCAAGGAAGACAGTTTGCAGATGTGGGTTTTAAGAAGATGTGAGATAATCAAACACTCTTTTTATTACACTCTGCAGACATTTGGTCCACCTCTTCTCGTGCAGACGTGGTCCGCAGACTGCATACCTTTTACATCTGAAAAAACAAACACCACCTAAGTGTAGATGGTGCTAACCCCACTTCACCTTAGCCTTTGGCGCCCTCACACACCATTACACCATTTTTGTTAAGGGCGTGAGCTCCTTTGGGAGTCGTTGCAACAAGGTCATCTCCTCCTCTTTTCTTTTCCATTAAATTTTCTAAACCAGTCATTAATTTACACATCATCCACTTTTGTCTTATTCATTTAACTTAAAAATTATTTTAATAAAGTGGTTAGTTAAACCATTATACATTTTTTAGGGTTTAGTTAGTAAGAGTTCGATGCCTTTTTTTCCTGTAGCAAATACTAATGGTCATGTCATCAAAAACTGAGCCTTACGAATCTAAACACCCCCTTACAACACGTAGATTTCGCCCCCCCCCCCCCCTAATTGATATTGTTATGAAAAAACATATATGAACTAAAAAGAATTAACGTAGAGCTCTTTATAGTTTGTACAATGTGCACAAGTTGTCTACGCATAGAAAGATGGTTAGGCTTGGCATATAAGAAGTGAAGTGTATCTTAGATAGGGTGGGAGTTGCATTAGGTTTGTAATGGAAATGGTATGGATGAGCAGAAACCAAAAAAACCAAACCAAAACAGAAAAACTGATTTAACTGAACAAAAAAGAAAAACGGACCAAACAAAAAATCAAACCGAAATTTATGGTTCGGTTACGGTTTTGCATTTTATTAAAACCAAAAAACCGAACCGAAAAACCTATTTTTTTAATGTTTGTTATATATTGATTCAAGAATTATTAGCTTTATTCTTTTGTGTTTATTTATAATAGAAAAATTAACATGTTTATTTATCTTTGAATGATTTATCCTTTGCTTAGAAGAAGTAACAAAATTTAACACAAAAATTAAATGATTTTCAAAGTATTATAAATGAAAATGTCTTCTTGGAGAACCATAAAAATAGATTAGAAGTTAGGTTTATGTGAACGATATTAATTAAAAAGGTCAAACATAATAACTTAAATGTAAGCATATAAGAAAGATTATGAAATAGTGGATTATACTTTATATTTTTGAATCTTACGTAATTTTTTTCAAAAAAAAAACCGAAACCGAACGATTTTCAATAACCGAAATCCGAACATTTCGGTTACGGTTTCGATTTTACCATAAAACCAAACTGAATCATGCACACCCCTAGGAAATGGTACAAAAGATAATATATGTGACAGAAAAATATATGTTAGGTGATGTTTACTTGAAAAAATAAAGAGCAACCACAAGAATATTGTGTAATACGAGGTTTCTAAAATGACTAAAGATGCAGTTCAACCTACTCTATTATACAAGATAGATGGACAAGGCATCAAAATGACACAAACGTGAATATTAGAGGTAGTAGAGATAAAGATGCCAACGTGAATGTGTAGTCACATAAGGTTGGACTAGATAAGAAATAAGAACATTTTCGGAAAATCATGGGTGCTTTGTATCTTGGATAAGATAAGGAATGGAAGATTATAATGGGTTGGGAATGTGAAGATGAGACAAAAGATGGCGCCAATAAGATCCGTGAAAACCCATACAGTGGAGGGGATGAGGAGTAGAGGCAGGTCTAAACTGACGTAAAATGAGCGGATTAGGTAGAATCTGCTAAAATTGCATATCTATGAGGATATGATCGGGATATGAGTTCGTGAAGATGCCAGATTAGGTAGACAAAACTTCGTTTTGCGTTAGCGTGATCTTTGCATATAGATTTTTATTAGGAAGCGTGTAAATACTTTCAAGCGGGTTCATCTACTTTCTTCGTAACTCTTGATAACCTAATTTGTTATTACCATACTTTTTCTTACCACTTTGTGGTTATCACTAGTTTACTATTACTACTATCGTCTTGTTTTGATGTTTTTTATTCCATGGACCACCGTTTATACTTTGTATGTCAAAAATATAGTTTTGGATCCGAAGATCACACCGAAATTTTGATATGAATGAGACTTTAGCAAGTACGTTTATTTATTTGTTAGATCATTTCTTTATTAATCGTTAAAGGGATCACTAAGATCCAAGTTTGATAACATCACTATATATAATATGGTTTTTTTTTTTTTAATTTTATACATGATTGATACTTCACCAAGAAGTCCGGACACGAAATATAAAATAAAAGATGTAGGTAAAATGTGTACAACTAGTGATGGTGGTCAATTTACTCCATTCAATTGTCCGCTTTTCCATATGCCACGTGCTACTTATTATGGACCAATATAATATTATAAACGTGCATCACATGATACTTTCCCATTCTTTGTTGTTTTTAAGCTAAAATAAATAATACAATTTTATTTTATTATCAATAAAACAATATGTACTTTATTATTATTGATATTTCAGCCACTAATAATTGAACAATAATAATATATTTGATATATTTTTGAGAATCAGGATTCTATTAACAAGATTATATGTTTTTCTTTGGGTTTTTACGACAAATTTCTTTTAATTCCTGTCGTTTGTATTACTTGAATCTAAGGGTGAAGGGAGTGGTTACCTAATGGTATTAGGTAAATTCTCAATTCGCACAATCACATAGCGCCATGTCAAGTCACTTAATTAACTTATTTAATGCTCAAAAACGTTGGCGGTGGTTTACCTAATGGGGTTTAGGTAAACTATTTTTTTAAAGGGAAAAATGTGTGATTGGTTGAGAAGGAATGGAGCCCACCACACACCCATCTCTCTCCATCTTCCCTCCCTCTCACCGACTCGGTAAAGCTTCACCGAAAGTGCCCCCCATTTTGGTAAACGTTGGCTCGGTAAAAGGTTGGCGGTGGAGTGGGATTCGGTACCGTGTGGGTTACCGCCCCCACTCCGTTCACCCTAATATCTATTCCTTCTAAATCTAAATGTTTAAAGGTTTTGAATTTGACAATGGACTACCACCTAACAGTAACATAACCGTTTGTGATTACAGATTTTTTATATATATTTTTTGTCATGTTATATATAAACAAAGGTCATTTTCTAGCTTTTTGATGGTCTGGGGAATGAGATGTAAGGATGGTAGTGGATGTGGTAAAAGGGGAGGGACCACTGGACATGAGTGATGAGTGAAGAGATGTAAATGATTGGAGAATACCATTTTCATGCATTACCCTTTTTGTTTCTACTGTCTTCATTTCATCATCATTTGGGACAGCATATCCATACAAGTCCATATATATATATATATATATATATATATATATTGGGTTTTCTTTGCATGCCTTGGTCCAAACACATGCCAACTATGTTTGATATTGTCTTTATATGTTACATAGAATAGATATATTCTTGATTTGCTTAAAAAAACTATATTTATTGATTAATAATAATAATGATAGTGAGGTTGGGTCAGAGTATTGTAAATGGAACTTCTTTTGAAAGTTTAGATTCTTTCTTGATAGCCAACCCTTCTTTTGGACAATTGAATTCATTTAAAGTAGTTCACTGTGATTATAAACAAGATTGATTCAAGTTAAATAGTGATTACTAATTTAGAGTAGCATCATCTCTCAAGGGCGCAAATTAACCTTCATCTAATAACTACTAGAAAGAAAGAGAACACAAACCATTGTAAGTTACGTATTAATTACGTTCAGTTATACAATATTAGTTTTCGTAAGCGTTATTAATGTTAATATCCACATTCGACTTATGCCAATCACTAATTCAAACCCTAAAATCTATTGATCTCAAGGTAATATTAACTAACAAGTTACTTGATCATAATTAAGTCATCCACACATACGATCCACCGTTATTACATGCACAAAGTATCTAGAGAGAGAATCGTTGGTAACAATAGATAAATATACATGGTTGTTTGATTAGAATAGTTCTTGTTCATAACTATAAAAACAACCATGGTGGCTACCCCAAATTAGGGTTCACATCATCTAAACAAATAGCAAAAAGAACATGTGGTCTAACACCCTCACAATACACTACATGGCTTCGTGCACCATGATGTGTACATAACCTCTGAAAGAGTTTAGGTGATCTCCCAATAGTGAAACACGCATACCCTCTTCCACCCGCATCACCATAGATTTTGATGTCTTCTTCCTTTTTTTGTATATTTAATATAAATTATATACTTCTAAATCGTTTGATATTAATAGGATAAAACCCATATAATTGTGCTTATAATTGCAATACTCATACGATACGGGATAATCGAATCATGACAAAATGTTCACAAATTTCTTTTTTACTAGAGGACTCGACCCATATGATTATAACCAAGTGATGAGAAATGTGTGAAGTGTGAACTATTGGCATTGAGGAATGAAAACATAGGTTAAAGGTTATTGTTTATGGAAAAATAGTCTTAGAAGTTGATTGGGTTGAAAAGGAAGAGAAATAAAGAAAAATGTTCAAATTCGCGTATATCACACACCTGGAATGGGAAAATAGCCTTAAAAGTTGATCGGGGGTTGAAAAGGAAAGAAATAAAGAAAAATATTCAAATTCGCGTATACACACTTGAAGAAACTTAATGGCACAAAATTGACGTTGTTAATTAATTACGAATTCGTAACAAATTAAACATAGAGACAAAGAATGAAATTATTCTAACTACCTATTTCATAACTTATAATATACCGTATGGGTAAAAATAAGTATTTACTTTTTTTAAATAACTCACACACCCATCTAATTTTTTATTAATAATTTAACCCGAGCTAAATGCCTTTTTTCCATAGTTTACTCAAAGATTATCTTTTACTCTAAAGATTATCTTTACAATAAATTTTTATGGGACCACTTATTGGAGTTATTTATTAGCCTAGGGTCAACATTCCTAATTATTTGCATTTTTTGTCAATTACACATTTGCAAAACCAACGAAGTTTCGAAGGAATATATAGAGTAAGGATCAAATACAAAGGGTAAGATAAGTAAAAAGGGTAAGAAGGATTTACTCTATTGATCTTATATTTGAAGGATTGACATTAATTGTAGGAAAAAGAAGATAATAGAATGCATAAAAGAAATCCTATATTTATGGATTTTCTCTCTCTGTATGCAAGGTACATGCCAATTCCCCCATCGATTTAAAACGTACATAGCTTTTTCATACGATTTTTTTAAAAGAAAACTTCACCATAATAACGAGCGTTTTTATCTTTAATATGAGCACCATATTGTCATATAAAAATAAAATAAAAATTTTCATTTTTATTTTTACTGGTTTTTTTTTTTTGCATTGTGTTAAAGGTTCACGTCATTGTATCTTTTAACTGGGTCTTGGGTAGAGTGGGGGGGGGGGGTTAATTTTTTTTAGGTTTTGGGGGTTTTTTTGTGAGGTATAGTTTTTTTTGGGGTGGGTGGGGGGGTTAGGTTTTTGGGGTGGGGGCGGGAGTGGGTGGTTTAGGGTTTTTGCATCTGTATGTTTTTGGGTGCAAGTTCGGTCGAACTTGACCAGTGAGCTAAGGATTCTTGAGCGAACTTGATGTTTTCGGGTCCAAAATCTTGCGTTTTCGCGTCGTTTGCTGAGGAAAATCGAGTGTTCATCCCTCCAACCCTATGCTACTGAGCAAACTTGAGTCAGAGAGGTCTTTTAGAGCAGTTTTAGCCGTTTTACAAAAGCGTGGGCTAATCCGGGCGAACTCGGGGTTCGTTCGGGTTACTCCGGCTTGTGTAAACCGACATAAACGTCCTTGTGCTTCCAGATCTGGGATCTTGAATGATAGATGTTTCGTTTCATATCAGAAGATGAACAAGACATCATCAAAAGTCTGTATCTTGTGTAGAAATCAATGTTTGTCAAAGGTTTTTCTCAGATCTATAACTTATAAGCCGAGATCTTGCAGATCTCGTGTTTGGGAAGCCTCTGCTAACACCAAACGAACTCGTATTGTGTAGATCTAAGCTTAAAACATAAGTTTTGGAAGAAAAAGATGAAGATTTTCGTAAAAGAATGAGTTTTGACGAAAACGAAGGCTATGCCTTGTGCCAAAATCGTTGTAAACGTTTGTAAAACGTTGTTGAACATCATTGTAGTTGAAATCGGTTTGATTCTTACTTAGAAAACAGAGGGTTTCGGGAGCTCTGGGCGAACTTGCAGCAAGTTCAAATAAGAGAACAGAGCTTGGTATTTATAGGAGAGAGCAAAAAGGTGAGCTGGTGGAGCCAAATTCGGCCGAACTTGCATGAATTTCATGCAAGTTCGCGTGAACTTGTAAGAATATGTGGGAAGAATTGCCAAGTTCGGCCGAACTTGACCTCTCTGAGGTTAAGTTCGAGCGAACTTGAAGTTTGAGAGAGGTTAATTGGGCCAGTCAAGTTCGGCCGAACTTGGTAACCCCAAGTTCGAGCGAACTTGACCCAAAAGTTGGGTTTTCATCGTTTGTTTCGCGTTAAGTGTTCGTTTGGTTATTCGGTTCGTATTAGTTAGTTATATTAAGCGTTAAATTAAAGCGTTAAACGTCATAGTTGATATAATATTGCGATTTAGCGATTCGTGTGTGCGAGAGCGATGCGATTGCGATTGTAATCATAACCAATAACACACATAACACATAATTAATATAATACCACGTAAGTAAGTGCGATTCGCGATGCGATTTAATAAGCGATTAGATGCAATAATAACGTAAAACACCATAATTACTTAACATAAACTTTATTAAAAACCGAATCTCGGGAATACAAAAGTAGATAAACGGGAAAACAAAATGGAAGATAACAATCGAATTTTCGAGTTGTTACATCCGCCACCACCTCCACTTCCTCCGCCACCACCACCTCCCGGCCGTCACCTTTCCCTCCTCCGTCGCTCCCACATAACAACCACATCCCTTCTCCACCCCAGCTGCATCTCCAGGGGCAGGTAATTTCTGAAATCGAACCTGAAATCCGGGAGAAACGAACCTGAAATCGATCCTTATGGGTGAAGTTGTGGGCGGCGGTGAGGAGGACGGGGGGGAAGCGACGACGTTTTGGAGGAGGATTAGGGTTTTGAGTTGGGGTTTTGTGAGGGGGTGTGGTGGAGATAAGGTGGTGGGTGGTGTGGAGATATGGTGGTGGGTTGGGTGGAGAGGTGGCGGAGCGGACGGAGTGGACGTAGTGGGGCGGTGGTTCGTCGAAAAGTATGGTTGTAGGAAGTTGAGCTCCCAACAGGATTTTTATGGGTTTTGGCAAGGAAGACAGTTTGCAGATGTGGGTTTTAAGAAGATGTGAGATAATCAAACACTCTTTTTATTACACTCTGCAGACATTTGGTCCACCTCTTCTCGTGCAGACGTGGTCCGCAGACTGCATACCTTTTACATCTGAAAAAACAAACACCACCTAAGTGTAGATGGTGCTAACCCCACTTCACCTTAGCCTTTGGCGCCCTCACACACCATTACACCATTTTTGTTAAGGGCGTGAGCTCCTTTGGGAGTCGTTGCAACAAGGTCATCTCCTCCTCTTTTCTTTTCCATTAAATTTTCTAAACCAGTCATTAATTTACACATCATCCACTTTTGTCTTATTCATTTAACTTAAAAATTATTTTAATAAAGTGGTTAGTTAAACCATTATACATTTTTTAGGGTTTAGTTAGTAAGAGTTCGATGCCTTTTTTTCCTGTAGCAAATACTAATGGTCATGTCATCAAAAACTGAGCCTTACGAATCTAAACACCCCCTTACAACACGTAGATTTCGCCCCCCCCCCCCCTAATTGATATTGTTATGAAAAAACATATATGAACTAAAAAGAATTAACGTAGAGCTCTTTATAGTTTGTACAATGTGCACAAGTTGTCTACGCATAGAAAGATGGTTAGGCTTGGCATATAAGAAGTGAAGTGTATCTTAGATAGGGTGGGAGTTGCATTAGGTTTGTAATGGAAATGGTATGGATGAGCAGAAACCAAAAAAACCAAACCAAAACAGAAAAACTGATTTAACTGAACAAAAAAGAAAAACGGACCAAACAAAAAATCAAACCGAAATTTATGGTTCGGTTACGGTTTTGCATTTTATTAAAACCAAAAAACCGAACCGAAAAACCTATTTTTTTAATGTTTGTTATATATTGATTCAAGAATTATTAGCTTTATTCTTTTGTGTTTATTTATAATAGAAAAATTAACATGTTTATTTATCTTTGAATGATTTATCCTTTGCTTAGAAGAAGTAACAAAATTTAACACAAAAATTAAATGATTTTCAAAGTATTATAAATGAAAATGTCTTCTTGGAGAACCATAAAAATAGATTAGAAGTTAGGTTTATGTGAACGATATTAATTAAAAAGGTCAAACATAATAACTTAAATGTAAGCATATAAGAAAGATTATGAAATAGTGGATTATACTTTATATTTTTGAATCTTACGTAATTTTTTTCAAAAAAAAAACCGAAACCGAACGATTTTCAATAACCGAAATCCGAACATTTCGGTTACGGTTTCGATTTTACCATAAAACCAAACTGAATCATGCACACCCCTAGGAAATGGTACAAAAGATAATATATGTGACAGAAAAATATATGTTAGGTGATGTTTACTTGAAAAAATAAAGAGCAACCACAAGAATATTGTGTAATACGAGGTTTCTAAAATGACTAAAGATGCAGTTCAACCTACTCTATTATACAAGATAGATGGACAAGGCATCAAAATGACACAAACGTGAATATTAGAGGTAGTAGAGATAAAGATGCCAACGTGAATGTGTAGTCACATAAGGTTGGACTAGATAAGAAATAAGAACATTTTCGGAAAATCATGGGTGCTTTGTATCTTGGATAAGATAAGGAATGGAAGATTATAATGGGTTGGGAATGTGAAGATGAGACAAAAGATGGCGCCAATAAGATCCGTGAAAACCCATACAGTGGAGGGGATGAGGAGTAGAGGCAGGTCTAAACTGACGTAAAATGAGCGGATTAGGTAGAATCTGCTAAAATTGCATATCTATGAGGATATGATCGGGGATATGAGTTCGTGAAGATGCCAGATTAGGTAGACAAAACTTCGTTTTGCGTTAGCGTGATCTTTGCATATAGATTTTTATTAGGAAGCGTGTAAATACTTTCAAGCGGGTTCATCTACTTTCTTCGTAACTCTTGATAACCTAATTTGTTATTACCATACTTTTTCTTACCACTTTGTGGTTATCACTAGTTTACTATTACTACTATCGTCTTGTTTTGATGTTTTTTATTCCATGGACCACCGTTTATACTTTGTATGTCAAAAATATAGTTTTGGATCCGAAGATCACACCGAAATTTTGATATGAATGAGACTTTAGCAAGTACGTTTATTTATTTGTTAGATCATTTCTTTATTAATCGTTAAAGGGATCACTAAGATCCAAGTTTGATAACATCACTATATATAATATGGTTTTTTTTTTTTTAATTTTATACATGATTGATACTTCACCAAGAAGTCCGGACACGAAATATAAAATAAAAGATGTAGGTAAAATGTGTACAACTAGTGATGGTGGTCAATTTACTCCATTCAATTGTCCGCTTTTCCATATGCCACGTGCTACTTATTATGGACCAATATAATATTATAAACGTGCATCACATGATACTTTCCCATTCTTTGTTGTTTTTAAGCTAAAATAAATAATACAATTTTATTTTATTATCAATAAAACAATATGTACTTTATTATTATTGATATTTCAGCCACTAATAATTGAACAATAATAATATATTTGATATATTTTTGAGAATCAGGATTCTATTAACAAGATTATATGTTTTTCTTTGGGTTTTTTTACGACAAATTTCTTTTAATTCCTGTCGTTTGTATTACTTGAATCTAAGGGTGAAGGGAGTGGTTACCTAATGGTATTAGGTAAATTCTCAATTCGCACAATCACATAGCGCCATGTCAAGTCACTTAATTAACTTATTTAATGCTCAAAAACGTTGGCGGTGGTTTACCTAATGGGGTTTAGGTAAACTATTTTTTTAAAGGGAAAAATGTGTGATTGGTTGAGAAGGAATGGAGCCCACCACACACCCATCTCTCTCCATCTTCCCTCCCTCTCACCGACTCGGTAAAGCTTCACCGAAAGTGCCCCCCATTTTGGTAAACGTTGGCTCGGTAAAAGGTTGGCGGTGGAGTGGGATTCGGTACCGTGTGGGTTACCGCCCCCACTCCGTTCACCCTAATATCTATTCCTTCTAAATCTAAATGTTTAAAGGTTTTGAATTTGACAATGGACTACCACCTAACAGTAACATAACCGTTTGTGATTACAGATTTTTTATATATATTTTTTGTCATGTTATATATAAACAAAGGTCATTTTCTAGCTTTTTGATGGTCTGGGGAATGAGATGTAAGGATGGTAGTGGATGTGGTAAAAGGGGAGGGACCACTGGACATGAGTGATGAGTGAAGAGATGTAAATGATTGGAGAATACCATTTTCATGCATTACCCTTTTTGTTTCTACTGTCTTCATTTCATCATCATTTGGGACAGCATATCCATACAAGTCCATATATATATATATATATATATATATATATATTGGGTTTTCTTTGCATGCCTTGGTCCAAACACATGCCAACTATGTTTGATATTGTCTTTATATGTTACATAGAATAGATATATTCTTGATTTGCTTAAAAAAACTATATTTATTGATTAATAATAATAATGATAGTGAGGTTGGGTCAGAGTATTGTAAATGGAACTTCTTTTGAAAGTTTAGATTCTTTCTTGATAGCCAACCCTTCTTTTGGACAATTGAATTCATTTAAAGTAGTTCACTGTGATTATAAACAAGATTGATTCAAGTTAAATAGTGATTACTAATTTAGAGTAGCATCATCTCTCAAGGGCGCAAATTAACCTTCATCTAATAACTACTAGAAAGAAAGAGAACACAAACCATTGTAAGTTACGTATTAATTACGTTCAGTTATACAATATTAGTTTTCGTAAGCGTTATTAATGTTAATATCCACATTCGACTTATGCCAATCACTAATTCAAACCCTAAAATCTATTGATCTCAAGGTAATATTAACTAACAAGTTACTTGATCATAATTAAGTCATCCACACATACGATCCACCGTTATTACATGCACAAAGTATCTAGAGAGAGAATCGTTGGTAACAATAGATAAATATACATGGTTGTTTGATTAGAATAGTTCTTGTTCATAACTATAAAAACAACCATGGTGGCTACCCCAAATTAGGGTTCACATCATCTAAACAAATAGCAAAAAGAACATGTGGTCTAACACCCTCACAATACACTACATGGCTTCGTGCACCATGATGTGTACATAACCTCTGAAAGAGTTTAGGTGATCTCCCAATAGTGAAACACGCATACCCTCTTCCACCCGCATCACCATAGATTTTGATGTCTTCTTCCTTTTTTTGTATATTTAATATAAATTATATACTTCTAAATCGTTTGATATTAATAGGATAAAACCCATATAATTGTGCTTATAATTGCAATACTCATACGATACGGGATAATCGAATCATGACAAAATGTTCACAAATTTCTTTTTTACTAGAGGACTCGACCCATATGATTATAACCAAGTGATGAGAAATGTGTGAAGTGTGAACTATTGGCATTGAGGAATGAAAACATAGGTTAAAGGTTATTGTTTATGGAAAAATAGTCTTAGAAGTTGATTGGGTTGAAAAGGAAGAGAAATAAAGAAAAATGTTCAAATTCGCGTATATCACACACCTGGAATGGGAAAATAGCCTTAAAAGTTGATCGGGGGTTGAAAAGGAAAGAAATAAAGAAAAATATTCAAATTCGCGTATACACACTTGAAGAAACTTAATGGCACAAAATTGACGTTGTTAATTAATTACGAATTCGTAACAAATTAAACATAGAGACAAAGAATGAAATTATTCTAACTACCTATTTCATAACTTATAATATACCGTATGGGTAAAAATAAGTATTTACTTTTTTTAAATAACTCACACACCCATCTAATTTTTTATTAATAATTTAACCCGAGCTAAATGCCTTTTTTCCATAGTTTACTCAAAGATTATCTTTTACTCTAAAGATTATCTTTACAATAAATTTTTATGGGACCACTTATTGGAGTTATTTATTAGCCTAGGGTCAACATTCCTAATTATTTGCATTTTTTGTCAATTACACATTTGCAAAACCAACGAAGTTTCGAAGGAATATATAGAGTAAGGATCAAATACAAAGGGTAAGATAAGTAAAAAGGGTAAGAAGGATTTACTCTATTGATCTTATATTTGAAGGATTGACATTAATTGTAGGAAAAAGAAGATAATAGAATGCATAAAAGAAATCCTATATTTATGGATTTTCTCTCTCTGTATGCAAGGTACATGCCAATTCCCCCATCGATTTAAAACGTACATAGCTTTTTCATACGATTTTTTTAAAAGAAAACTTCACCATAATAACGAGCGTTTTTATCTTTAATATGAGCACCATATTGTCATATAAAAATAAAATAAAAATTTTCATTTTTATTTTTACTGGTTTTTTTTTTTGCATTGTGTTAAAGGTTCACGTCATTGTATCTTTTAACTGGGTCTTGGGGTAGAGTGGGGGGGGGGGGTTAATTTTTTTTAGGTTTTGGGGGTTTTTTTGTGAGGTATAGTTTTTTTTGGGGTGGGTGGGGGGGTTAGGTTTTTGGGGTGGGGGCGGGAGTGGGTGGTTTAGGGTTTTTGCATCTGTATGTTTTTGGGTGCAAGTTCGGTCGAACTTGACCAGTGAGCTAAGGATTCTTGAGCGAACTTGATGTTTTCGGGTCCAAAATCTTGCGTTTTCGCGTCGTTTGCTGAGGAAAATCGAGTGTTCATCCCTCCAACCCTATGCTACTGAGCAAACTTGAGTCAGAGAGGTCTTTTAGAGCAGTTTTAGCCGTTTTACAAAAGCGTGGGCTAATCCGGGCGAACTCGGGGTTCGTTCGGGTTACTCCGGCTTGTGTAAACCGACATAAACGTCCTTGTGCTTCCAGATCTGGGATCTTGAATGATAGATGTTTCGTTTCATATCAGAAGATGAACAAGACATCATCAAAAGTCTGTATCTTGTGTAGAAATCAATGTTTGTCAAAGGTTTTTCTCAGATCTATAACTTATAAGCCGAGATCTTGCAGATCTCGTGTTTGGGAAGCCTCTGCTAACACCAAACGAACTCGTATTGTGTAGATCTAAGCTTAAAACATAAGTTTTGGAAGAAAAAGATGAAGATTTTCGTAAAAGAATGAGTTTTGACGAAAACGAAGGCTATGCCTTGTGCCAAAATCGTTGTAAACGTTTGTAAAACGTTGTTGAACATCATTGTAGTTGAAATCGGTTTGATTCTTACTTAGAAAACAGAGGGTTTCGGGAGCTCTGGGCGAACTTGCAGCAAGTTCAAATAAGAGAACAGAGCTTGGTATTTATAGGAGAGAGCAAAAAGGTGAGCTGGTGGAGCCAAATTCGGCCGAACTTGCATGAATTTCATGCAAGTTCGCGTGAACTTGTAAGAATATGTGGGAAGAATTGCCAAGTTCGGCCGAACTTGACCTCTCTGAGGTTAAGTTCGAGCGAACTTGAAGTTTGAGAGAGGTTAATTGGGCCAGTCAAGTTCGGCCGAACTTGGTAACCCCAAGTTCGAGCGAACTTGACCCAAAAGTTGGGTTTTCATCGTTTGTTTCGCGTTAAGTGTTCGTTTGGTTATTCGGTTCGTATTAGTTAGTTATATTAAGCGTTAAATTAAAGCGTTAAACGTCATAGTTGATATAATATTGCGATTTAGCGATTCGTGTGTGCGAGAGCGATGCGATTGCGATTGTAATCATAACCAATAACACACATAACACATAATTAATATAATACCACGTAAGTAAGTGCGATTCGCGATGCGATTTAATAAGCGATTAGATGCAATAATAACGTAAAACACCATAATTACTTAACATAAACTTTATTAAAAACCGAATCTCGGGAATACAAAAGTAGATAAACGGGAAAACAAAATGGAAGATAACAATCGAATTTTCGAGTTGTTACATCCGCCACCACCTCCACTTCCTCCGCCACCACCACCTCCCGGCCGTCACCTTTCCCTCCTCCGTCGCTCCCACATAACAACCACATCCCTTCTCCACCCCAGCTGCATCTCCAGGGGCAGGTAATTTCTGAAATCGAACCTGAAATCCGGGAGAAACGAACCTGAAATCGATCCTTATGGGTGAAGTTGTGGGCGGCGGTGAGGAGGACGGGGGGGAAGCGACGACGTTTTGGAGGAGGATTAGGGTTTTGAGTTGGGGTTTTGTGAGGGGGTGTGGTGGAGATAAGGTGGTGGGTGGTGGAGATATGGTGGTGGGTTGGGTGGAGAGGTGGCGGAGCGGACGGAGTGGACGTAGTGGGGCGGTGGTTCGTCGAAAAGTATGGTTGTAGGAAGTTGAGCTCCCAACAGGATTTTTATGGGGGTTTTTTTGTGAGGTATAGTTTTTTTTTGGGGGGGGGGGGTAAGGTTTTTGGGGTGGGGGCGGGAGTGGGTGGTTTAGGGTTTTTGCATCTGTATGTTTTATAATAACCTATAACACCATATATGACACAATGAAGATGATGTTATATCTGGGTTTTCTATAAATTGCGTTATTTGTTCAGGTCATTGTGTTTAATTTGTTATCCATTGTGTTGTTTCTTGGTTTGTTGTGTATTGTGTTTTTAGTTTGTTTTCCATTGTGTCTTTTATCGGTTATCAATTGTGTCTTTTATCTTTTGTCATCAATTGTGATTTTATTTAGTTTGATACTTATTGTGTTATACATTATGGCCATTGTGTTATACGTTAAGGTCATGGTCATTGTGTTTTAATCTGTTGTCCATTGTGTCTTTATCTGTTATCATTGATTGTGTTTTTACTCTACTTTACATTGTGTTTTACGTCATGTCCATTGTGTCATACACAACTGGGTTTTTGATTTTTTTTTTAAATATAACAATATGATACTCATATTAAAGATAAAAAAAATATTTGATTTTATGGTATAATTTTTTTTAAAACAAATGATGTATAAAAAGTTACGGACGTTTAAAAATTGGAGGGGAAATAGCATGTGACTTACATGTGCATATTCTCTCTCCTTTTGTAGACAAAATTACTTTTCCCACTTGAATCATCCTAGGACACTTGTCACTATCTAATGGCTTCTTACACTTCTTATAATTAAGAGTTTTTATAAAATAACCTAACCCGGAATATATAATACCTTTCACTTTTCACTGCCCCATATATTTGGTTCGGAATTTGACTTCTTTCTTGATTTATGTTCATATATCATAAATGTGGTTGGTGAGCTATGACATAACACTTTTTATATGTTAAATCACATTTTATAAGTGTTTGGAGCACATTATACAAACAAGTTAAGCATGGATTAATATATTTACAATAATGTCCTTAAAAATTACAATATGCCCCCTCCATACATTTTAATTTGTTTTTTTTTTCTTTCTTTCTTCTTAGGAACCAAACACTTTCTTACGAATCAAACACTTTATAACTCATGACAACGTCACAACTGTTTTTCTTATCTTATAAAACTCCGTATGTAACGTGCGACGTGATCATTTTCATTTACCTTTTAATATAAATTTTATTCCAAAACCGAACTGTGCATAATAATGTAAAAGTAATTGAAGTACGAAAATACAAGCCATTAGTTGCTTAAAGGTTTTTTTTACGTTTCTTTTTCCCTCAAAACCTTTGGAATATGTTGTTATATAAAGTTCTTATTTTCCCGATATAACATGCTTATTTTTAATAGCGTTTCGAAGTGATTTTTTTCTACATGGTGGATTCTAATGTACAAGTTGTTAAAACCGAGTCTTACAATTTTTTATCATCCCTATGTCATAGCATGCAGATATCACCCACCAGTTAACTCATAATTTTAGCTTTTACCTTTTTTACCAATGGGGTGGTAGTCTATTGGTAAAGCAAAGCCTTTAAACACATTGGTTTGGGAGGGGATGCCTTAGGTTTACTAATCACTTAATTTAGAGTAAATTGCACAAAACGTCCTTTAAGTTTCACCAATCTTGCTGGTTTCAACCTTAATCTTTAAAAGTTGCCAAAACCAGTTTTAAGATTAATTTTGTTGCAGGTTTCATCCTTTATCACTAACCCAGTTACTAATCCATGTT
Source organism: Scalesia atractyloides (assembly GCA_947069175.1). NCBI lineage: Eukaryota > Viridiplantae > Streptophyta > Magnoliopsida > Asterales > Asteraceae > Scalesia > Scalesia atractyloides. The sequence goes on along the minus strand of CAMTDV010000024.1, from coordinate 101,227,199 downwards.
AAATGGCCTCACATGCATAGCATGTGAGGGTAAAACCGTCTTTTCATCTCTCTCTCTATCTTCTCTCTCTAAATATAAATCTAGTTCAAAACCTGCTTCTCCTCCACCATAAACCTGCTTCTCATCAACGCCACCGAACTTCCACCGGAAGACTACTTTGACTACATCATCTTCGGCGGCGGCACCGCCGGATGTCCGTTAGCAGCCACACTATCATTCAACCACCGCGTATTACTTCTCGAAAGAGGCGGTGTACCATACACAAACCCTAACGTCATGAAACAAGAAGGTTTTATTCAAACACTCCGTCAAATCGACAATTATTACTCACCTGCACAAGCTTTCAGTTCCGATGAAGGTGTTCCGAACGCCAGAGGCCGGATATTAGGCGGAAGTAGCGCGATTAACGCCGGATTTTACAGCCGAGCGGATGACGAGTTTTATAACCGCTCCGGGATTAATTACTCACCTGCACAAGCTTTCGTCTTGGGGGATTCCGGTGGCGAATGATTTGGAGTTTGTAGGGGAGTTTTTGTATGATAATCTGCGAAATGGTATATCGTTTTTGTCGCCGAGTTTACTGGAGCATTCTCTCATACAGGTGGTGGGCATTACTGAGTCCGGTGCTTATCTTGAAGCGTCATCTACTGTTCGCCCTTATCATCCACCTGTTCACTCGGGTTTCAGACGGCCTCACTCGGCTCAGTGGTATTTTAGTGTGGCTCACATCATGGAGAAGATAATCGGGCCGTTATCAGCTGGATCACTCCGGTTGGCATCTACAGAAATCACAACGAATCCGGCTGTAAGTTTCAACTACTTTAGTAATCCAGTGGATTTGGAGAGGTGTGTGAATGGAACGCGTAAAATCGCGGATTTGCTTAGGACCCAGGCCATGTCTGGTTTTAGATTTTGGAACTGGCCTCGTGGGGAGTTTAGGTTTGTGGGTGCGCGATTACCAGCGAACCTATCGAGTGATGAGGATATGGGTGAGTTTTGCAGGCGTACAGTGAACACGATATGGCATTACCATGGTGGATGCTTAGTGGAGAAAGTGGTGGATTCTGAATTGAGGGCGATTGTTTGTTCTTCCGGTGAATCGGTACACTTTCCGGTGAGCTTTTCGGCGAGCAAGTTCAACCGGATAAGCAATTGAACTGAGATCGAGCTTCCGATGCGAAAGCTAGCTCTCTCTTCATCTCAATTTCAATAGCGATTGATCGGAACTGAAATCGGAGTTAAAAATTGGGGAAAAGACGGTTTTACCCTCACATGCTATGCATGTGAGGCCATTTAACATGGATTAGTAACTGGGTTAGTGATAAAGGATGAAACCTGCAACAAAATTAATCTTAAAGGCTGGTTTTGGCAACTTTTAAATATTAAGGCTGAAACCAGCAAGATTGGTGAAACTTAAAGGACGTTTTGTGCAATTTACTCCTTAATTTATTTAGCCTACAATTTATAATTACTTGTAAAATGTATTAATCTCAGGAATATTGGATTTTAATAATCCCAATTGTTAGCCGTTTGCCGCCAAAAGTCTCAACTTAAAAAATAATCACTAACAGTCCCAACTATCAACATATTGGCCTCCAATGAACCCTGACTAACAGAACCCTAACGCCGTTAGTCTCGGTCACCGGAAAAACGTTTTTGGCCAGAAAACTCCTTTTGGCCGGAAAACTCAACATTTTCGTCTCAAACATCTTTGTAACCTTATAACGGACCTTTGGGAACCCTTTTCTAGTAAAACCTCAAATTATTGAAGTCGTCGGAAAACATCTTTTTGGCCGGAAAACTTCTTTTTGACCGGAAAACCCAATATTTTCGTTCCAAACCTCTTTGTAACCTTAGATCGGACCTTTAGGAACCTTTTTCTGGCAAAAAATGGTTTTCTGGCGGCCGGAGACTAATGGCGTTAGGGTTCTGTTAGTCAGGGTTTATTGGAGGCCAATATGTTAATAGTTGAGACTGCCAGTGGTTACTTTTGAAGTTGGGACTGTTGGTGGCCAATGACGAATACTTGAAATTATTAAAATCCAATATTCTTATAAATAGTTATAATTATACCGTTTAGATGTTCCTTTATAGAAAAGGAGAACTATAATACAGTTCATGCATAGAAAAAGATATATATCAGCCTGATAACGAAACTTAAACATATAATCTTTAACAAATTGTCATCTAAAAATAAATAAGAGGCTGAAAGAGAAGACCATTGATCAAATTAAATGTATAATAAAAAGACAGGACAAGAATTAACTTGATTAGAACCTCTATGCAAGAAAAGGCCCACTTGGGGATTGTAAGTCATCAAAAGAGGACCATTCTCCTCACACATAGGCATGTACCGAAGCTAACAAGCAACATAAATGACCAATCTTTTCTTTGGACCATGCGCACCATCGCCATTGTAATCATGAACTTTTTTTTTTCTATTGTAAGTTTGTAACAATGGGGTCATCGTAACAGGAGTGCGGTTATTTTGTGTTTCGGAAGTTTTAAATGTTCTCACGACAGAAATTATGGCATGAATTACATGGTTCAACTCCGACGTAAAATTAAGTATAAAATTTAAAGTGACGGTGAATAAGTAAATAAGAGCAAGTGGCAAGTATTGAATGAGCCTTTGTCGTCCACGGGAATTTCTCGTATTTATAACATTGGTTGAGCAGTTACAACAACCACGATAGCAATTTAGAATATCATTTCATTTATTTTTTATCTAGATATAATCAATAAAATACTATACCATGTACAAATCCATATTATTGTGTCCTTTTGCATACATGAAATTATAAAAATAACATTAGTGATAATAAATCTTACATTTTTTACTTAATAAATAATAACAAAACCTATGTGTACTTATATCGATGATTTACCAATTTTAGCCTACAATTAAAATTTTATCTTTTCAATGATTAGCTCTTGAAAATTATTTCAAAACGTTATTAAACTTTCAAAATTAAGCAAAAAAAATATATTTATGTTTCATATGTCCAATAATCATTTACGATGATATATTATTTTAAATGGTTTATAACCACAATAAAAACTTGGTGGTCAAAATGAATTTGTGTTGATGAGAAGAATCAATTTTCTATAACACAAAAACTAAAATCTTGATTTCCGTTGATAAATGAATAAATTTTCCTTTCCTCTAGATTTTTCAAATCGCCATGTCGTGTCTTGTCTACCAGTGGATTCAATAGGTTCCCGGGAATCTATTAGAAAGCAAAACTCGCAACTTTTACACAGATCTTTAGGTGGATGAGATTGGTCGAGTAGTCTCAATTGAAGACCGGATTGCAAAAGATCATTTTGTATGTGTATAAAAAAGATTAAAAAAAATTACAATTTGTCATGATCGATGTTTAATGAACTCGTAGATTACTCTGTCATTTTTATTGCCCAGATAGGTACTTGGGTCAGTTACTTTGTGTAAATTCTTTCAAGCGATCTTATTTTGATTCTGGCTCTTTTTTTTTTTAAATTTTTGAAAACTAACTTCTTTTCTTTTTGCTGATATTTTTACGGATATCTAATAAAGTCAATTTTAAATGTCAACGCCGCCACGATAGAAGGTTATACGTCTAAATGGTACCATTGGCATAGCAATCTTTAAGATGTTGAAGCGCTTGTCGGATGGAATCTGCATCTTGGCTGGAATATTTCAAGCAAATGAGGCGCTGAGCCACTCGATATATCATCTGAATACCTTCATATTGCTCATTGTTCGCCTCCTTCGTCTTCACTTCCTATTTTATTATACGAAAAAAAAACATCATCAAATAACCGCTTGCATGCACCACTACAGGAAACCATAACAATGAGACACGTTCACCTTCTCCGTAATCCTTGAGGTGATATTTCTGGCAGTCTCAATAACTGAACTTGGTAACCCCGCTACTCCTGCTAATAAAAGCCCGTAATGTGGCACATGCCGTGATCCATCTTTCAGCTCAAACTGTTTATGTCAATCAACCAGTTAGAAACATATCTATTAAATACAAAGAACTGCAAGAACCACATAAACACTTGTACATTTTAGACTGGTGATACATAATGCAATTATGTAACCGCATAACCTTCTCTCCCCCCTTGTCTTTAAAACACTACGTAAAAATGTTTATGTCGTTATCTACTGGTTGCATGTGTCTTTGAAACACTACGTAAAAATGTTTATGCGGTTATCTACCCAAAATAGGTTACATGCCTCTCTCTATATATATCACTATCAATGCAAAACCAGAGGTAGGGCGATAAGCACATAAGTACTTGTACGTAATGCTAGTCAGATATAATGGGAGAGAAAGAGAGTGAAACATGTGATTACATGATATCCTTATGTATTACAATTGTAACAATAGGTGGAAGTGTTTATGCCGTTATTACAGTTATCTACCTAAAATTGGTTATGTACAAAGAGCTGGAAATGTACACACATAAGGCTAAGGTACCTTGAAATCCAATCGGTTGTTTTTCACTTCAACATCAAAGTGAAGAATCTTTACATTTGGATACATGGTTGCTAGTGCTGATAGGTTTTCCATGTGTGTGGCAAATATTGTGTAACTGAAACCAAATGACACACCTTTGTAGATAATCTTGCTTGTTGTAAGAACATTTTTTAATTGCTGTAGCGTGAGATATGTGGCTTACGCTTTTAGCGATAGTAGTTTTTCACAGCAGCTCCACGCAATTGCAAGACCATCGGATGAAGATGTAGCCCTTCCCAGCTCATCCATCACAACAAGACTCCTGTTACAATTAATTAAACAATATGTTACGTATTTACATGAGTATATTACCAACCCCTTGCTGATGATATCGGTATTGTTATACCTTTCGGAGATATTTTGCAAGATAAAAGCCGTCTCTCTCATCTCTGTCATAAACTGCAAAATTAGATTTTTTAGGAGCATCCTAAGATGATATTTACACATATAAAGATACATATAAATAAGAAACTTGAGGAAGTAATTTAGTATGTACCGTACTGGAATTGGATTCAAGATTATCAACTGTACCCATCCTTGTAAAAACACGATCAACCACCCTTAGGGTTGCAAAGCGGGCAGGAATGTAGCAACCAATTTGAGCAAGAATGACAATGAGACAGATTTGTTGAAGGTATGTACTTTTTCCACTCCTGTAGGAAACAAATCAACATTATATTATTATACTTGACCTATAGGATGCATCCAAGTAATAGCAAATTTATGTAAATACGTAGAGCACAAGTATCTCTTGGTTCTCTGTAATCATCTCACAAACACTAGTTGAAGGGTTACACATTTTTAAACCATTATAGATAATAATAGTTATTACTTACATGTTGGGGCCCATGACAATCACCATGTTTGAAGCCTCTGAAAGAAAGATATTGTTGGGCTGCAAAAAAAAAGAGAAAGAAACATTAAAACAGAATGCATGACACTGGTAAGCTTTTGGGTCAGAATCTTAATACACATGCTCGATAACATTTAACACATAAATTAATTCATGAAATAAAGGAGTATGTCGTACAACAAAATCGTTGTGCACACTTTCCACTATAGGGTGTCTTCCAGCATCAATTGCCAGTGGCCCATTCTCTATCAGAAAATATAACAAATCGAGCGTTTATGTCATAAAAATTCTGGGACCAACAAATAGCAAGAGAAACATTAATATACTTGCCTGTGAATTGAGGCCTGGTGTATCGATCTACAGGCTTGGTTGAAATCATGTGAGCAAATGAATTAACAATCATATCTAATAAGCATAGGATCTCAGCTAGCAAGGTGAGCACAGAGACATCCTCCCGTATTGCATCCATTAGTGCTGCACATTGAATTAACTAGTATGATATGCTATATAGATAATCTTAAATTACAACAATTGAAGCTGAACCCTCTGCACTATTAACAGTTGTCAATAATCATTTGTTTCAGGTAGGAAATGAATGATGCTTCAACATGAAATTACATTACATTACAATCCAATCTATATAAACCAAAGATGATTGTATACACTGACCTTCCAAACAAAGTTCTGTATGTAAATAACATTCTTTGGCTGCAGACTTGTTTCTTGCATTTAACTGCATATTTCATGCAAACAATATATGATAAGCAAAAGCATATACGGGAGCATCTTTATCAGTTTTAGATCAATATTAAACTATCAATCGATGATGATGATGATACTCACAGATGCAAGATCCAGAGTAGAGCAATGTATACTGTTGCCATGCTTCATAACCTAATATTTGTCACACTCATAAGCAAAATCACTAGAGGATACCAAAGACATGCACAAGTGTCTTATTTGCTACCTGAATGAACTTGCTGGGAAGCTTTCCCTGTATATCCTTCTGAGGGATACTGAAGTAAAATCCATGTCTATTATTGAACGGGATTTTCAAATTCGGAAGCTTGAAATCTTCACGATATTTATTTGCAAGGTTGTGTATAGCTGTACGTATTCACCAGTTAGAGTTTGTATGTTACAACAATTAGAGTTGACATCATTCAGCAAGGTAGTGCACCTTCGCTGGTGTCACAGAATGATCTTCGTGCAATATCCAGAAATCCATCTATTCCAGCCTTCACAGCAAAACACTGCTGTGTCCGCGCAACAAAAGGAACTCGTGCATGAAGTACATCCTCATCAATCACCTCCCCAATTCTGAATAATTACAACATAGTTTATATGGATGTCTCTTTTTAAATAGGATGAATAAAAGGTAATGATGAACAAACCAATGACTTTACCTTTTCCTTATAGAAGCATATTTGTCATTCTCACATACGGATTTGTATATATTTCCAAGAAGAAAGCTGTTTGCGTCTTTCAATACCTAACACCAAACAATATATAACTATCAACTGCTTATAGTTTTTTTATAGTTTGACGATACAAATAAAAGAGTTTGCGTATGTACCTTTGAGAGAAGTGGCAAGGCATCCAGAGCTGTTTTAAGAACAATAATACTTGAAATTAGAACCTGACTCCTTCTACCGTTATCAATGCCGACAACTTCATTGGTAACTTTCTTTGGCTTGAAACAGAAGTGACAGAGGACCCTGTCTGAATGTAAACTAGAATAAGTACGGCACTAGAAACTAACGTCTTTCAGTGTTATACTTATGGCTTTCTACAACATGCACTAACCAGTTTCTTTTGGAAACTTTCGAAGAGCCTGTGACAGCCCAAAAAACAGTTGCTCATTGGTCATCAATTCATCCTAGAGTTGAGCACGGATTATCAAGTTAATACAATATCTTCTGGGCAGTTAGGTACAAAAAACAGATTTGTGTGACCTTATCTGCGTGCAAAGAGTTAGGTACAACACATAAATTAATCAAATTGAGTTCAAAATCTAGAACTGTATATTCTAGACCTTGTTTGTGTGCATAGAGTTAGGTCCAAATCCTGGTTTCGATGCTCAAGATAATAAAAAAAATGTTCCCTTTAAGAGTGTATTCTATACTTTGGAGTTCCTTTACATACCGATTGTCAGGAAGTCTAATGAAAATTCGGCATAAATGATAAACAGTAAGAACCACTGACCAGGCAATCAAGTCGCGCCTTGATAGTTTCTATATCTTTCAAAGGTTGCAATAGATTCGCACGAAGAAGTCTAGTCCTGCACAAAATAACAGATAAAAACCCAAGAAGTTATAAAAGTTTATGTTCCAGATGTATAACACACCACCTCAAAGAATTCTTGGTCCTGCCAACTAATATAATACATGAAAGCTGAATGAATATAATGTTATCGATAGCATACCCTCCAGTAGTTCTTGTTGACTTCAGAGTCTGGAATAAACTTCTCTTTTTGTTGCTTGTGCCCAATAGCGTAGAATGCAGTGGCTCTATAATCTCCAAGTTATGGACGCTATCAAGCAGATAAATGCTATTACCTTAAGTATAATATTATAAAAGTTTAGTTATATGTTTGATAGTATTCTGATTAGAATGACACAGATGATACATGATTATTTCCAAATGCTGGAAAATATTGAAACGGTACCTAGTTGCATCAATACTCATATGGTCAAATGATCCATTGAAAGTCACCTGAGGGATGGATAAAGATGGAAGGAAATAAGAATTAGCAAAAGAGAAAAGGATCATCAGAATCCAAAGACATTTTGACATGTCACTAGCTAAGAGAAATGCTTAATCAATACTGGACGGTAAATCAGAACTACTTGCTAAGAGAAAATGTGAGAAAAAATTAAAAGACGTACTAATAGTGAATGATTCATAATGATGATTCCTTTCTCTGCTTCAATCCTGTGTTAAGCAAATTCACAGCATATATGCATAAACCAGCTATGATAAATACATGTCAATACATCTAATCAAAAGTTAATGAAACTAATGGTACCACTTGACAGTTGCTGCAGCAGCAGCCAAACAGAGATAATATTGCTTGTAATAAGTATCCAACCCAAGTGCAGAAGGTTCTTTAGCAGCTAAACTTTTTACTAGCACAGCCCCTTCAGAGACACATGCATAAATACTATTAGTCTATAAATACAATAACACCATTTATAACATAATGAGGAATGTAATACAATCAAACATTACTAGCATTACCCTTGTATCATCAAAGCAACCACGAACCATAGTTACCTACAAATATTAGCATATGCTGAGAGCCAAAATCTCCAAATCCGAAACCAAAACAAATAAGAAACAGTTTACACAAAACCGATATCACCTTTCGAATTGACGAGTAGAATTTATCAACCAATTCAGATACTCCAACCATGCCATCAGGTGCTAACTTATTAGGAGGAACAATAATCACTATCGGATCGTAAAAATGCAGCAGTGTCTTTGTGTTTTGATATGAACTGCTAGTTTCAATATACTCTGAAAGATGAAGTGAAGCTGATCTCAAATCAAAAGCAGCCACTCCTACCTAACGATAAACACAATATAAACATTATATAAATTGCGGTTAACGCACAGCGATGACGTTTTAGGAATCGAGTGGTAACTAATGCTATGTGTTCTTCTACATTATTGACCTAATTTCAACGTAGAGTCAAGTACGTGCATATACATACAGATATCTATATCTACAGATTCACAGACACAAAATACAGGTAGGAATTAGGATTGAGAGGTGAACGATGATGTGATTTCTTCTACATTGTTGCCCTAATTTCAATTTAGAATAAGTACGTGGATATAGATACAGATACCTATATCTATAGATGCACAGGCACAAAATACAGTTAGCAATTAGGGTTAAGAGGTGAACGATGATACCTCCTTGGCTCGATTCTCGATGAGTCCGATCACGAAGCTTGATCGCTCTCCAGTGTCATCTTCCATTCCAGTCCAACCGTTCACTCTTATGAATGCGCGCCAATTTTATACTCTCTACGCGACTCGAGATGCATTAGCGACTTGTACCCCCATGGGCTTGTAATGCATTGATAACTTGTATATTTACCGCAATTAGTCAAATCTATGAACTTGTATTTACTTGTGCAATTGTGTTTTGACTGTTAAAGGTCAAAATAAGACTTTAAAAGTTTAAACATATTTGTATTTATAAGGTTGATGTTAGAAATACACCATCTCACATGTCACATCATACGGGTTTGGCAAAAAATGAATCGATGACTTTATTAGTAGTTACTTCTGTCATTTCATTGTCAATGAGCACGTTATATGGATCGTATCATTCAACCATTGTTCGCCCACCCATATTCCCGTTTTCTCCATGTCCTCATACGATCCGTTTTGTTAATACGACCCCGTATAACACGTAAGTCATGCCTTTTATGTTTACTGAACGTGGTAACTAATATTTATATAGCTATATAGCAACCAAAAGATTATAAGTTTTTTTTTTTGAACAACAAATTTGAATCACTGACGGACCATTGGAGTATCATTGTGCCACCAGCGAAACCACCCGATCATATTCATCTCCACTAGGCATAATGCCTATACACTAATTCAGGAGGAAACCCAATAAATATGGGAAAACCCCCTTGTGGGAATCGAACCCAGGACCAATTGGTTCCAAAGCTTATCTCATCACCAGAATGCCACTAAGCTATAAAGCAATGGACAAAAAAATCTATAAGTAATAGCTACATATTAAGTATATAGATAATAATATATCATATAAAAATATATAATATACTGAATATATATAAAAACAAAATAACTTTTGACCAAAAGTATCTAGCTAATGTGTGGCAATCAAATCACCCTCATAGATGATCGTTAAAGAGGTGTTTAGCTGGATTGAGCTTCATGTTCAACCTGATTCAGTTGTCATGGATTAACAATTTGAAACAAGCTTTTCGTATGTCAATTAAAACTCTATATTCTAGTTTCATCGACGTATCTAGCTAATGTTTGGAAATGCATGTAACTGGTGTCTTAATAACCAAACCGAAAGAAAATTATAGAGAAAACCGGTAATTAAAAGTCAAAATTCTTAGTAGGTAGACATTTCACGTTATAAATCTATGTCGATTAGAATCAACCGCGGTCATTGAGAGAGTAGCCACAATAATCAAACCATTCTCTACCTACATATATCTTCCCCCACTTGATTCTGTGAAGTAAGCAAGCTTCAGCACGTTGTTGGTAAATTTATTGGAAAACTGGCCTTGATCCACATGTCTTGCGACATACCTGCAGAGATTGCTATTAGCTATAGAACGGATCATCTTAAAGGTGTTTATGCTACTAAAACGCTAAATATTATGTTAAAATCATGGATTTAAAAGCTATTTTGCACTTTTGAACTGTTTTTATCAGACGCAAAGCAATGTCTATCGTAGATGCACCACAGTGATCATAACTATATGATTACGACAGATGAAAGAATGCTTACTGGTTCAAATTTCATGCATCACCACCTTATTAATACTATCTACAGAGTACAAAGTCTCTTTAACCGATCATACGCACATTGCGCTCTGTGCTTCTCGTCGATCTTCAAGTTGTCTCCATCAGACTATACAAAAACATTAAACATGACGATTATATCAAATAATAATAATATATTAACCCCAAGTTCCAAAAGACAATGCTATGACACGGTAACTTCAAAATGATAACTTTCCGAGACATTGTAATAAGAAATTAAAGTGGGTATTTCAGATGCATGGTCTACCATTACGGTGAGTATATTTTGCAGTATGTTGTCGGTCTCTTTCTTGTTACACTGTAACATTTGCCAAACTTTAGCATCCTCATTCATTAGCAAGAGGATGCCAACAACTGCAGTTATCCTGTTTAAATGGTCAATCATAACAACATGGCCATTTTCACCGTCAAAAGTTGGGGAATCATTTCCAAAGATGAAAGATGACATCACATTCAACACATGATTTAAAATCTTTTCACTCCTATAGAACAAAAGGAAACAAGGCAAAATATAGTAACGGCTTCTGCTGCTATGAATGCCGTTGCTTAACCCACAATCTTCTTTTCCAAGACTCTGCATTTAACAGCAAAAAAATGGTAACTAATATTGGTGATATCTCTGTTATCGGTCCCCATGTAAAATTTTGGTGTCAAATATTGGTACCGACATTATCAGTGGTATTGACCAATATTTTCGATATTTGACCAATCGGTGTGTAGCACTTACAGAAACAACGTCAATCATGTACCCTGGAAGGACGCTCCCTAGTTTCAAGATGCTCTGTTCACAAAGTTTGGTGGGATTTGAATCAAGTGTGATGATCATTCTAAGCAACGCGCAGGTGTTCTTCAAGGGTGGCTTATTTGACTGAAAGTTAAAAAAAAAAGAGAGTTAAAAAATCATGCATGATGAGGTATATTTAATAAACCAATAATTAATAATATAAAACTTTAATACACCGGCATGGCCAACTTACAATCTGATCAACAACTGCTCCTTCTAGCATCTTAAAAACAAGATGATCACCTCCAATCTGATGCAGACAAGAGCAAACGGCGCTAGTGACAGACCTAAACAATTCAGTGTTTGACTTCACGCAAATCTCCACATCGAGTGAACCGCTTTCTGATGATAACAAAATGCAACATTTAGGCAGCACTACGCCACTACTTGTGTTGTGCCCCAAGTCTTAACAGAGATCATATTGCTAAAAAAAATGCTTACCAGAAGACACCTGATATCGTGACAGTTAAGTGATGAGAAAATTAATATAGTCAGCAATCTGAATATGTCCAGCTCTATACGAACAATTCATAACTTCCAAGAAGCGAAATAAAAGAGATGGCTCCAGATCATGTGCTGCATTTAAGATGACATGTATCATCATAATCATCATCATCATTGTTAAAATAATAGGCAATATGTAATTCATGTTGCAACAATGTTGTTATTGTGTGATTAAAAGTTGTTATGAGTTTGTTTATAAAGTGCAGGGTATAAAGTGTAAAGTGTTGAAAGTTGGAGGTATTCAGTACAAGTGCAGAGGGGCTTTATGTGCTAGATGGAAACTTGAAGGGTCTTTATGAAAGTATCTTTGAAGAAGGATATAAAAGGCTTTGTTAGGGTTTCCGTTAGAGTTAAATTTCCAGATTGTTCTGTTATCTTCTCTCTTGTGCGATTAGGGTTTGTATTCGTGTTGTTGAAGATCGTCTGTGATCTTGTGATCTCGTGTGAGATCTTAGTGTTGTGGTTTGTACAGATCAACTGGTAATCATCAGTTGATCATCTTTCTCCTGTATTTGTTACAGATCTCATGTTTATTGAGATCTAGGGTTTGGGGGGTGTTTTTTAGGTTTGGGTAACTAATAAGAGTTTTGGTCACCGTTTTGTCGCTCCTTTGTTGTTCTGTATCGTTTACTTGTGATTTGTGTTGATTATATACCATTTTAACATGGTATCAGAGCTATAATAGCTCTCGTTTACTGATCTTGGTTGTTCCGCTGTGTGTATTAGGTTTCTTCTTGCAGATTAGGTTCTTCGATCTTGAAGAACGGATTGTTTTTGGTGTCTTGGGAAACGTGCCTGTGAAGATTTGGTGTGTTTGGAACCCTAGTTGGGATTTGAAGGTTTGAAGGAAGATTACTCATCTTCTTGTGGTGTTTGTATCCTGTGTTGGTCTCTGAAACATATACCGAGTTTCAGGGCAAACTGACCATGATATTTCTTGTGCTCTGGCCTGTGTTTAGTAACCCTAGAAGGTTGCAAAACTCATATCTATTCGGAGGGAGTTAAACGCTTTTGTAAGATTGTTTCTCTCTATTCTTGTTATTTCTTGTTTGTTGTTGATCTAGTTGATGCCAGGGTAGAGAGGACCGGTTATTGTATTTGTGTGTTTATTGATTCTGCTGTTGTTAATATTTGTCTGTTGATTTGTTTTTTTACCTGTATTATTGCTTGTCCTGGCACCTTTAGAGTATGACCAAGGAATCTGGCCTCTGATACTGTTTGCTGGTCTCTTGTGTATTGGTTGTGTCGATTTCTTTTCATATCTTCATCTGTTATCCTGTGTGTTTGATTGTTCTGTGTTTTTTATTCAAAATGAGTGATACTGGTAGTTCTTCTTAAACATTGATTAGTAAATTAGACATTAGTGATCCCTTGTATTTACACCCTAGTGACTCTAGTGCTCTAACTATAGTTAGTATTAAACTGAAAGGAACAGAGAATTATACAGTATGGGCTAGTGCAATGAAGCTAGCTTTAGAAGCTAAAAATAAATATGGATTTATAGATGGTAAGTGTGTAAAGTCTGAGGATGATCCCGTGTTAGCTAGTCAATGGGATAGATGTAATTCTGTTATTCTTACATGGTTGTTGAATTATGTGTCTGAAGAACTGTTCCTTGTTCAAGTGTTTTCTAAATTGGCTTCTGAGGTTTGGAATGATCTTAAAGAATCTTTTTATAAAGTAGATGGTTCAGTTGTGTATGATTTGTATAGGAAAATCAATTGCATTTCTCAGAATGGTAGTACTGTTGCTGAATACTACAACAGGTTGACAACCATGTGGAAACAATTTGATGCAATGCTTCATTTACCCACTTGTTCTTGTCAAGCTGCAAAAGATTCTAATGATTTTTCAACTCTTATAAAACTGATGCAATTCCTCATGGGCTTAGATGATGTGTATCAGCCTGTGAGGACAAACATTCTGACCAGGGAACCTTTTCCTTCTGTTAAGGTGGCTTTTTCAATTATCTCTAGGGAAGAGTCACATAGACTTTCAAGTAGTGGTTCAAAATCACAGGGGGTATCATATATATCTAAAACTAATCAGGGTTTTGAGTCTAAAAAAAGGTTAACAAGAGGACCTAACCCTAATCTGAAGTGTACACACTGTAACATGTTAGGTCATACTGTTGATAGGTGTTTTGAGATTATTGGCCACCCTGCTGGTTTTAAAAGAAGGTCAAATGGTAATCAGTCTAATGGTCAGTCCAATAAAATGAGTTTTACCAGTAATATTAATAAGTCTAGTTCTGTTATTGGGTCTTCTACTTCTGCCTCTACTAGTATTCCTGGTTTGTCTTTTACTTCTGAACAGATTAGCAAACTTCTGAGTCTAGTTGGAGAAAAAAATGGGAATGATACTCAGAATTCCAATATGGGAGGTGAGTGTTTTAATGTGTCAAATTTTGTTAGCTATTCTAGTTCTGTAATGCTGAATAGTAGTTTTGGGTGGATTGTTGACTCAGGGGCAAGTCAACACATGGTTAAAACAGATAAACATTTAATCAATGTAATTGATGTGTCTGAATTTAGTATTATTGTTGGTCATCCAAATGGAACTAGTGAGTATTGAAAATTGGTGATCTAAAATTGACAGTTAATGTTGTTCTGAAGGATGTCTTTTATGTTCCTGACTATTGTGTGAATTTACTGTCTGTTTATAGGTTAGCAAAAGATAATCATATTTCAGTATTGTTTAATGAAAATAGTTGTGTATTACAGGATTCCAGTTCAAAGAGAATCCTGGTGAATGGTAGTCAGGATAGTGGCTTGTATTTTGTAGGATTTAATGATAATACTGTTAATGCATGCTTTAATAGTTCTTTGAAGTCTTTGAACTGGCATAGTAGATTGGGACACCCTTCAGATCAGGTTTTAGCTGTGTTAAAGGAGAGTCTTAATATAAAGTCTAATGATTATGGTCCATGTGAAGTATGTCATAGAGCAAAACAAGCAGAGTCCCTTTTCCTTTAAGTGAACACAAAACAAAGTCAGTAGGTGACTTAATACATTTAGACTTGTGGGGTCCATATAGAGTTACAAGTTATGAGGGATATAAATATTTTCTAACAATTGTGGATGATTTTTCAAGGTCTGTGTGGTGTTATTTTCTGTCTAATAAAACAGAGGTATTTGATAATCTAAAAGATTTTTATGAACTTGTGATAACTCAGTTTAAAAAGAAAATTAAAATTTTTTGAAGTGATAATGGAACTGAGTTTGTTAACAATAATATGAATGTATTTTGTAAATCTAAAGGTATCATCCATCAGACCTCTTGCTCTCATACACCACAACAAAATGGTGTGGTGGAGAGAAAACATAGACACCTCCTTAACACAGCTAGGGCTCTGATGTTTCAAAGTGGTTTACCATTAAGATTCTGGTCTGATTGTATTCTAACTGTTGTGTATTTAGTTAACAGGTTAGCCTCTAGTGTTTTGAATGGTAGGAGTCCTTTTGAAGTAATGTTTGGCTTTAGACCCTCTTTATCTCATTTAAGAAACTTTGGATGCTTGTGTTTTAGTACAATTCTTACTGAATCTGATAAGTTTGCATATCATGCAGACAAATGTGTTTTACTTGGCTATTCAAATGTAAAAAAGGGATACAAGTTGTGGAATTTAGATAGTAAAAAGGTGTTTTTTTCAAGAGATGTAAAATTTTATGAGAGTGTATACCCTTTTAAAGTTAAGTCATTTGATAGTCAAGAACCTATTTGTGAAATGAACTTAAATCATGTTAATTTTTTTGAAAAATATGCATCTGAAGTTCCTAACATTCCCAATGATGAAGAGGGTACAAATGGTGCTAATAATCCTATTAGTGATGATCAGCAGCCATTGTCACCCTCTACATCAGCCCCTGATGCTAATGATAGTCATAACCAACAGTTAGATCAGGAGAGCAGTAGTAGTCAGGGTAACAATGGCAGGGCAGAGGACACTTTAGGGTTAAATGCAGACACCAACCCATCTGAGGGAACACATAATGTTAGGAGATCTTCTAGAAGTGTTTCTGTGCCTAAAAAATTTGATGATTTTGTAATTGAGGGTAAAGTGAAATATGGTATTGAAAATGTTGTTAGTTATGCTCACTTGTCTTATGATAATATATGCTTAGTTGCTTCTTTGAATAAGTCTGTTGAACCTTCTTCATATGAGGAAGCTGTTAAAGATGATAAATGGATAGAAGCTATGAATAATGAAATGGAGGCCTTACTTAGAAATAATACATGGGAGTTAGTTGACCTTCCTAAAGGTAGTAAACCCATAGGTTGTAAGTGGGTTTACAAAATCAAATATAAGGCAAATGGGGAAATTGAAAGGTATAAGGCTAGGCTAGTGGCCAAAGGGTTTAAACAAAGAGAGGGTATTGACTTTGGTGAAAGGTGAAAATGGTAACTGTTAGGCTTGTTTTAAAACTTGCTGTTAATAACAACTGGCCCTTATACCAAATGGACATAAACAATGCATTTTTGTATGGTACTTTAAATGAAGATGTGTTTATGTCTCTACCTCAGGGTTATTATACAACTGATAACACTAAAGTTTGTAAACTGGTTAAATCTTTGTGTGGGTTGAAACAGGCCCCTAGATAGTGGAATGAAAAGTTAACAAATGTGCTAATGTCTATGGGGTTTGTCCAAATTGTTTGTGATTATTCTCTTTTTGTGTTGTCTAAACAAGATGTGTTTGTTGTATTGTTAGTATATGTTGATGACATAGTTGTCACAGGAAATAATAAAGTGAAATAGAAAAGGTTAAAGAATATTTGAGGAATAACTTCCAGATTAAAGATCTGGGTTTGCTCAAATATTTTCTAGGTATAGAGGTTTTATATTCAGATGGTAGTATCTGTTTATCTTAGAGAAAGTATTGTCTTGAATTGTTAAATGAGTTTGGGTATTTGGGTTGTAAACCTGTTACAACTCCTATAGAGTAGAGTTTCATTGTTACAAATAAATGTGGAAAAGAGCAAAAGATGTTAGAAAATGTAAATGGTTTTCAAAGGCTAATAGGAAAATTAATTTACTTGTCTTTAACAAGACCTGACATTAGTTACATTGTTCAGTTCTTGAGTCAGTATATGCATAGTCCCTCATAGTCTCATCTTGATATTGCTCTCAGATTATTAAGGTATTTAAAACTATCACCTGGGAAAGGTGTTAGTTTTAAAAGGTCCAATAATATGGTTTTGTCAGGGTTTGTTGACTCTGACTGGGCCAAGGTTTAAAAACCAGGAGATCTGTTACTGGGTTTAGTATTTTTCTGGGTGATACTCTTGTTTCTTGGAAAAGCAAGAAACAAAGTATAACCTCTAGGTCAACTGCAGAAGCTGAGTACAGAGCTATGTGCTCAGCTACCTGCGAGATAATGTGGATTTTGAATGTTTTGTCTGAACTGAAAGTTAAGTACAGTTTACCTGTTAAGCTATATTGTGATAGTAAATCTGCTATATCTATCTCACAAAATCCTGTGTTTCATGAACGTACAAAACATTTCGAGATAGATTTTATTTTTTTAAGAGAAAAGATTGCAGCAGATATCATTGAACCTGAAAAGGTTAGTACTGAGGTTCAGGTTGCAAACATTTTTACAAAGGGTTTGAATGTCAACCAACATCAAACTCTTTGTGAAAGTCTTGGACTGTATGACATGTTTGCCTCATGAATTATGGGGGCATGTTAAAATAATAGGCAATATGTAATTCATGTTGCAACAATGTTGTTATTGTGTAATTAAAAGTTGTTATGACTTTGTTTATAAAGTGCAGGGTATAAAGTGTAAAGTGTTGAAAGTTGGAGGTATTCGGTACAAGTGCAGAGGGGCTTTATGTGCTAGATGGAAACTTGAAGGGTCTTTATGAAAGTATCTTTGAAGAAGGATATAAAAGGCTTTGTTAGGGTTTCGGTTAGAGTTAGATTTCCAGATTGTTCTGTTATCTTCTCTCTTGTGCGATTAGGGTTTGTATTCGTGTTGTTGAAGATCGTCTGTGATCTTGTGATCTCGTGTGAGATCTTAGTGTTGTGGTTTGTACAGATCAACTGATAATCATCAGTTGATCATCTTTCTCCTGTATTTGTTACAGATCTCATGTTTATTGAGATCTAGGGTTTGGGGGGTGTTTTTTAGGTTTGGGTAACTAATAAGAGTTTTGGTCACCATTTTGTCGCTCCTTTGTTGTTCTGTATCGTTTACTTGTGATTTGTGTTGATTACATACCATTTTAACAATCATCATCATCATCGTCATCATGATACTCGGTAAATCCCACCAATAGCAAAGCTAAGGTAGGGTCTGAGGAGGGTAGATGTAGACAGCCTTACCTCTACCCCGTAGGGATAGAGAGGCTGCTTCCAGTGAGACCCCCGGCTCGATTGTAGTTTTGTATCAAGCCGTGGACCTAAGGCACATAACACTCAAACAATCAGGACAAAGATCGATTGATGCATGTACCCCTGTGTCTTTCAGCTATCAAAGCCACCACACGATGCATGATTAACCATTCGCCGCTTTTAACGTTATTTTCACGAAATTAGTAGAGTAACGTTAAAGTTAGTACCATTTCACTTTTGCCCCCCGAGCGCCCACACACATATACATTAAGATGACATGTATCAGTATGGATTTGTTTGTTCAATCTATTCCCCACCAGATTGTTGAAGTACAGAAACAATGAATGAAAAAAAGAATACTCACACAAGCAACAGGCAGCTACCGACTGAAGCAGAGATCGGTCCATGAAGGAGAAGTAATATAGGCAGCAAATAGAAAGTTCTTGAATCTCTCTTTCAAGCTTCATAAAAGGACCGTAGGAAATATCTCCTGCCAAAAAAAAGGTTATCATAAAAATAGACGATAACCGAGATGTAGTACGACGGAGCAACTAACTACCGTCACAGGGACATGTACTGTAAAATTCTCTATACGTGTATTGAATGTTGTCAAGCTCCTGTGAGTGAGTTCCACATTGTGCCAAGTGAAGTTGAAGACGCAATACAGCCTGCTAAATTATACGTGGAAAATCACCATATTAAAACAATATTTGAGTAATGGTTGCGAGCGAGCATATACCTTAGTCGCCAATGGGTTTTTATCACCCAAGAGGGTTAGCAACAAAGGAATCTCTCTTATCCAGGTTATCTGAAAGTCTACAATAATTGAATCACTTGTATTTGCAGATACCCAACTGGTTTTCTGTAAATTAGACACGAGAAAATAATTAGACAAAAAACAGCAACGGTTGACGGTAAACACAGAGATATAGGTGAAAGAGTTTACAAGAAATAGCATCTCTTCGACTGCTGAAAGACAAACTAATTTCATTGAAGACTCTGGATTACACTTTCTAAACACCTCTGTAAAAGCCTGAAATATGCATCATTCAGATTTTAAAACCTACATCTTATGAAAGGATCTCGGCATTGTGAGGATAAAGATGTAAAAAGTGCGCGGTCAAGCTTCAAACTTTCAACGGCTATATAAAATAATAAAAAACGAAGAAGAATCTTATATATACAAAATGCTACAAACCTGAAGAATATGTGATCTCCATGCATTGTCCACTTGCATGACCAGCTTAGGGATGAAAGGAATAAGTGAAAGGATATGCTTTTCGAAAAATACTCTGCCAGAGTGCACACATTTCATAAATTTTACACTTCAAGTGTATTATGAAATCTGCAGTTAAGAAATGAAAAAATAGTCTAGTAATCTCATTTCCAAAAAGTTGCCACTAAACCCATGATATCATATACATGCGTACCTTCTCAGACAATGCATCTACGATGAACACCAGAAATTTATCCAGAAACGCAGATGGGGCAGCTGACCAATCATATAAGCAAAAGAAGATCTCTGAAACCATTACATTCAACTTAAAAAGCCTATTTTCAACCTGCAATGCATACAAGGTTCAAGCAATTGAATTAAAACGTGAACAGAAAAACACCAACAAGTATAAAGGTAAAGTCAGAGATCAACGAGCAAAGAACCATGGATACAATAACTTCTTCAATACCTTCTCTGATGACTGATGTGTGGGGTTAAGGGGAAATAGAACAAATAACTTCTTCAATAGCTTTTGCAGCACAACTTGATCACTTCCGTTGGAAGCTGGTGAGACTTTTAATTGCTGTCCGCTTCTACCCTTCCCATTAACAAAAAACTTGACAACAAGATCTATACTTTTCAATATAGAAAGCACACACTCATATGATTGTGTTTCCATTGTCAAACATGAAGGCATAAATTCCTGGAGACCACCGATTAAAATAGGCAAAAGCCCCTTCAATTCCTTTTCAGTCGAAGAAAACCCTATGTCAAAAGGAGAGAGACAACCAAAATGTAAGCATACATATATTAGAGAAATTGAGTTATTATTATAAAACAAATTTTGCAAATAATTACGTGCAAGCTACTTACTCTATTGATAGATTTTTTTGTTACTTCTTTGTTCACAATATGCCACATGATGTCCATGATTGGGATAGTTAGTATTTACTGATTATCATTTCTAAATATTAAAATTTATACGTACAATATATCATTTTAACTTACCAGAATGATCTTTATGTGTTTCAGACTCAAAAGCATGCAAAATTCTTCTATCAGCAACAGCCTAATAACAAGAGGGTAAAGGTGAGGGGGTGAGCATTATAAATATAAAATCGGATAGAAAACAGCACAAGGAATATAACAACTTCAAAAGAAGTTATAATTAACAAGGAGTGCAGGGATGACAGGAGTTTGAAGGACGTAAAATTCTAACATTGAAAGTAAGAAAGTACATTATCAGTTGACGAGTTATTATCTGTCGTGTTACACGGCAACAGAGAGAGACAGTATGCCAAACCAGCAAGAACACTCTTAAGTTTTCCCTTGTCGTGCAAATTAAATTGGTTCTTCTGCAATATCTCTTTGTAATGTTGGATAATCTGTAGATTAAAAAATGACTTTAGTAAATAAATCAACACGTTCTGTAACTATATACACTATTCTGTAAGTACACGAGGAAAGAAAGCATGAACATCCACAATCGAATTACAACATGCACCTAAACAAAATAATAGAAACACCTCCTGAGATTTTCACACACTAAATGGAAATAAGCTATGTATCTATATAGTTAACTGCCATTTTCGTCCTGTAGTTTGTCCAGTTATGCTAGTTCAGACCAAATTTGAAATTTGTACCATTTCCGTCCCTGATATTTTTGGAACATGCCTGAACTGGCATAATTGGACAAACCACAGGGACGAAAATGACAGTTAACTCATCTTATAAAGATATTCTTTTCCACGTAAAGTTAATTATATAAAACAAATACCTTCTCGGCAAACATGGAGAATGACACTGGGTAGTGCTGGACAACAAGGTCAAAAGTTTTAAAAGCCATCAAACGAACATCAATCGTCAAATGTGTCATTGCATTGAATACATATGCCATCATCAAAGATATGAAAGTTCCCTGGTTACCCTGGAAAAGTTAAAAACAAAAATTAAATACTCAAGGGATAAAGTGATGGACAATACCGTTACTATAAAGTTCACTGATAAACAAGATGAAGAACCATATTAACAATCAAAAACTCTCCGCGCAACAGTTTTGGCTTCTTTTTGTGAAAAATTCAAAATCTTTGAGAGAGAGAGAGAGAGAGAGCGCAAGCACCTCTTTACAGGCAGGTAATATGACTGTCTTTAAAAGTTGATAAAGGGTCTCACGCACAACTTTGTCTTCGTCACTCATGCGCTCACGCAGTTTTTCTATAACACGGAGTTTGTGCATTTTGAGTTCTGATGGATGGTTGAGGAGGATATCCCTAATACCGTTTAGTGCATCTTGAATGAAAAACAGATAGTGTTAATACTTTGATTAGCTTCAAAATCAATACTTAAAACTTCGAAGCCTATGGATTATCACCTGGACATATTAACATGCATAGTAGTGCTAGAGTTTTTGTCATGCATCATCGTTTAGAATGTTCACACAAAAGTTTTACTATGTATCATATACGATATGTCAATCTGCATTCAATACACCTTTCGCATTTTTCGTAAATAAGCAGGGTAATAATCAAATCTTGCTATCCTGTGCAAGTTTTTACGTGATATTGCTTTAGTGATTTCAGGCAGGACTTTGTATTTTGTATGTATTATTAAAAAGAGTAAAATGCCCGTATAGTCCCTGTGGTTTTGTAAAGTAACACGTATATACCCCACACCACTGGTTTGTCGAGACCTGAAGACCAGGTTTGAATATGGGGTCTAGGGCTTCAATTTGGGATTTGAATTTGGGGGTTTATGGCTTCAATTTGGGGGTTTGATACTTTGACCAGAATTACATTGATATGGGTTTGAATTTGGGGGTTTGATACGGTGGTTGTTGGGGTCGAGTGAAGGCGGTGGTTGGTGTGGTCGAATGACGGCGGCGGTGGTGGTCGGGGTGAATGTGGTGGTGGTGAGGGTGAGGGTGTTTGCAGGTGAAGATGAGGGAGATGATGGAGAAGAACGAGGTGGTTGTGGTGGTCGAGTGAAGGCGGCGGTTGGGGTGGCCGGATGGAAAGGTGTTCGTTGGTGGTAGTGGGTTTCGGTGTAGGTGTGGGTGAGTGTTTTGGAGTTGCTGTGTTGGTGGATTTTCGGTGGTGGAAGTAAGACGGTGGTGGTGGCAGTGGGTGTTCGGTAGAGGTGAGATGGTGGTGGTGAGTGTTAAGTGGTGGTGGTTGTTTGAGAAGAGAGAGAGAGTGACCTGAGAAGAGAGAGAGTCTGATTTATCTTTTTGATTTTTTTGTATATTATAAAGCAAGGGGTAAATAAGTAATTTTAGATGGACTTAACGGAGAAAACTAACCCCCATCCATTCTAGGAACTATCCGAGTTAAAAAAGTAAACCACGGGAAGACCGATGTAATTTTCAAAAGTTGGGGATTATAGGTGTTACTTTACAAAACCAAAGGGACTATACGGGCATGTTACTCAATTAAAAATTTAGGGTTACAGATCAGTTAAGGGTTATACCACAAATGTAATAGATATCTGTTACTAACACACTTCTGATAAAATATGAATACAAATCCAAACACAAACAGCAAAGTTCGCTTGTCTCTTTATATGTTCACATATTGTTTTGATGCTGTTTGACACTTTGACAACCCTAAATGTTAATGAAAGAAATGGTACCTCTGCGAACTTTGCGCTGTGATGAGATGTCTGCTGAAGCAGCTCTTTTAAAGTCAAACCTTGCTTGCTCACAGCTAAACCAGCCTTCTCTGATGCCAAACTTTGTTCCGGTAATATAATTGCTGCACCTCCATAACCATGTTAAGAAAACTCTCACCATTTACAAATTAACATCAAGCACCATCCGAGCGAAAACTTTCACCATTTACAACTCATATTCAAATAATAAATCAACAAGTTCAACTTAGGAACAACCATGACACTCTCAGTGCCAAAAGATGGCAAGATAAATAAAGTCGTCAAAACGGTAGTCCTGTTGGTTAGATACCTGTTATCAAGCATTTGCTACATCATAGGGAGAGGAGATAATCGTGACCATATATGTATAAGATGACGATACTAAAATTCAAATATTACTAAAGTCTGTAAACTTTCATGTCGTTTTTAATATCATACCTCAACAACATAATTTATGAAGCACAAACTTATACTCTCATAAGTCATAATTCACAACATGATCAATTACCTTTAGATTTGATTTTGGTAGTCGGTGGCCGCAATTTCTTTTCGCTTTATTTTCTGCAGGATTTCAAAACACAATTTCAGCGAAAAACACGTAAACATTTTCAAACTCATCCGTGAATACATCGAAATATGAAACTTACTTTGAAGTCTCACCGCGCTTTTGATGCTTCTTCAACTGCGCCTTATGCTTCACCATCCTTTGGTCGAAAAACTAAAAAAAAGCTTTGATCGATTGGGAATGCAACTGCAGGATGATTCCTAGGGTTTTGGGAACCTATAAAAGTGAATTTTGCCGCCAACCGAAACGGTCGAAGATTGCAACAAGTAGTAATCGGAAGGTAAAATTATGGTTACTGAATTCATCGCTTGTTTTTACTTTTCCCTCTTACTATTACTAGGGCCGATACGGGTACCGGTTATGCTTTAACAGGTAACGGACTTATTGGGCCAAATGGACTTTGCTTTAACAGGTAATGGACTTATTATTATTATTACTATTATTATTATTATTATATTATTATTATTATTATTATTATTATTATTATTATTATTATTTGTTTCGTTTATATTTCTATTATACTATATATGTTTATTTATTATAGTGTCGGCCATGGGTTCATCACTATCACTAATAAAACCTTATACAGGTTTAAAATATATTTTTATTCTGTTGTCGAATGTGATGGGTTAGTATCTGATGACCGAGACCAAATATGAAAGATTGCAAGGGAGGGTACCGAGAAGGGGAGGAGGAATGGGGATGAAAATATTGCTAGGGAGAGTCACGTTGGCGGTGACGAAATTATGAAGGCGATAAAGTTTACTATTTTTATTCAAGTCAACCCGTATAAGTTGATAAAAAAGTGCATTAAAAGCATAATATTTTAGTTCGTCACACATAATTATAGTGTTATAAATATGTTATAAGTTTAAATTCATTTTATTTTTTACATAGTTAACTCTAAACACATTTTTATTTTATTTTCATTTAATAATAAATACTTAATAATATCACAATCAATACTCACTATAAAATAACAGCTGTTGAAAAAGAAAAGATATATAAAATAAAGACTGTTGAAAAAAAAAGATAATAAAGTAGAAAAGGACTAACGAAATACTAAATAACCTCTCATTTCTAAATCAGTGGGCTATTAAGGAACGACGATCATAACCATAGTCCAGATGCTCGGCTCCTCTTCGAAGTCTCCGTCCACCCTCCAGCGACGTCACGTAGCCGATTCCTTGAATTATACAAAGATTCTCTGACAACATAGAATTTGTTTATTTGTTTTTTAGGAGAGAGAAACGATTCCTAGACCGAAGATCATGGCTCAGACCACCAACCATTCAGACGATCTAGACCAACTTCTTGACAGTAAGTCCCCTAAACCCATATTTGTTTTGTATGTATTTCACATGATTTTGAGTTATTATTCTGTGCATATGACTACAATTGTTTAATTGTATGCATATACAGGTGCTTTGGATGATTTTCAGACTCTTAATCTTGCCTCCTCTGCTCAAAGGTTTTGTAATTTCCCAGTTTTTTTTTTTAAATTCCAATATAGAATTTCTACATGCAATCATGCATGCACATAGTTGGTTTGCAAACTGAACATTTAAGTTATTGTTTTGAATAGTTTAATGCTTTCAATTATTACTAAAATTTATCTTTAACCCGATAAAATCTTATGATCACAAGTCGAAATAGGTACCCGAACACTAGAATTTGAATAATAATGTTCAAAACGCACATCGAATATTATTATTAAGCCTTTTGATGTTATGTGGTGATGAAGCAGAGATGATGGAGTTAAGTTACCTAAAGGGTTAGGATTGGATTACCTGTTTTGAGAAGTAAGAAGGGAGGAAAGCAAAAGGAGTCGCATGTTTCCGAGACGCTGAATAAGCTAAGGGAGCAAACAAGGGAGACTGTTAAGGGGTTGGAGTCTATAGCAGGTGGTGGTGATGATGATGCAATGTTGGAGGATTGGGTCAAACAGTTAAGCTCTCAGGTAAACCAGGTTCTATGGTTTGGTTCAATCGTGATTTGTTTGATTGATTACGAGTTTATTGTTCATCTGCCGAAGCCTTTGTGGTCTAGTCGCATTGGTGATCCCCCGTTGTACAGGAGAGGATGTAGGCTGGTTTGGGCCCAATGGGCCAGACCACATACAGGCCTAAGCCCAAACACTGAGCCCGATTGGGCACACGCCATCACATGAAAATTCTCTATTTAAACGGGACATGAGTGGGGGGGGGGGGTGTCAGGGACAGACCTAGCTTTATAAAAGGGGTAGCCCCGCTAACACTTGACGCTCCAGCGGTAATGTAAATTTTGGAAAAAAAATTGACTTTTTTCGATTTTGTTACCTTTTTTTTAGATGTTGCCCCTATAACGATTTTCTAGATCCGCCACATTGGGGGGGGGGGAATAAGTTTCTAAAATACACTTCCTTTCCCGTCTCCAGGAACTGGAGTCTATGATGGAGACAATGATGCAACAGCTTCTGTCGAAACAAGTGCTTCATGAACCCATGAAGGAAATTGAAGAAAAATATCCGAAATGGTTACAAGACAATGAATCTAAACTAAATAAAATAGAATACGATCGCTATTTTCGGCAGCACCAACTCATAAAGGATCTGAACACGGTTTATGAGACTAAGCCTGGTAACTTTGGAAAAATCACTGAGCTCATGCAAAAAATGCAAGAATGTGGTCAACCGCCAAATGATATCGTGAAAGAGCTTGCTCCTGATTTTGATATATCAACTTTTAACCAAATGTAAGTGATCTTTTCTCCATCTTTCAAAATGTATTGTTTAATCTGGCAATGTTCGGAATGAGAATTATGTTAAGCTTGACTTTGACGAACGATTTTTTATTCTGGCATTGAACTAGGCAACACATACGACAAAATATATGAACGTATTGGGTAAAAAAGTCAATTTTAATTTTTATGCGTAAGGTATTCGTCGTGTAATTCGTATGTCATGCTGTAAATCTGGCAAGAGTATTGAAATTCTTGTAGGCTGACTTTTGAGGTCAAACTGATTAATATTTTAATACAAATTTGAGATAATTTTTTAAAATTTTTCAAAGAGTTTGACAATTGGGGTGAACTATACAGAAAGTACTACAAAACCAGAAACTCTAATTTAAGTTTCATGAATAAAAACAGATTATCTTGGAACAAAAAAGGTAAGAAATTTGACCCAAAATGTTCAAAGTGTTCATGATTCTTGGAACAGAGGAACACTTTCTAATCATTGCTGGAATAAGTCTCTTTCCAATATTGCATTTATAGTTTTGGTTACTTTATTAAGTTTTTGATCGCAGATCACCTGAAATGCTTGATTCTCAAGGAAACTGCTGCATAATGTGAAGAAAGGATAAGGGGACTGCACATTTTTTGGAAAAAATAATTTGGGAATAATGTTGTTTTTGCCTAAAATTTACCATTTGTATGTCACTTTACAATATTAGCTATGGTTAAAACTGTTGTCGAACACTTTTATATAACTAACTACACAACTTAACACTTTTATATAACTAACTATACAACTTAAAGTAGAAGCTACACTTGGTTTTGTCGAACATTACATGTTCTCAAGTGATCTCACGAGATATGGGTTAAAGCTAGACCTTTTTGTCCACTATGGGACTTAATGGGGAGGGACACATCTCCACACCTTGGTACAACTAGGCTACAAGCCCTTTGGTAGTTTGGTACCTAATAAAGTATCTAAGGCGTAATTGTGAGACGGATAGGATACTTGTGATATGTATCTTATAACGGTTATGCAGGATATTTTTTGTTTTTGATGTCGATATACTTAATGGTTGATTTATAAGTTAACAGACAATTATGATAGCTCACGTTAAACATGTTATTGACCTAATTAACGTCCTGTATATTGTAGGTCTTGCGGTAAAACTCATGTATTAGATTGGTTCAAGTGTTAATCCACTTCTTGAAGATCTTGTTGCCTATATATTATATATCTTGTGGGTTATATTGTTTAACATGTCAATAAGGCAATCTAACGTCATGCATAAATAAAACCTGACATATTATATTGTTTAACATGTAATTGACATATTTAACGTTCTTGAGTTACACACATTTGTGGTTGATGTGTGTTTAGACATCTATCTGTGGGTAAGGATGGTGATTAAGAACGAAAGTGCGTAAAGCTTATTTTAGTTAAGTAATAGTAATAAAAATAAAATAGTTTATACCTTTAAATATAAACTATATTGTTTATTTATACTATAATAAACTTAAATAGTTTATTAAGTTATGAAATATTTACATAAAATATAATATTTAATTAAAATTTTAAAAATGATTGTAATGATGAATGAATTGTTAAAAAAAATTATCTTATATTATAGAAGCGATATGTTGGTCACTAAGACCTAGTGTAGTTGAATAACTAAAAAATTCACATGTCACAGCCACATAAAGGTATACAAAATCCCGTTTGGACCCAAGCCGGATCGGTTTATTTTTTATTGGACTCAAACTGGTTTGGCCCAAGCTGTGTGGGTTGAGAACTGATTTTTAGGGTTGAAAAACCCAACCCGCTCAAACTGATTTGGATCGGTCTCAAAACCGATTTGGCCCAAAACAACCTTTTTTTTCATGCATTTTTTAGCTCCACAAATTGGTTTGGGCTCAAACCGTTTTATACATATGAGATCTTGAACTGGGCACAAATTGTTGGGCGAGGTTGGGCCAAAACCGGTTTGGCCCATAACGGTTTTTTACCATCCAACCCGGTTTGACGGGCCCAAACAGGTTTTTTGTACACATCTAGTGTCAAATCACTAAAAAGTTCTCACATCCACATATGTGTAGTGGTTTAACTAAAAATTAAATTAAAGAAAACACAGTGTGATTAGTGAGATACCCTTTGGCCCCGCTCCTCTTCTCACGCATGCCACTGCAATGGCAAAGAGTACCTTACACGCCCCAAATTGGCGGATGGGAGCGGTGTTTGGCGCCGGTTGGGTGTGATGTGGAGACTTTGACGCCTCACTGCACACGTTTTAGACAAAAATAAAACAATTATAAAGCTAATCGTTATTTGATCAATATTACATGTAGTTAATTAGTTATCCTTGTGATTAGCTATTATCTTTGCTTAATATATTTTTTTCTTTTTATTATCTTTTGAACGGAAGATTTTATTGGCGTTGCTTTTACGAAACAACATTCGAGTGTCCCACACACTCATCTTTTGCATTGGGAAGAGCGACAAACTTTGTTCTCTTTCATGTTAACAAAAGCATATAAACAAAACATAAACTTACGATAAAAAAATATATATATTCTATTAATAATTAACTTATAAGTGAGATAAAACATCAACAAAACTAGGAATGAAGCTAGTACGTGCCATTAGAAGGCTACAATCGAGAGAGCCTGCAAGCTTTGATCATAGTTGGAGAATGGCGTCGAGCGGCTAACATTAGGTAACCGTTCATGCACTAACCGAACAACTCGCCCCCATCTTCTCCGACCAATAGCGAACCTTAACCCACCCTCGGAACCGATTATCTGGTTCAACTGAAACACAAACAGCCTGGAATCTTGCACAATGGACATGGTAACATTTTTAAATGGTTTCAAACTCAATAACACTTTTATGAAGAATGGCCATGCTAAGGTGGCCACAAATGGAGCACTATTAAGCTTAGAAAACCCTAAGAGTATGTGTAACCCCATTGGCTAGCTAGATTTGGAAGAGAAAGAGAATTATATATATAGCTTAATTGTGTTGAGAAAGGGGGTGTGTGAGTGTGTGTATATATAAGTTTATATTCTTTTCTTTTACTTTTTGGACACTTCTATCATCATTGAAAAATGAAAATTCGAATGGGTAAAGTTAAAGGGGCCTAGATCTATGTTGGGTATCTTAAACCTTTGGTTGTAAAGAAAAGGTTTATTAACCAATGGTATTATAGTCTAGTGACATCTGAGATTATAGTTTAATGACATCTGGAGGGTGGGATAAAGGTTAGGGACCATATGGTCTTGAGTTCGATTCTTACAAGATGAAATTTTCTCAGATTTATTGGGTTTTTCTCCTGAATTGATGTATAGGCATTGGAGCCTAGTGAAAATTGATATGATCGAGTGGTTTCGTTGTTGGCATGATGAGTGGTTCTGCTAGTGGCATGATAATACTCTAGTGGTCCTTTAGTGATCCTAATATGTTGTTAATAAATTATCAATACAATAGGGATAACGTTATTTACTTTCATACTTTGATCCAGATATAAATTTATTTTAAGGGATATTGGATTTTAATAACCCAAACTTTTCCAATTAGCCAATAACACTTCCAACTTTCAATTTGTACACCAGCACTCCCAACTTTCAACTTATTGGCTGAGAACACTCCCTAACTAAATGAACCCTAACCCAGTTAGTTTTTGCTGATGTGGCCCAATTTGCTGACGTGACATATGACATGGCAACTGACGTGGCATTTTTGCTGACGTGACATTTTTGCTGACATGGCAGCTGACATCAGCTAACTGGGTTAGAGCTCAGTTAGTTAGAGAGTGTTATCGCCCAATGAGTTGAAAGTTGGGAGTGCTGATGTACAAATTGAAAGTTGAGAGTGTTATTTGTCAATTGATGAAAGTTTAGGTTATTAAAATCCAATATCCTTATTTAAAAGTTAACAAATTTATTCTAGACATGGAGTTGGAAAATGTATGATTGAACAATAAATAAAATTGAAAATTATGTGTGGAGTTAATTCAATATGGCATGGAAATTGGAATGACATTAATAATGGAGCATCGAGACTTAGTAACCAATAATGATGTTGATGGCTTGAATGTAACTTGTAAGTCTTGATTAATTCTGTTTCGTGCAAGACATATAGGTTTACTTGTACGCATAGCATATATATGCCCGTTTAAGAAAGGATACAAAGAAATAAAGTGCTTATGTTTCCTTAATAAGCATTTTTTTTTATTTTCTTTTCTTTAATAAATAAAATGAGAAATGGAAAGTGTGAAGAAGACGTTGTAGATAAAGAGAAAAGAAAAGCAATAAACTAAGAAAAAAAAAGCATAAAGAGGCTAAATCTGAAAATGTTGATAACTTATTTTGATTTTGTTATGTAAAAAAGCATAAAGAGGCTAAATCAGAAAAGTTGATAACTTATTTTGATTTTTTTTTATGTAAAAAAGTGTAATTCTTTGATAAATAACTAGATGTAAGACTCCGACACGTTGTGGTCGGGGATTACAAATTCAGCCGGCATGGGTTAGTTAACGATTAAGGAGCTGTTTGTTTACCTTTTAGTGAGGCTCTAAATGGTTCAGACCTCTTACTGATTCGATACTTAATGATTTAGACTGTTTGTTTCACGAGTAATGTCTGAATGGTTGAGACATATGCATCTAAATGGTTAAGCATTATATCGAGTCTCAATGGTTAAAACCTCTAATATGAATTGGCCAGACATTTGGCTCTGATCGGTTAAACATTATACCTGCTCTTAATGGTTCAGAACTCTTACTGGTTCAACACTTAATAGTTCAGACCTCTTACTGGTTCAACACTTAATAGTTCAGACCTCTTACTGATTCAACACTTAACCATTCAGAAGTTGCCAAACAGCCCCTAAACATTATACATGAGCTCCACGTTACGGCCGTTGTATTCGGTACCAGTACCCACTTTTCTCGTTTTTCAGTACCGGTACTTTCGATACTGGTACCGAACGGGTACCATACTCATCCCTACCTAACAATACAAGTTTTAATACCTAACAATGTTACCAATTAATAGTATATAAATATAAACAAATGTTTGAATAATTTGGTTTTGAAAAAAAAAACTATTAAATCAACATGTATAACCATATATGCACAAACTTGTTTCAAAATAATAGTATATAAATATCAGAAAAGAAAATTTTATATCAATATCTATATTTATATTTATATGAAAACATTGAGGACACTTGGCAATATAAAACATTTCTTTATGTTTTCCTTTCTAAATATATTTGAGCAACCACCGTCAATACTGACAACTCGCCGAAACCCGAGTTCCTTTTACCCGAAAAATCAGAAGCCGTCACGAAACCACCACCAGTTCTGAACCTTTAGACCCACCACCGTAGCTGTCTCACTGGATATGAGGTCGGTTAGATCAGACCTGCAAGGTCCGATCGTTTTGTTTAAACGTCGTTGTCTGGAACAACTTGATATGTGCCTTCTAAGTTGGAGCTTCGTGGGTTTTGCATCAAAATGATATTTCCTTTATATATACACTTCTCACATGTTTAATTATGTTTCTTCACTGTTTTACTTAGTCAATAGAGTGAGTAATGGGCTGTTACCCATGATCTCCAGATTCTTTGTTTGTGGTTAGTTTATTTTGTTTATTTCGTAAGCCTATAAAGGCATGTTTGGATTTGTGATGAAATTTGTTATGAACGAATGAAGTACTAGTCTTGATTTCTCTATAAATTGCTTTCTAGGTTTCTTTTTATTTTCTTTGGCCAACGAAATTGTTGGAGCCACTTCAGTGGTATCAAAGTCGGCGTGATCCCCTTGGACCTGTGGCTGCTCAAAATCTATCCGAAACCGAGTTCTATCAATGGATGAATGAATCCCTTGTGAGACTCAAATCTTAGTTGCAAACCGTCTTCAACGAATTTCGATCGCTCCGAACTGTGTGGCCCCCAACCCAAAACTCATCACCACCATTGTTAGGGGCTAAGTTTTATTAAGTCTGGATCGTGTATTCTGAAACCTGGTCTGGATCACTAATCCTAGCAGATGGTGCAGGAAGTATGAGGATCAAGTATCCTTATTTTTACTTATGTTATCTAACAATTGTTCACTATTTAGGGTTTTTTTTTCTGTTGGGATCGTCCCAACGATTAAAAATAGTCATTTGACCATTTAGGGCTCAAAACTAGTCTTCCCCCTCCCCTATATCATTATTTGATATCCACTTCATTATAAATACTTAGTGGGTGTATTTGGTTGATCATAACTTGCAAAAATGCAAATAACACGTAAGAAAAATGCAAAATAGCGTTTACAAGAAAATGTTCGTCTCACAAAGTTTTCCCAATGGCTCACTCACAATCATCTGTTTGTGGTGTTAGTGAATCATCTTCCAACCCAGAAGTTATTCAAATTCTAAAAATGAAGCAAACCCCTGAAATTTAGGGCGAAGAAGGAGGTTTCGATTTATGTTTATTGTCCTACGGGTCTCAAAAGGGTCGTTGCCGAAGTTGTGGTAGTTTTTTGGAACCAAACTCAAACTTGACTTTGAGAAATCATATGTCAAAATATTGCAAGGCTAAATATAGCTCAACTCAACCAGATCAAGCTAGGATAGATCCCAAAGGTGGAATATTTACATACAATTTTATCAAATTTCATGGTCGTTTCACAAAGTTCGTGATTCAAGATGGTTTGCATGTTCTCCCACTTCAACAACCCTCGCTTGATGAAGTTGATTCGAGACACGCTCCAACCTTGTTACGAACTCGTAAGTTGTCGAACCCTTAGACGTCATTGTTTGAAATTATGGGAACAAGCTAAAAATGATTTAATTGCATTTGAAAATTTACAAAAAGATGTAAACTTAACTACCGTATTTGGTTGGCTCCACATGTGATGTAAGTCCCACATCGGTTGAGGACGTAAAGAATAATAAGTTATAAATCACAAGGACGCAAATGAATAGGATATGTAAGGGTAATATACTCATTTCGGTGACAAAAACTAACGGAGTTGGCTTGAGGGACTCAAATCGCAGCGCTTTTTATTAGTCAGGGACTTACGAAACATAATTTTCATTATATGGATTCAAATTGACTCCGCCTCTAAAATATAGGGACGCAAATTACATTTTACTCGAACCCATAAATTTTAAATTTTACTCGAAGAACCCATAAATTTTAAAAGTCGTCCCTAACCTTTTCATACATTTACATTGAAAACAAGTTAGGGCAAAAGGGAAGGGAGGGTCGTAAGCGTTTCTCAATTCTCATTCATCACGAAACATCCACGAACCCAAAACACACACATATACGCAAATTGTTGCCTCATCTGCAACAAAAATCCCCGAAACCAAGATCACGATCTTCTTCCGAATCAAACCCATTTTAATCCGATCCAAAATTCGACGATTTGGTCCAAAAATCCACCATGGGTATCATCAAAAGCAGCTTCTCGTTCATGATCGGAACAGTTTGCGGGATCTACGTTGCTCAGAACTACGATGTTCCCAACATTCACAAGCTTTACAAGACCGGTCTCGTTATTGCCAAACACTATGAAGAGAATTATCGCAAACCCAAGAAGAAAGACGACGACGACGATGCTTTCAAGTAACAAATTAATAACCCTATATTTTGTTTTTGAGTTTTGTTTTTGGTTAATTGAAGGAAGTTTGAATATTGTTTTGTTGAAAGAACCCCTGAAAGTGATGGGGATTTGGTTAAGATTAGGGTTATAATCACCAAAATTGAATTGGGATTTTGTTATTAAACAGGGTTATTGAAGACGAGTATGATATAAATTGGAATTTTTCGTTATGGGTTTTGAGTTTTATACTCCAATTTGGAATAATTGTTGAACTATTAAAGCAAACATTTGTATTGTTTTGAGATGAATTTGGTGCTTAGTTAATCTTGTATATAGGAGTTAAAAAATCTGCATTTAGGTAGTGTTTGGGGAGATTGATTTCAAGAATTGAAATTTGGGATTGAAGCTTATTTCATTCAAAATGATGCTCTGTTTTTGTTAGTTTCAAGATTTAACTTTGTGTTCAAATGCAGATCAATTCTATTATGTTTCAGCATTCTAGTTATGAGTTTGTGTTGTCAAAAGAACCCGAAACCGTCACTTGTTTTCTCATTTTTGATGGAAACCAATACCTCATATCTATGAATGAGTTTTTAGGGGATTTCTGTGGCAAATTTATGTTATATGTTTATGATGGTATTTCGTTTGTGTTCATAGGTTTTGGGTAGGGGTGTAAACAAGCCCAGAGGCTCAAAAGCTACTCGTTATCGGCTCGGTTAAAAGCTCGAACTGGCCGAGCTTTAACGAGCCCAAGCTCGAGCCTGTAAATAGAGCTCGTTTAAATATTGAGCCCGAGCTCGAGCCTGAAATACAAAGCTTGTTTAGGCTCGCAAGCCTAAACAAGCCCAAACAAAATTTTACCATTTTTATATATATAATATAATAATAATGATGATGACATTGGGTAGCCTAGCTCGAGCTTCATAAAACATGACGAGCCCAACTCGAGCCTAGTCAGGCTTGGGCTCGGCTCGGCTCGGCTCGTTTACACCCCTAGTTTTAGGTTTACAGAACTTGAATTTAGTATTTTAGGTCTTTGCAGTTCTGTATGATTTATGAGCTCGTCTCGCGCGTGAATACAGTTGGGCGTTTAATCGTGTATACTATACAGTAATGCTCACAGCTTCGCTTCTTTTCTTGCATTCTTGAATCTTTGATCTAGTGTTAAGTACCGTTAAGTGTGATCCATAGGAAAGCAAAAGCCTAGGCCAAAAATAACAGTCCACCTTTCTTTCGCAGTTATGCATTTCTTGTGTATTGAAATAGATCCGTTTGTAGTTGACAAAACCTCATTTGGAAGAAACTTTCTTAGCAAATATAAGTGAGACTTAACATCTGAGAAAGCACAAGTTGATCACTTTCTTAGGGTGCGTTTGGTTCGCGGAATGTTTTGGGGTTGGAATTTGTATAGGAATTTGAAGGATGGAATGTTTTGGGGTTGGAATTTGTATGGAATTTGAAGGAATTGGATTTGGAATTTAAACATTCCAATAGTAGTTGGAAATCGTTGGAATTGGATTCTCAATTGCATTTTTGATAGTGTTTGGTTGTCAAATGAATTGGAATCTATCACTCTGGCCCTTACCACCCCCGGTTCGGGTAGAAACGGTGCGGGTCGAAAATGGTACGGGTAAGAACAGTGCGGGTCAAATCGATTTGGGTTAGATCGAAATGGTGTAGGTCCAAATGATATAGTTTCAAACGGTTCGGGTCGAAACGATGCGGGTCCAAACGGTACGGGTCAAAACGGTACAATGTCAACCGGTCGAAGATTCCAATGAATTACTTGAATTCCTTCACACTAGAAAGGATTTTGAATTCTTTTAGTTTAAGGAATTTGAAGGAATTCTAGTCCAATTTCTTTGTCAACCAAACACTGAAACACATGAAGATTGGAATTAAGATTATAATTCCAATAAATTTTGTGAACCATACATCTTCATTATCATCATCATACTCAGTAAATCCCACCAATAGCAAAGCCAAGGTAGGGTATGAGAATGGTAAGATGTAGATAGTTTTACCTCTACCCCGTAGAAATAGAGAGACTGCTTCCAGTGAGACCCTCGGCTAGGTGGTAGTTTTGCATCAAGTCTTGGACATAAGACACATAACACTCGGCAATTAAGACAAAGGCCAATTAGTGCATGTACTCCCTTGTCTTTCGGCTATCAACGCTACCACATGATACATGATTAACCATCCTCCTCTTTTAACATTATTTTCACGAAATTAGTAAAATAACATTAAAATTAGTGCACTTTCACTTTTGCCCCCAAACATCTTAAGAGTTGGAATTCAGATTCCAATCCCGTTGAATTCCAGGGAACGCACCCTTAAATTCTAAATCCAATTCCTTCAAATTTCAATTCCAAAACATTTCGCGAACCAAACACATCCTAAAGTATGTAGAAACTTCTCTTTGTGACAATTTCTTTCTTACACATTTTATTAAAGTTATGACATAACACTTGGTCTTTGAGTATGGTTGGCAAATGGAAAATTGAGACATGTTAGAAGACTTCACTTTGTGAAGTATTTTTTCAATCAATTATTTCTTACTTACACGCTCTATACAAATTATGACATTTTTCTGTACTTTAATTTGTTTGACAATAGTTTAATTTTTATAAACACTCTCTTGATATAAACGTGTTTAGTCACTTTTAGTTTTTTTTTAATATGGTTCATATGAACTCAGTGATTGAATTTGAGACCTGTGACCTTTGTTGATATTGTATTAATCTTTAATCTTGTATTTATCTTAAACCTTGTAATTGCCTTTTTTTAATAAAATTTGAAGATCTCGCTAACACAAAAAGCACAAACATTCGTTATTTCTTCGAAACATTCAGGATGAGCATTCGGGTATGAAATTAATTATAATTTTTTCATACGGATGTGGTATTAGATGTCACCTACCGATTACCCGAGATTAGTTCGATACCTGTTTACCATATTGAAATAGGTATGGTATAAGCCTGGTTAGTTTAAGTTCGGTTGAGCCACCCAATGAGACTTTGGTATTAAATTTGAGCCTAATTTGGTAAGTAATAATTCTTTACAAAATATATATTGTATCACATGCAATTGGGCGTACGGCTTATAATATTGCCTTTTCTATATTTTCGTAAGACTTGTAAATTTATGAACATTCCAATTCCATTTATAAATTTACGAACCAAACACGTTATAAATTTTTACAGGATTCTATTCAAATTCTATTTTCAATTCTTTTACACAATATTTCGTAAACCAAACACACTCTATACGAGTTAACGTACCTCGACAGTTTATACCATTTCACTCACAATTGCAGATCAGTATATTGACATATTGAAGCCCAAATAAAATTGAAGCCCACTGTAAGACATTAAAGCCCAAATAACAGGTGTGGATACAATCCGGGACAACCCTATTAGCTGCAACAAAATATCTAAATATTAACACAAAATTTCAATTTAAATATCTAAATATTAATAAAAGATTTCAATTGATCTAATCTAAATATTAATAAAAAACTCTAATTAATGTCACATGATAATATCTCCTTCAATCCTACTTTTATTTATTTAAAATAATTTTGTTATCCTTACTGTTATTTATATAAACTAGCTTATAACCCCGTGTTTTACACGGGGTTGCATAAATTAAATGTTATATCTTTAAAATACTTAGTATATTGCACAAATCAAATATATATATAATGTAATAGATTGATAATACAGTTATGAAGATATGTATTTAAATGATAAATTTGATGTACCATTTACTTATTAAAAAATGAATTTGTTTTTTTATCTATTATTAGGTTAGAAACATATATATTACGCGTGGTAGAACCAATAAAATATTAGATGATTATTAATAAGCGAAAAAATAAAAGTAATAATAAATAAGTAAGAGAGATTTTGAAGTTTGTGATTTAATATTATTTTCTTATTTCTGTATCATATTAAATAGTAATTGTTAGGGCTGGTTTTTCAATTACTTATGAATCAGTGATCCTTCAGTATACTGAGGATATATTATCCATGTACTGAGTACCGGATGCTAGAAGGATCAAGGATCCTTAGTACTTATGACAGTTTCTAATGATTGTCTTCAATGTTTTATTTTAATTTAGTGCAGGTATTGATGGAAGACTAAGTCAAGATCGAATCTTGGAATATGCTGGGAATAAGTCACGTGCAACAAAGGCCATAGAGACGTTGAAGGTGAACGTGGGAGCTTCCCCCATATTCCGGATAGTTAGTTAGTAACCGTTTATTTGATTTTTAAGGGGTAAATGAGCTCATTAGAGGACAGCAAAAAAAAAACATACTCGAATACTAGAGAAACACGCACACTCACGATAGCAAATCACATTGTACCGAGCTCATTAGCTTCCGAAGTTGTAATCTTATTTTGTTCAATATAGTTGATAGTGATAGTTTTCACTATCCGAGGTTTTTATGCCGGCGATCTAGTAGTGATCAAGGGCTTTTCCTCGTACAAATCCCTGTGTTCATCTTTGTTTGCATTTCTAGTTTCGTTCATACATTTGTTCAACACACAAGCACTCAACCTCACAAAATCGGATTTGGTCACATTATCCTTGTTGTGATTTTTGACCAAAACAGTTTGGCGTCTACCGTGGGGCAATCGGTGCTTCAATTCTAAAAACTCATTCATTTCATTCATTTCTATTCATTTCCATCAATCACATGACTTCTCAAGGAAAATCAACTTCAAGTGCCATGCCGACGGTTACCACATCTCAACCTAGTGCATCATTGCCACCCATTCCTCCTGCGTATCAGAAGAATGCTGAGAATCCTCAGAAGAAAACTACACCTGTTTACACAGGATCGAAAACCTCTAATGTTTCTTCATCTATAGTAACTAACAATGATCTTTCTACTTTGATTTTGCAGATGAGGGGATACATGGAGCAACAGGACAAAACTAACCAGAGGATCCTCCGGGAGATTGATGAAATCAAGAAGCAGAAGAGATCAGTGGAGGATCACTCTCTGCTCATGCCCAGATCATTGGATTTCACTTCTCCGGCGTCAGCAATCCAGCACTCAAGGGGATCTGGTGTTCAAATCCAAGGATCCTCCAATTACCAGCAGGGATCAATGGCGATGACACATGCTCAAGGATCCTTAGGATTACAGCATGAATCATTGGCAATGACGCAACTACAAGCATCTCATGACCAGCCTTATGGATCCTCATCCCAATCTCCAGGATCATCGTATCAGTATCAAGGAGGCTATCTCAGCTCGGGAGGATATTTGGAGACAGTTGCACCAAAGGAACCCTATTCCCAGCATCAAGGATCCTTCTCTAAGGATCAAGGATCCTCTGCTTGGGATAAGGTTCAAGGATCCTTGCAGTATCCTTTGAGGCCGTCAGCACCCATGTATCCTGAACCTAATATCTTTCAGGATCAAGGATCTTCAGGGAGTCAGATATTCAAGGATTCTGAAGTTCACAAAGGGGATTTCATCCCTATGCAGACTATTGCTTCATCTGGTCCAACTGTTGCACCTGAAGTGTGTACTTTTGGATACACTTCAACGATACCAGTTCCAAACCAATCAGGAGGTAACCATGTCAATACATCTTTTGGTACTAATTACGGTTCCATGCAGGATACATGTATCAATCAGGCTATGGCGCGAGAGCTCCAGAAGCTTAAAGATATGATATCCAGCGTCCCAGGAGTGGTTAAACCCATTCCTGAGATCCCGAACGGAAGTCACAGGGTGTCTCGCTTCGCACCTCCTATATGCAATGCAGAGATACCAAAACGATTTCAGACCCCCAATATGAAACTGTACGATGGCACAACTGATCCGGAGGAGCATGTGGCACAATACCGGGAAAGAATGGAGATCAACCCCATTCCAGAAAGGTTAAAGGAAGCCTATCTTTGTAAGGGCGTCAGATCCACACTCACTGGATCAGCACTGAAATGGCTGCTAAGTCTTCCTCCCTACTCAATTACTTCATTTTCTCATCTAGTCAATTTGTTCAATAATCGGTTTTCATGTAGTAGGACGATTAACTAGTGATTTATATAGGATAACACATGGTCGTGATGAATCCTTAAGGGATTATATCACTAGGTTTAGTAAAGAATCCTTAGATATCCCCAATCTGGATATTGCCACTACTGTGGAAGCATTTAAAATGGGATTACTTAGAGATTCAAAATTCTATGATCATCTTGTTATGACACCTTTCAGAAATTTAGACGAAGTAAGGAATAGGGCATTGAGGTTCATTCGTTTAGAGGATGATAAAAGGATCCAGGAGAGATTGTCAGGATCCTCAAAACAAGGATCATTCTTTAAGAATAACCAATCCAAGTCATACCCTAAGAATGGCAATCACAATGTGCATGCAGTCGAAGAGGAGGAAGATGATGAAGATTATCCTCCAATTTCTGAATATTGTTTTTCTGCTGATAATAATGAACTAATCCTTGCTATGCAGAATTTAGGTGACAAGGCTAAGAGGCCAAGGAAAACTGACAAGCCCGGAGCTACTAAGGATAAATCTAAGTGGTGCGCTTATCATGAGGATTTTGGCCACCTAACTGATGAGTGTATAGCGTTGAGGAAGAAAATTGGCTATCTTCTTAGCAAAGGGTATTTGAAGGAACTGCTAGGAAGGAAACGTTCAAGGACTCAGGATACTGAGAAAGTGCCTGAGAGAGCTCCTCCACCGCCAGCGGATGCTCAGATCATTAACTTTATTTCCGGTGGTTCTGATATCGGTGGAACTTCGTTTTCAGCGGCTAAAAGGCATGCTAAGGAGACGAAGATGGAGAATGGGGATAGACCAGTTCGAACGTCTACCCTAACACAGCAAAAAGTGATATCGTTTGATGAGGAGGATCGCGTAGACATTCAGGATCCTCATCATGATGGTCTTGTCATTACTTTGTTTATTTCTAATCATTTTGTTCACAAGATCCTTATCGATGGAGGGATTTCAGTGAACATAATCCAGTTGGATGTCCTAAAAAAAGATGAGCATTCCTGAATCTGAGATCATACCGAGATCATCGGTGCTCGTGGGATTCAGTGGGGAAACCAAGAATACATTCGAAGACATCAAGCTTCCAATTTACATAGAGGGAGTGAATTCTATCCAGATTTTTTGTGTAATCGATAGCTTATCTTGCTGTAATGTTATCCTTGGCAGGCCATGGATACATGACATGAAGGCGGTCCCATCAACATACCACCAATGTGTCAAGCTTCCAAGTCCGTGAGGGATAGTCAAGATAGAAAGTGATCAGCAGGAGGCAAAGAATTGCTACACTTCCTCGATGAAACCTGCTTCTAGGTCTAGGGAAGCATAGCAATTAAAGCATCCTCCAAAAGACGTCATGGAGGCAAGAGAACAGGACGTCAAGGATATACTCTTAGATCTTGAGGATCCTGAATCCAATGTGTACATAGGATCCGGGATCCATGAGAGCATAGAGCAGGATCTAGTATCCTTCCTTGAACGAAAAAAATCTACTTTTGCCTGGAAGCATGAAGATATGACAGGTATTTCGAAGGATATCATTACTCATAAGCTTGGTATTGACAGGTCTTTCAAGCCAATTCACCAAAAAAGGAGGAAGTTTGCACCTGAAAGAAATGCAATTATCCAAGAAGAGGTAGACAAGTTACTAAAGGCAGGTATGATAAGAGAAGTCAAGTATCCAAGATGGTTAGCCAATGGTTATTGTTCAAAAGAAAAATGGAAAGTGGAGGGTATGTGTCGATTTTACTGATTTGAATAAGGCATGTCCCAAGGTTCCTTTCCCTTTACCCCACATTGACTCCATGGTGGATGCTACTGCGGGTCATGAATTGTTAACCTTTATGGATGCTTCATCTGGATTTCAGCAAATCCAAATGGAACCATCTGATCAAGAGGATACTGCATTCATTACACCCACCGACATATATTGTTATATTGCTATGCCCTTTGGTTTAAGAAATGCAGGTGCTACATACCAAAGATTGGTGAATATGATGTTCAAGGAGCAACTTGGACATACAATGGAAGTATACATAGATGATATGGTGGTCAAATCTAAAAGAGCCGAGGATCACCTAAAGGATCTTGAAGTAGCATTCAACATTCTTGATCAATACAACATGAAGTTGAACCCGTCTAAATGTCATTTCGGGGTTAAAGCTGGAAAATTCTTAGGATACATGGTGAACAAGAGAGGGATCGAAGCAAGTCCAGAGCAGATAAAGGCTATAATCAACATCAAATCCCCTGCCAACGCCAAGTATGTGCAAAGATTGACAGGAAGAATCGCCGCCCTGAGCAGATTCATTTCAAAATCCTCAGAAATATTCAAGGATTTCTATGATATTCTGAGGAATAATAAAAAGTTCGAGTGGACGGAGAAGCATGAAGCTGCTCTACAGGCTCTCAAGGATTACCTATCCTCAGCACCGACTTTAATGAAACCTGAAAATGGGGAACATTATCCTTATACCTTGTTGTTTCAGGTAAAGCAGTAAGTGCGGTCCTTGTTAAGGATCATGAAGGTCAGCAACATCCGGTATACTATGTAAGTAAAAGTTTACTTGATGCTGAGGCCAGGTATTCTCATTTAGAAAAACTTATTCTCGCTTTAACTATGGCTTCAACTAAACTGAGACATTATTTTGAA
Organism: Scalesia atractyloides; assembly: GCA_947069175.1. NCBI lineage: Eukaryota > Viridiplantae > Streptophyta > Magnoliopsida > Asterales > Asteraceae > Scalesia > Scalesia atractyloides. Next base: position 101,184,245 of record CAMTDV010000024.1, on the reverse strand, counting down.
ACTCATACTATTGTCGTTAAAACTAACTTTCCTATCAAGAATGTTCTCAGGAAACCAGAGATGTCGGGAAGAATGGTAAAATGGGCTGTTAAACTTAGTGCATATGAAATTAAGTATGAGCCTAGAACTGCTATTAAATCCCAAGCTTTGGCTGACTTTGTGGCTGATTTCAGTAGTGATCTACAAAGAGAAGCTGAACTGGAGGTTCAACAACTTGAGGAGACCAAAGATCCTTGGACACTCTTCACAGACGGAGCCTCAAATGTCAAAGGAATTGGATTAGGTTTACTACTAAAATCGCCACAGGGGGACATTATAACCCAATCCATAGCATGTGAATTCCAGACCACTAATAACGAGGCAGAGTATGAGGCCTTGATAGCAGGTTTGTAATTAGCTAAGCATATGAGGATCTGGTATCTTCAAGTGTTTGTGTGATTCTCTATTAATTACTAATCACTATAATGGTTCTTATGCTGTTAAAGGTGAGAAACTAATCAAATATTTGGAGATAGTCAAGAAATTGGCGGATTCTTTTGCTTTTTTCAGTCTAACACAGGTACCCAGGGCGGAAAATGCAGAAGCAGATGCCTTGGCTAATCTAGGATCCTCATTGAAGATGCCCGATGATGTGAAGATACCCATTATCCACGTTCTAACTCCCGCAGAGAGTAAGACAATGGAAATAGTGGATGATGCTGCAATCGTACCTAGGGATGATGCACAATCAACTCCAGGATCATGGATCCTTCCAATCCTGAATTATATCCAAAATGGGGAAGTTCCCATTGGAGAAAATCCTAGAACCTTCAGGATAAAGGTATCCCAATTCACTATCATTAATGACATGTTATATAAGCGAGCTCTTGCAGGACCCTATCTACGATGTGTTGAGGATCCTGAGATCCAAGAAGTCTTGAAGGATTTTCATGAAGGAGATTATGGAAATCATACTAGGGGCAGAGCACTATTTTCAAGGATCCCCAGAACAGGATATTATTGGCCTACAATGAAGAAGGATGCTGTGGAGTATGCAAGGAAATGTGATGCTTGCCAAAGACACAGTAATATCCTTCATCAGCCCGCAGAACCTCTGCATCCTATATCCTCATCGTGGCCATTTATGAGATGGGGAATGGATATAGTAGGCAAGCTTCCCAAGGCACCAGGAGGAAAAGTATTCATGCTAGCTATTACCGACTATTTCTCCAAGTGGATAGAAGTTGAAGCCTTTGTTCAAGTCAGAGAAAAGGAAGTTATATCCTTTATTAAAAGAAATATCATTACTAGATTTGGTATTCCTTCTGAGATTGTTTGTAATAACGGATCCCAGTTTATTGGGAACCGTACTACTAACTTTTGTGACAGCTGGGGGATTAGGATGATAACATCAACACTAGTCTACCCACAAGCTAATGGCCAGGCAAAATCATCCAACGATCATCATCAACAATTTGAAGAAAAAGCTTGGATCAAAGAAAGGAAAGTGGGCTGAAGAACTACCATATGTCTTATGTGCAGATAGAACAACTCCCAAGAATGCTACGGGTCAAACTCCTTTTTCTTTAGTCTTTGGAGCTGAGGCAGTGATCCCTACAGAAATGGTAGTCCCTACAGCCAGAACAAGCATCCGTGATCCTGAAGCAAATGCTGAGACTCTGGCTCAAGACCTAGATACCGTGGAAGAATTAAGAAACTTGGCAAGGATAAGGCTGGCTAGTTATCAACAAAGGGTGGCTGGTGCTTATAATAAGAATATCAGGATAAGAAGATTTCAAGTCGGTGACATGGTGCTGAGGAAAGCATTTCAGAATACCACGAATCCTTCTGATGGTAAATTGGCACCAAAATGGGAAGGCCCCTATCTAATTGAAGCCGAGGCAGGAAATGGGCATATCGATTACTGACCATGGATGGTGACCTTCTTCCAAGAGCTTGGAATGCTATCCACCTAAAAAAGTATTTTATGTAAAGGATCAGGGATCCTTAAGTATCCTTATGATCAATTCAGATTGAAGGATCCTCAAAGGATATGAGATTCTTGATTCGGTAATGTTTTACTAATGCTTTCATTCTTATTGTACTTCTTATTATTTATTTTAAAGTAAGGATGTTGAATTTTCAACATTCAACTTTATCAAGTTTTAAGTTTTGTAGAAGTTATTACAAAGGATCAAGAGGTTGGCCACCTCTCCAAGACTTTGGGCATGTTCCCAGCTTAAGGTATCCAATACCTTCTACGGTTTAAAGGTTTTCACCTTTCAAACGAATTGGTTTTTGACACCCCGCCAGTAGCGCACGCTATCCAAGTATAGTTCGAGGCAATGGGACCAGTACCCGCTTTAGGGGCTGACAATTTCATTGCTGTTCGCTATATTTAGGATCTCAAGTATAATGGTAGACGTACCATACATCCGTTCCTAAGGTTTCTAACGTTTTCATGTTAGCTAAGGTTTTGGCATTTTCATGTCCCTTACGATCGGTTAGTCGCTAGTTTGGGCCATACACCAGAATCCTAAGGTTTTGGCATTCTCATGTCGCTTAGTCGGGCTTGTCCCCAGTTTATTTGGGCTTGTCCCTAGTTTATTGGGCTTGCCCCCAGTAGCTAATGATTCTTTCATTTGATATTCGGCTTAATCCCAAGCTGTATACTGTCACAGGTCTATGAAATTGACCAGCTAAGTATCCTGAATCCTAAGATTGAATCAATTGTTATACTTTGACTGACACGACTGTAAGTGTTAAGGATATAGAATCCTAACTTGGATTCCCTGGTATGACTTATTCTTATTCTAATGATTCGACCCTTAACCATGGAATTAGAGATAAGTCGTTCAAGATCATATGGCGTTTTATGCCTAGCAGTTGTTACGATTGCAGACTTAAAATCTTTTTATAAAGTCGAAATTTTAAGAATTTTACACAATATGATTTTGCCAAACACAAACATGTAAAGGTAGTAATTCAAAAGCAAAGTTGTAACACCAAACATAGTCAAAAGTCTAATATTATTAGGCCCGTTGATATTCACCAAAAGTATCCGGCCCGGACTTCACCAGCAAAATGTGGACCATACATCCAGGCCGGATCGGGTTCGTCTAACAGTTAATGTTTATGCAGGAAAGTAAAATGCAGGAAATAAAGAGCAGAATAACAAAGGCTTCATCCCCCAAACAGAAGATCCCTCCACCTTTGTTATTCTACCTATTGTCTGAAGGATCAGTGATCCTTAAACCTACAACTATTGTTCATAACATCCAACAAAAACCGCAAATCCTAAAAAAGTGGGCTCCGGCCTCGTCTACATTATCCATCATTGCCCACATATGCAGCTTACACCACTGCTGCCTCACCGCCTTCACCTTCACCCGCTCCGCCTTCAACCACCATATCCTCGACCTCCTTCTGCACGCCTGTCACCACAATCGCAAGTTCCGGCGTGCTGCCGCCAAGGTTGTCCAATGCTGTCTCCCAAGAAGACGTGTCCCATGAAGACCTGTCGAAATCCGGATCACCAGCCTCCTGGCCATCTTAATCATAGATTGGAGAACAGACTTAGCTGCACTAAGTTTGGCTTGTTCAGTGATCACCTTTATATGTTCCTCAGTAGCGGCCTCAGCTTCCCTCAACATCTTCTCTAGGGATTTCTTTTCCTTCTCGAGCTTGGACATATCCTTGTCCTTGGCAACAGCGATGGAGCGCATACCAGCCAGAGTGTCCTCATACTCAACCATCTTCTTTTCATAATGGACCTTCACCTGGCTGAATTCCTGCAAAGACAATGGGAACTCTATAGGATAAAGGATCCTTACGAAGGATGGAGTAAACAAATCAGGATTGGGGATTCTTACCTTGCTCAAAGCTTCATGGAGGCGCTTTTCGATGTCAGCAAGGTTGCCTTCTGGTTCACAGGACTTCTTCTTCTTTGAACCAGATTTGGCTCTGGTGGTAACTTGGTGTGGCTCGGCAGCAGGATCTTCATTGGCTCCTTATTCACAGCTTTAGAGATGATGATGCTGTTGATGTCATCAAGAGCGAAATCGGCAGATTTGGAAGTGGATTTCTGAACACCTGTCATCATACATCAAAAAAGATAAGTTTTTAATTCAAACTGAATTCTTTCATTTATACAACACATTATACACGATTACTTACTTGACATGCTGTAGGATGATGAGGTGTGCGCTTCTACAGAAGGATCCTGGATTCTTGTTGTGAATGTTTTTTCTGCAGGGTCGAGATCCAGAAATGCTTGAACTCTTTTAGCAACGCTTGGAAGATTGGCAAGGACTACAAAGTTCTTCACTGCAAAAAGACAAAGAAATCAAAATACAGTTAAGACAAGAACATGACTCATACAAGACCCTAAATCCTACCCTTGGTTATCCATCTACGAGGCAACAACTCCCCTTCCGGCACAGAGTCTCGTCTAACAAAGAAAAATTGATTCTTCTAGACATAATCATTTTGGGTTGTTTTGAGGATCGGAACTGGTTGGTGGGCTTTTACTTTGAACAGAAATCGGTTAGAACCGTGGGTGGTCAAAGAATACATGAAGTCTAGGTTAGATAGGTTTACTTGAATCCCTTTCTTTTCGATAATTTCTTCAATGGTGAACAACGTCCTCCATAACATCGGCATAACTTGGCTAAAGCTAATGCCGGTTAGCTTGAAAAAGCTTTGGGTTAGGTACAGAAAGGGGTATGAAAACCATAGAAAGAAAGGCAGAGCATGGAAGCAAATCCAAGTATCGGACAAAGCGTTAGTTTGAGCGGAAGGGTCGAAGGGACGGAAAATGGCTTCCGGAGGAAAACACGATTTTAGGTTCTTGATTTATGGGTCTGTGAACTTACAGATCTCAGATGAGGGATCCTTCAGTAAGTTTTGCGACGGGAGTGGGTCACCGGATTTTTTAGAGCCGGAACTTGGAGAGGATCGGGTGTTCATGTCGCTGGAACTCAGAGAAAAATTGAGAGAGAGAGAGGAAATACCTGATACAGAATGCTTGATGAGGATTTATGATAAATATATGCAGATATTTAAAGGGAGTTATCTCTTCCCCATAAATAGTGATGATGGTTATTTAGACTGTGCAAGTCCCATAAGTTATCCTAACGGCTATATTTGAATTAATATGACAGCTGTGATCTACTATCACAACCGCCATATTGGGGGCAATTGTTAGGGCTGGTTTTTCAATTACTTATGAATCAGTGATCCTTCAGTATACTGAGGATATATTATCCATGTACTGAGTACCGGATGCTAGAAGGATCAAGGATCCTTAGTACTTACGACAGTATCTAATGATTGTCTTCAATGTTTTATTTGAATTTAGTGCAGGTATTGATGGAAGACTAAGTCAAGATCGAATCTTGGAATATGCTGGGAATAAGTCACGTGCAACAAAGGCCATAGAGACGTTGAAGGTGAACGTGGGAGCTTCCCCCATATTTCGGATAGTTAGTTAGTAACCGTTTATTTGATTTTTAAGGGTAAATGAGCTCATTAGAGGACACAGCAAAAAAAAACATACTCGAATACTAGAGAAACACGCACACTCACGATAGCAAATCACAATGTATCGAGCTCATTAGCTTTCGAAGGTGCAATCTTATTTTGTTCAATATATTTGATAGAAGTTTTCACTATCCGAGGTTTTTATGTCGGCGATCTACTAGTGATCAAGGGCTTTTCCTCATACAAATCCCTGTGTTCATCTTTGTTTGCATTTCTAGTTTCGTTCATACATTTGTTCAACACACAAGCACTCAACCTCACAAAATCGGATTTGGTTACATTATTCTTGTTGTGATTTTTAACCAAAACAATAATAATATTAAAAGAATCGGATTTTGTTACATTATCCAATCTTCTATCTAAATGCTAATAATAAAAATAAAAAAACCTCTAACAAACCATTCCAGTAAATGCTACCTAAATTCTTTAGGCTACCTAAATATAATATTAATTTATATTCTATTTTTATATTTAAAATATTTTAAGGATAACTAATTAAAAATATTATATTAATTAATTAAAAATATTATATAGATAACTATAATTAATATATTTTACTACAAGTAACTTCTATTTTGTTTAATCATTATTATGTTTAACTACAATTACCACATAACAATTTTTAGTTCAGTTTTGTTATCATTAACAAATAAATATATTTTACTGCAATTAAAAATATTCTGTTTTGTTTAATTGTTATTATGTTTAACTACAATTACCACATGACAATTTTTCGTACAATTTTGTTATCATTAACAAATAAATATATTTCTACTACAATTATAACATTCAACAAAATAGATTGAAAGTCCCCGGGACCCCCTGATCGATGACGAACAACATCCCCTGCTCTCGAACAAGACGTGAAATCAATCAAAAACATAAAAGATAGAAAGATGTAGAAGATGAATCTCTTTATAAATGAATCAATCAACACAGATTTACAACCAAAAGAGTATACATCATCCACAAGCTGGTTTAGATCACTAAGATCTAAACCTAGCTTTCTCTCACTAACACATAGTCTCTTTTTTTTTTCCACAAAAGAATCGCTGATGGAGGGTGGCTAGGGTTTGTGAGAGTTGCCAAAAGGCTTGTTATAATCTATGCTATACAACACATATGTATAGGCTAGGGACTATACCTAACAAACCTGGAGAACATGTCCTGATAAAACTATCCGAACTTATAATAATTCGAACCAGAAAAATAACAAGATCGGACAAGACTTGATTTATTCTTTGACTTCTTGACTTGGACATCTGACTTCGTTGACCAGAACTGATACACAATTACCCAGCGGGAGCTGCACTTACAGACTCCCCCTTAACTGTTGCTATCAATTCTGTGTGGCATCGATAATCTTCAGTCACCGGATACCGCGCTTACATAGGTAAGTCTTAAACATAACAAAATATAGATATTATTAAACACAATAAAATATAGTCAAATATGTCGTAGATTCTCCGATGTATTTAATGAAAAATTATTTCATTACTGTTAGGGCATAGATTTTCATAACTATGGATCCTATATCCTGAAGCATTGCCTGGATCACTTATCCTCAGCGGATGGTGCAGGGACTCGGAGAATCAAGGATCCTTAACATTACTTACGATTTTTAACAGTTCTCCACATTTTTAATGCTTATAGGCAGGTAATGGACGTAGTGGACTAATTCTCAGCTGTAATCTCGGGAATATTCGTTCAAGATGCCACACATGTGCTATTTCCACAATGGTCATTGGGAATAAACGTGGACCAGCTTATTTTTCGCTTATTTAGTTATATCTGAGATAAAAGGAGCTGATCAAGTGTTAGATATGAGATTTACGGTTACACACACTTTCACACTCGCAAACCAGAGCTCTTTGCACACATAACATTCAATCATTGTACCACACTTGATCAACATCCAAAGTTGTAATCTTTCTTGTGCAATATAGTTGATAGTGATAGTTTTCATTATCCGAGGTTTTTATGCCGGCGAGAGGTTGGCCACCTCTCCAAGACTTTGGGCATGTCCCCAGTTTAAGGTATCCAATACCTTCTAAGGTTTAAAGGTTTTCACCTTTCACACGAATTGGGTTTCAACACCCTACCAGCAGCGCACGTTATCCAAGTATAGTTCGAGGCAATGGGACCAGTAACCGCTTTAGGGGAGCCAATTTCATTGCTGTTGGCTATATGTAGGATCTCAAGTATAATGGCAGACGTACCATACATCCGTTCCTAAGGTTTCTAACATTTTCACGTTAGCTAAGGTTTTCACATTTTCATGTCACTTACGATGGGCTAGTCGCCAGTTTGGGCCATACGCCAGTATCCTAAGGTTTCTAACGTTTTCACGTTAGCTTAAGCTTTGGGCTTGTCCCCAGTTTGTTGGGCCTATCCCCAGTTTAATTGGCTTGTCCCCAGTTATCATTGGCTTGTTCCCAGTTTGTTGGGCTTGTCCCTAGTTTATTTGGGCTTGTCCCCAGTTTGTTGGGCTTGTCCCCAGTTATTTGGGCTAGTCCCCAGTTTGTTTGGCTTAGTCCCAAGTTGATTTCGACAGGTTTTGGAGCCTCAAAGATTCACAAGTTGATTCAAAAGGGATCCTGGATCCTTAAAGTTTATCTAATGGTGACTTGTTTGCTTGTACAAAAGGTAGTTCCTAAGGATACAAAATCCTAACTTGGATTTTCTGGTATGCTTTATTCTCATACCTGTTTATCTTATTGACTTCACCCTGAGCCTTGCAATTAAGGGTATATGACTTATTTACATGTATCTTATCTAATTTTATCTATGATTATTATATACAAGAATTGGCAAATTTTTAACAGCATGAATTTTTCTAAATTCTTATAAGGTCAAACTTATGATTTTCACAAATAATCTTTTTTAATGTTGAAACACAAGCATATCAAGTAAACTTTACCAAACAAATGAACAACACCACGTATAGTCAAAAGATTATATTTTAAACCCTGTAAGGTTACTAATATGCTCAACCCGAGCTTCGCCAGCAATCTGTGGCCCATCCACTCTGGTTGATACAGGGTGTTACTCATTGTTTTAAACGCAGGAGGTTAAGAGCGAAGGGTCTAAGGAGGTTTCATCCTCCAAAAACAGAAGGATTTTCTGATCCTTAAAAGAAAAGGGAGTTATCTCTAACCCTATATTTCGCAGTGATGATTATAGAAGTTCTTATCAGTGACGTCAGGCAGTCTAACGGCTAGTTACATGTAGCAACGGCTAGTTCGCTTTGTAACGGCAATATGAAAGTAGTGAATCCATAACACAACTGCTATATTGGGGGCAATTGTAAGGGCATAGATTTTCATAACTATGGATCCTATATCCTGAAGCGTTGCCTGGATCACTTATCCTTAGCGGACGGTGAAGGGACTCGGAGGATCAAGGATCCTTAACATTACTTACGATTTTTAACAATTCTCCATGTTTTTAATGCTTATACGCAGGTAATGGACGTAGTGGACTAATTCTCAGCTAGAATCTCGGGAATATTCGTTCAAGATGCCACACATGTGCTATTTCCACAATGGTCATGGGGAATAAACGTGGACTAGCTTATTTTTCGCTTATTTAGTTATTTCTGAGATAAAAGGAGTTGATCAAGTGTTAGATATAAGATTTACGGTTACACACAATTTCACACTCGCAAACCAGAGCTCTTTGCACACATAACATTCAATCATTGTACCACACTTGATCAACATCCAAAGTTGTAATCTTTCTTGTGCAATATAGTTGATAGTGATAGTTTTCACTATCCGAGGTTTTTATGCCGGCGATCTGCTAGCGATCAAGGGCTTTCCTCGTAAAAAATCGTTGTGTTCATCTTCACATTCATCAAGCAATTTGTTTTTTGATTGTTCATCACACAAGCACTCAACCTCACATACAAAGTTTGGTCACATTATCCTTAGTGTGATTTTTGACCAAAACAGTTTGGCGCCCACCGTGGGGCAATCAGTGCTTCAATTCTAAAAATTCCGTTCATTTCATTCATTTCTGTTCATCTCCATTAACTACATGGCTTCTCATCGAAAATCTGCTTCAAGTGCCATGCCGGCGGTCACCTCATCTCAGACTTGTGCATCATTACCTCCCATTCCCACTGCAGCGACGAAGATTGCTGATAATGCCCAGAAGAAGCCAACACCAGTTTTCTCAAAGGCTTCTACTGTTTCATCCTCTATACCTACTAACAATGATCTGTCTAGTTTGATTTTGCAGATGAAAGGATACATGGAACAGCAGGACAAAACTAACCAGAGGATCCTTCGTGAAATTGATGAAATCAAGAAACAGAAGAGATCAGCGGAGGATCATTCTCCATTGATGCCCAAGTCATTGGATTTCGCCACTCCAGCTGTAACCACTCAGCATTCCAAGGCGTCTGATTTTCAGTATCAAGGATCCTCAGGATTACAACATGGATCATTGGCAATGACGCAGCCACAAGCATCTCATTACCAACCTTATGGATCCCCATTCCAGCCTCAGGGATCCTCATATCAGCATCAAGGATCCTACCTCAGTTCGGCAGGATACTTGGAGACGTTACCACCAAAAGTATCTTACTTCCAGCATCAAGGATCCTCATCCCAGGTTCAAGGATCCGTGGAGCATCTTCCGAGGCCTTCAGCACCCATGTATCCTGGACCCATTGTCTTTCAGGATCAAGGATCCTCAGGGAGTCAGATATTCAAGGATTCTGAAGTTCACAAAGGGGACTTCATCCCTATGCAGACTATTGCTTCATCTGGTCCAACTGCTACACCTGAAATGTCCACCTTTGGATATACTTCTGGCATACCGCTTCCAAACCAATCAGGAGGTAACAATGTCAATACATCTTTTGGCACTAACTGTGGTTTATGCAGGATACAGGTATTAATCAAGCTATGGCACGTGAGCTCCAGAAACTTAAGGATATGATATCCAGCGTCCCAGGAGTGGTTAAGCCCATTCCTGAGATCTCGGATGGATGTCACAGGGTGTCTCGCTTTGCACCTCCTATATGCAATGATGAGATACCAAAACGCTTTCAAACCCCCAACATGAAGCTGTACGATGGTACGACTGATCCAGAGGAGCATGTGGCACAGTACCGGGAAAGAATGGAGATCAACCCCATTCCAGAAAGATTAAAGGAAGCCTGTCTTTGTAAAGGCTTCGGATCCACACTCACTGGATCAGCACTCAAATGGCTGCTAAGTCTTCCTCCTAACTCAATTACTTCATTTTCTCACCTAGTTAATTTGTTCAATAACCAATTTTCATGTAGTAGAACTTTTGAACGATTAACTAGTGATTTATATAGGGTAACTCAGGGTCATGATGACTCATTAAGAGATTACATCACTAAGTTTAGTAGAGAATCCTTATAAATCCCTAATTTGGATATTGCCATTGCTGTAGAGGCATTCAAAATGGGTTTGCTTAAGGATTCCTCATTCTATGATAACCTTGTTATGACACCTTGCAGAAATTTTGATGAAGTAAGGAACATAGCATTGAGGTTCATTCATTTAGAAGATGACAAAAGGATCCAGGAGAGACTCTCAGGATCCTCAAAACAGGAAAAGCAAGGATCGTTATTTAAGAATAATAGATCCAAGTCATACTCTAAACATGACAATCACAATGTGAATGCAGTTGAACAAGACAAAGACGACGAAGGTTATCCACCAATATCTGAGTATTGTTTTTCTGTGGATAATCATGAACTAATACTTGCTATGCATTATTTAGGTGACAAGGCTAGATGGCCAAGGAAAACTGACAAACCTGGAGCTACTAAGGATAAATCCAAATGGTGTTCTTATCATGAGGATTTTGGCCACCTAACTGATAAGTGTATAGCATCGAGGAAGGAAATTGGCTATCTTCTTAGTAAAGGGTATTTGAAGGAACTACTAGGGAGGAAACGTTCAAGGACTCAGGATACTGAAAAAGTGCCCGAGAGAGCTCCTCCATCGCTAGCAGATGCTCAGATCATTAACTTCATTTCCAGTGGTTCTGATATCTGTGGAACTTCATTTTCAGCGGCTAAAAGTCATGCTAAGGAGATCAAAGATGGAGAATGGGGAGAGACCAGTTCGAACATCTACCCTCACACAGCAAAAAGTGATATCCTTTGATGAGGAGGATCGCGTAGACATTCAGGGTCCTCACCATGATGGTCTTGTCAGTACCTTGTTTATTTCTAATCATTTTGTTCGCAGGATTCTTATTGATGGAGGGAGTTCAATGAACATAATCCAGTTGGATGTCCTCAAAAAGATGAACATCCCTGAATTTGAGATCATACCAAGATCATAGGTGCTCGTGGGATTCAGTGAGGAAACCAAGAATACATTGGGGGACATCAAGTTTCCAATTTACATAGAGGGAGTGAATTCTATCAAAAAATTTTGTGTAATAGATAGCTTATCTTGCTGTAATGTTATCCTTGACAGACCATGGATACATGAGATGAAGGCGGTCCCATCAACATACCACCAATGTGTCAAGCTTCCAAGTCCATGGGGGATAGTCAAGATAGAAAGTGATCAGCAGGAGGCGAAGAATTGCTACACTTCCTTAATGAAACCTGCTTCCAAGTCTAGGGAAGCATAGCAATTAAAGCATCCTCCAAGAGACGTCATGGAGGCAAGAGAACAGGACGTCAAGGATATACTCTTAGATCCCGAGGATCCTAAATCCAAGGTGTATATAGGATCCGGGATCCAGGAGAGCATAGAGCAAGATCTAGTATCTCTCCTTAAGCGAAGAAAATCTACCTTCTCCTGGAAGCACGAAAATATGACATGTATATCTAAGGATGTTATTACTCATATACTTGGTATTGACAAATCTTTCAGACCAATACACCAAAAGAGGAGAAAGTTTGCTCCTGAAAGAAATGCAATCATCCAAGACGAGGTAGACAAGTTACTAAGGGCAGGTATGATTAGAGAAGTCAAGTATCCAAGATGGTTAGCCAATGTGGTTGTTCTTCAAAAGAAAAATGGAAAGTGGAGGGTATGTGTCAATTTTACTGATTTAAACAAGGCATGTCCCAAGGATCCTTTCCCTTTACCCCACATTGACTCCATGATGGATTCCACGGCGGGTCATGAGTTGTTAACTTTTATGAATGCTTCGTCTGGATTCCAGCAAATTCAGATGGAACCATCTGATCAAGAGGATACAACGTTCATGACACCCACCGGCATATATTGCTATATTGCTATGCTCTTTGGTTTAAGAAATGCAGGTGCTACATACCAAAGGCTGGTGAATATGATGTTCCAAGAACAACTTGGACATACGATGGAGGTATACATAGATGATATGGTGGTCAAGTCTAAAAGAGCTGAGGATCACCTTAAGAATCTCGAAGAAGCCTTCAATATCCTTGACCGATACAATATGAAACTGAATCCTTCCAAATGCCATTTTGGAGTTAAAGCTGGAAAGTTCTTAGGATATACGGTGACCAAGAGATGGATCGAAGCAAGTCCGAAGCAGATAAAGGCTATAATCAACATCAAGTCTCCTGCCAACGCTAAGGATGTGCAAAGATTGAGAGGAAGAATCGCAGCCCTGAACAGATTCATTTCAAAATCCTCAGAAAGATGGAAGGATTTTTATGATATTCTGAGGAAGAATAAGAAGTTCGAGTGGACGGAGAAGCATGAAGCTGCTCTACAGGCTCTCAAGGATTACCTATCCTCAGCACCGGCTTTAATGAAACCTGAAAATGGGGAACCATTATCCTTATACCTAGTTGTTTCAGGTAAAGCAGTAAGTGCGGTCCTCGTTAAGGATCATGAAGGCCAACAACATCCGGTATACTATGTAAGTAAAAGTTTACTTGATGCTGAGGTATTCCCATTTAGAAAAACTTATTCTTGCTCTAATCATGGCTTCTACTAAATTAAGACATTATTTTGAAACTCATACTATTGTTGTTAAAACTAACTTTCCTATTAAGAATGTTCTTAGGAAACCAGAGATGTCGGGAAGAATGGCAAAATGGGCTGTTAAACTTAGTGCATATGACATTAAGTATGAACCCAGAACTGCTATTAAATCCCAAGCTTTGGCTGACTTTGTGGCTGATTTCAGTAGTGATCTATAAAGAGAAGCTGAATTAGAAGTGCAACAACTTGAGGAGACCAAGGATCCTTGGACGCTCTTCACAGATGGAGCTTCTAATGTCAAAGAAACTGGACTAGGCCTACTACTAAAATCGCCACAGGGGGGCATTATACCCCAGTCTATAGCGTGTGAATTTCAGACCACTAATAATGAGGCTGAATATGAAGCCTTGATAGCAGGTTTTCAATTAGCTAAACATATGAGGATCATGTATCTTCAAGTGTTTGTGGATTCTCTGTTAATTACTAATCACTATAATGGTTCTTATGCTGTTACAGGTGAGAAACTAATCAAATATTTGGAGATAGTCAAGAAATTGACAGATTCTTTTGCTTTTTTTCATCCTTACACAGGTACCTAGACAAGAAAATACAGAAGCAGATGCCTTGGCCAATCTAGGATCCTCACTGAAGATGCCCGAGAATGTAAAGATACCTATTATCCATGTTCTAACTCCTGCAATTGAGGAAACTGAAACAATGGAGATAGTGGGTGATACAGCGATTCTACCCAATGATAATTCGGATTTGAATTCAGGATCCTGGATCCTTCCATTCTTGAAATACATTCAGAATGGAGAAATTCCTATTGGAGAGAATCCTAGAACCTTCAGGATTAAGGTAGCACAATTTACTATAATGACATGCTGTATAAAAGATCTCTTGCAGGACCCTATCTACGATGCATTGAAGATCCTGAAATCCAAGAAGTCTTAAAAGTTTTCATGAGGGAGATTGTGGAAATCACACTGGGGTCAGAGCGCTATTCTCCAGGATCCTTAGGATAGGATATTATTGGCCTACAATGAAGAAGGATGTTGTGGAGTATGCAAGGAAATGTGATGCCTGCCAAAGACACAACAACATTCTTCATCAACCAGCAGAACCTCTGCATCCTATATCCTCTTCTTGGCCATTTATGAAATGGGGAATGGATATAGTTGGCAAGCTTCCTAAGGCACCAGGGGGAAAAGTATTCATGTTGGCTATGACTGACTATTTCTCCAAATGGATAGAAGCTGAAGCCTTTGCTCAAGTTAGCGAAAAAGAAGTTATATCCGTTATCAAAAGAAATATTATTACTAGATTTGGTATTCCTTCAGAGATAGTTTGTGACAATGGATCCCAGTTTATTGGCAATCGAACTACTAACTTTTGTGACAGCTGGGGGATTAGGATGATTACATCAACACCAATCCACCCACAAGCTAATGGCCAGGCGGAATCATCCAATAAGATCATCATCAAAAATTTGAAGAAAAAGCTTGGATAAAAGAAAGGAAAGTGGGCTGAAGAACTACCATATGTCTTATGGGTAGATAGAGCAACTCCCAAGAATGCTATGGGTCAAACTCCTTTTTCTTAGTCTTTGGAGCTGAGGCAGTGATCCTTACAGAAATGGTTGTCCCTACAGCCAGAACAAGCATCCGTGATCCTGAAGCAAATGCTGAGACTCTGGCTCAAGACCTAGATACCGTGGAAGAATTAAGAAACTTGGCAAGGATAAGGCTGGTAGTTATCAACAAAGGATGGCTGGTGCTTATAATAAGAATATCAGAATAAGAAGATTTCAAGTTGGTGACATGGTGCTGAGGAAAGCATTTCAGAATACCACAAATCCTTCTGATGGCAAATTGGCACCAAAATGGGAAGGCCCCTATCTAATTGAAGCCGAGGCAAGAAAGGAGGGGGCATATCGATTACTGACTACGGATGGTGACCTTCTTCCAAGAGCTTGGAATGCTATTCACCTAAAAAGGTATTTTATGTAAAGGATCAGGGATCCTTAAGTATCCTAATGATCAATTCAGATTGAAGGATCCTCAAAGGATATGAGATTCTTGATTCGGTAACGTTTTACTAATGCTTTCATTCTTATTGTACTTCTTATTATATATTCTAAAGTAAGGATGTTGAATTTTCAACATTCAACCTTATCAAGTTTTAAGTTTTGCAGAAGTTATTACAAAGGATCAAGAGGTTGGCCACCTCTCCAAGACTTTGGGCATGTCCCCAGTTTAAGGTATCCAATACCTTCTAAGGTTTAAAGGTTTTCATCTTTCACACGAATTGGGTGTCAACACCCCGCCAGCAGCGCACGTTATCCAAGTATAGTTCGAGGCAATGGGACCAGTAACCGCTTTAGGGGAGTCAATTTCATTGTTGTTGGCTATATGTAGGATCTCAAGTATAATGGTAGACGTACCATACATCCGTTCCTAAGGTTTCTAACGTTTTCACGTTAGCTAAGGTTTTGGCATTTTCATGTCACTTACGATGGGCTAGTCGCTAGTTTGGGCCATACGCCAGTATCCTAAGGTTTCAACGTTTTCACGTTAGCTTAAGCTTTGGGCTTGTCCCCAATTTGTTGGGCTTGTCCCCAGTTTACTGGGCTTGTCCCCAGTTATCATTGGTTTGTTCCCAGTTTGTTGGGCTTGTCCCCAGTTTATTTGGGCTTGTCCCCAGTTATTTGGGCTAGTCCCCAGTTTGTTTGGCTTAGTCCCAAGTTGATTTCGACAGGTTTTGGAGCCCCAAAGATTCACAAGTTGATTAAAAAAGGATCCTGGATCCTTAATGTTTATCTAATGGTGACTTGTCTGATTGTACAAAGGTAGTTCCTAAGGATACAAAATCCTAACTTGGATTTTCTGGTATGCTTTATTCTCATACCTGTTTATCTTATTGACTTCACCCTGAGCCTTGCAATTAAGGGTATATGACTTATTTACATGTATCTTATCTAATTTTATCTATGATTATTATATACAAGAATTGGCAAATTTTTAACAGCATGAATTTTTCTAAATTCTTATAAGGTCAAACTTATGATTTTCACAAATAATCTTTTTTAATGTTGAAACACAAGCATATCAAGTAAACTTTACCAAACAAATGAACAACACCACGTATAGTCAAAAGATTATATTTTAAACCCTGTAAGGTTACTAATATGCTCAACCCGAGCTTCGCCAGCAATCTGTGGCCCATCCACTCTGGTTGATATAGGGTGTTACTAATTGTTTTAAGCGCAGGAGGTTAAGAGCGAAGGGTCTAAGGAGGTTTCATCCTCAAAAAACAGAAGGATTTTCTGATCCTTAAAAGAAAAGGGAGTTATCTCTAACCCTATATTTCGCAGTGATGATTATAGCAGTTCTTATCAGTGACGTCAGGCAGTCTAACGGCTAGTTCATGTAGCAACGACTAGTTCGCTTTGTAACGGCAATATGACAGTAGTGAATCCATATCACAACTGCTATATTGGGGGCAATTGTAAGGGCATAGATTTTCATAACTATGGATCCTATATCCTGAAGCGTTGCCTGGATCACTTATCCTTAGCGGACGGTGAAGGGACTCGGAGGATCAAGGATCCTTAACATTACTTACGATTTTTAACAATTCTCCATGTTTTTAATGCTTATACGCAGGTAATGGACGTAGTGGACTAATTCTCAGCTAGAATCTCGGGAATATTCGTTCAAGATGCCACACATGTGCTATTTCCACAATGGTCATGGGGAATAAACGTGGACTAGCTTATTTTTCGCTTATTTAGTTACTTCTGAGCTAAAAGGAGTTGATCAAGTGTTAGATATAAGATTTACGGTTACACACACTTTCACACTCGCAAACCAAAGCTCTTTGCACACATAACATTCAATCATTGTACCACACTTGATCAACATCCAAAGTTGTAATCTTTCTTGTGCAATATAGTTGATAGTGATAGTTTTCATTATCCGAGGTTTTTATGCCGGCGATCTGCTAGCGATCAAGGGCTTTTCCTCGTAAAAAATCGTTGTGTTCATCTTCACATTCATCAAGCAATTTGTTTTTTGATTGTTCATCACACAACCACTCAACCTCACATACAAAGTTTGGTCACATTATCCTTAGTGTGATTTTTGACCAAAACAATTACCTCAATGGCGAACGGTGTAATAATAACTAAAAAGTTTCCTAATGAACTTATGACTGTGACAAACACTTACAAGTGGGTTGGGTATGAATTACTATGAGTAAAAGATTACAAACTTGTGAAATGACTATCATGTACGTCTACTTGTCTTATTTACAAAATATTTTTTTTACCAAATTTTTTGTGCTAGATTTTTTTACGTTATATTTTGAGAATTCAAAAGTGATGAGAGTTTGTGTTTTATGAAAAAAAATGTTATTTCATCCTGTTTATAAATAGTATCACATGTCATCTCTAAAATCCTTCCTAATTTACTTACACAAAACTCACATTTTAATGGATCTTTCCATTTAATATTGATATCTATATGATAAGACAGTAATATCAGGTTTAACTCTTAAAAAACACTTTTAGGTACTAAAATCTAATATTCCTGAATATCATACCGATAAATGGTGTACATTTTTTCCCCTCATTAAGTGGGTGTTTGAATTAACTTATTTTCAAGCTACTTTTGACTTATTAACTTCTTTGAAGTTAAAAGGAATCCCAAACATTCTATGAGAAGAACTTTTAGGGTTAAAAGGAATCCTAAACACCTCATGAAAAGGACTTTTATGGCTTGAATTGGTTTTAAAAAGGAGAAGTTGAAAAGTTAAAAATTCTAACTTCTCATTTTGAGAAGTACTTTTAATAAGTTAGAAGTTAAAAAGTAATCCCAAACACCCCCTAATTACCCTGTACCCATATCTTGTGTTTTTTCCTAGAATTAAGTGAGCCAAATGAAATATGGATTCTGGCTACAATTATGTGTTTTTTTTTTCTTTTTTAATTTGATTTAAACGTAACGATTATGAAATTTGGTTATTATTTTATGAGTTTTTTTTTTCTATTATTTCTACGTCAAGTCAATTTTAAAATAAATAATTACTAAATAATAATTTTGATTCATATATGTTTCATTCGTCTTACATACTTTTAAAAAAGGTTAAAAACATCAATAACAATAATTCACAATAGTGGAACACCTAATAAAAGTTGAAAGACTTTATAATTTAAACTAAAAAAAAACCTTTGAGTGACCTTAGTTAAACAAATGAGTCATAGATGTTTACTATTTTTTGAGGTTTTGAACATGTATTAGGCTTGTTTAAAAAGGGTGTACGCCACCACTTGGCGTCTCCCACTTGCTGGTTTTACGACCAGCATAAGGGAGGTAGATCAAATGTCCTAAAGTAACTCGGTTGATGTCAGGATTTGATCACACGTTCTAACCCACCTATGTATTTCTTTTTCAATTAAAACTAAGCTATATAAATATCAATCTAGTGGCTTATCATTTGCACTTTTATGTCTAAGTTAAGTTAAGCTATAATTACCCCTTTGATATGGCATGAATTATTATTTTTAGATATGAAAACCATCAGCTTCTTCTAAAGGCGTAGTCTAAAGGTTCAATAGTTTGTATTTTTCTTTGTTGATGTTCTCTTTCGTCTTAAAACAATCCATTTTCTAAGAACACTATTTATTTGTATGTATGGCCCTTTAAGAAAAAAATAATATTTTTTTTATAACGGTCTCAACTCATAATCCTAAATATAAACAACTTTTTCATCAAAATACAGTGATCTACACATAATTTTCATCTATTTTTTTCTTGTGCATAGTTGTTGAGTTTTGTTTATCTATATCAACGAGTACTTTGATGAAAAAGTTGCTTATAGTTAGGTTTATCACTTATGAGTTTAGCACAACAAGCAACCTTTTTAAAAAAACTTTTCATGACTTATATATAAAGAAAAGCCATATTCTTAAAATATGGATTTATTAAGATGAAAAGAGAATGCCAACAAGAAAAATATAAATTAACTAATGAACCTTTTGTTTTAGACTACATATACTTTTTAGAAGAAGCTCATGATTTTTTATAACTACAAAAATTTAATTCATACTATGTCAAGTGGATAACCAGACTAAATAAACAATAAGCCAATTTAATTCATACCATGTTAAGTGGATAACCAAACTAATAAATAAGCCATTAGATTGATATTTCTAGTGGTTTAACGACCAATACTCTAAGGTACTCTTTAATCCTGCAATGTACGTCATATCATTCACTCCATCTACAACCTTAAAACATTCAATTTGATAGCATCACAGTTAGATCTGAGAGTGTATGTAGTGTGTGTTTTTATGATAAAACAGTTAATCAAATTGAAAATTCAATCAAACAGTGATAAGCAAACACATCAATCTAACACCTCTGGGTTTGGAAATGTTTGCAGAATGATTTCATTGAATTCATTTAGATGTAATACAATCACAAGGTACATACAGTACCCCCACACCAGGTGAACACTCTCTCACTTAGTTTTTATGCTCACAGCTCTAAGTGTTTACTATTACAATGAACATGCTAAACTATATATAGGAGGAGTGAATTGCTGGTGACGTCATCATGAAAGCGACTCTTAACAGCTTCATTAAATGTTGTAACTGCCAACAGTTGTGAAACTGTAGGATAGTTACACTGTTGCATTGAACTGCCGGTTCTTTGCAAGTTTAGTATGAACTGTTGGATTTCACATAACTAATAGTTGAGAATTAGACTTCTGGAAATCTAGAACTTTTGTCTTTTACTTCTTGACTTTGTATTCTAGTCTTCAGCCTTTGACTTTGACTGTTGACTTGTTGAGCAACACTTTGACAATCAACACTTGTTCTTCTAAACTTTGATTATTTGAAAACAATGGTTTGATGTGGATGTGGCAGTAGTTGGGGCAACTGTTTTGAGAAGCTTTCAAGGAGAGAGAAACTGTTAGACTTTGTGACTGTACTTTAACTTATTTCATCAAATAGGGATGATGGTTCCCTTAAGTTTTGGCTTTCATTATTAGTAGCTCTTATATAACCCAACAGTCTCCCCCTAGATCTGGTGATGCCAGAACACACTTATTTGGAGCCTGTCATTTATTCTTTTACTTTATTGCTAAAGAGTCCTTTGAAAAGATTTGTTGAAGTTGAAGTACTTGGACAATTCCTTTATCATCATCAGAGTCAATCATCTTTGATATTACAGAGAAAGATTCTCTGTCTTCACACCTTTTAATCTATAAGTAGCTTCTTGTCATTGAATCTCTGGGTTAGGGAAGATTAGAGGCTGCTACCCTTTGGACCTTTGAAGAAAGACAT
The DNA here is from genome assembly GCA_947069175.1 of Scalesia atractyloides. NCBI lineage: Eukaryota > Viridiplantae > Streptophyta > Magnoliopsida > Asterales > Asteraceae > Scalesia > Scalesia atractyloides. Next base: position 101,163,455 of record CAMTDV010000024.1, on the reverse strand, counting down.
GCACTCCTTTCTTCTGAGAGATGTGGGAATTATTGATCTCAAAACCTTTTTATCAAGGAATCATTGATCTTTTCCATAATAGTTTATAAGACTAAGACCTTAGAAGCTTATGAAGAATTTTTATTGTTAGCAACTCCTTTATAAGCTTAGTATGAACTGCTGGATTTCACAAAATTGCTGGTTGAGAACCAACACTTCTAGAAATCCAAACCTTTTGTGTTTGACTTGTTGACTTGATCTTCTAGTCTTCAGCTTTTGACTTTGATTGACTTTGACTGTTGACTTGTTGACCAAAACTTTGAAAATCAACACTTGTTCTTCTAACTCTGATTCTTTGAAGGCAGTTGTTTGATGCAGCAGTAGTTGGGCAATTGTTTTGAGAAGCTTTCAAGGGGATAGAAATTGTTGGACTTTGTGACTGTACTTTAACTTAGTTCATCAGGCAAGGATGATGGTTCCATTGGGTTTTGGCTTTCATCATCAACAGATCTTATATAATCCGACAACCACCACTCTAAAATCTTCTTTTAAAAAAAATTCAAGTTAATCATTTTTATTTAAAAAAAATAAAACCATTTTAAATAAAAATAACAAAATTTTGCATAATAAAAAATACAATGCCACACAATATATATTAAAGAAAAAATAAAAAAAGTACTGACAAACATAATTATACTATTCTGAGTTCGACTACTCGAGGTAGGGTAGATCTAGAGTTGCAAGATGTTCCTCAAGATCATATCTAAGTCAGAAATACATATCTTCAATTTGCAACCCCGCAAGGACATTTTCGTCAAACACTAGCGCAATGTGGGTGATCGGATGTCGTGGTCCGATCAAAGGTAAAGTTAAACCATTTTCTAAATACCTCAAACCATGTAGTTACTGGCAATAAGGGTATCAAATCCACGAAGGTCCATCTCAAATTATCCATATGTTAAACCACATCGACCACCAAATTATTAAGAATACTAGCATTCAGAGATGGATTACCTCTACGAGCAAGAACGTGGTTACAACAACTATGAACCCAAAATGCTACATTTTCCAAGTTACCGAGAGGAGTATGATGATTGCTATCATGAATGCCCTCAAGCTGTATACGAGGAGCCTTAAGATTCATTAATTTCCAAGTTTGATGCAATTCTAAATGCGAATAGATATTCAACGTTTGAGATGAAGAAACAGTTTGAGGTGAGGGATAAATCTCCCGAAACCTTGGAAAAGCAAGTTGGTCAACTTGCCGAGGAGATAGCCTAACTTAGATGGGACCAAGAGATGTTGGCTAGTGGTACCATGGTTGATGGTGATGTGGTGGAAGAGGTCATGGTCCTTCCGGAGCGAAAAAAGTGAGTGTTCAAATCGTAGTGAAGATATAACACTCGTAGATGAGTCGGAGCTAAAAGAAGCCCAAGATTATCCCCACCCTTTCTCATACTTATTACTCTAATGAACAAAGTTGAGGATGGGGGTTTGGGGATAAGGAGTTGTAAGGTCGTGTGGCAAGACACTAGACAAATTGTTAAGAAGTGGCCCCAAAGTTATTCAGCATGCATGCCAACTATAAGAAAGGGAGTGTGGATTCAGCATGCCAACTACCGAGCGTACATTGGTAACTCGGTAGGAAAATGTTCACTTAGACCACCATAAGAGGCAAATCAGGTATGATTGTTGCATATCTGTAGTTTTAATTGTTCCGTTTTATTTTCTTCTTTTCGTTCCTTTAGTTTAAATGAACTTTGTAGGCGTGTTCCCTAGATAACCCTCATCACGCCGTGGGCTAGACATTCGCACATGGATGATAAAGTCAATTTAGGACCAACTTTTTGTTTTGACACCCTTATTTATGTTTACCAATTGACCTACAAACCACCCATTAGTAGCCAAATTTGAACCTTTTTCCTTTTGTTTGTTAATGCACATCATTATCCAAGTTAAACCTTAACACCGTTGAAAACCATTTAGAGAATTTCGCTTTGTTTGTTTTGTATTTAGTTGTTGCAAAAAAAGAAAAAGAAAAAAAAGAGAGCCAACAAACGAGTCAAATGACCACAACAAAGGCTCATAAAAAATAAAAAAATATGAATAAATTAGATACGGGTCATTATTACCCAACATCTTTTTGTTTATTTATTTAGTAGAAAATAAGGATTCTTTAACAGTTAGTGTTCACAGCTTTTCATTTTTAGCCAAAAATATATAATCTTCACCTAAGGCCAACACCGGTAAGACCTTTAGATATGTGCGGTGTCTATGTGTTGTATTGGAGGTGTGATTGTCATACAAGCTTATAATTATAGAGTAACATAATTAGTCTTTGAGTGCTTATTACTAGTGCATTAGACGCTAGTTCAGAAATGAAACCGAGAGGAGTGAACAATTGTGAGGGTGTATTGCATGAGGATAAAAACCAAAGCACATTTGGTTTAGTTAGGAGTTTTCTTGTATTAAACAGAGTATCATTTTGATTTGCTAAAGAATAACCAATAAACCACGATTAACATTATGAATGGGGTGTGACTTTGGACCTTAACTAAGGATTGTTACGGAATATGTGAAGTGTACTTGTTAAATAATGGTTGGATGATTACGAAAATGTTTGCTTGAGGGCAAACAAAAAAATAAATGTGGTGATGTGATCGTTACATTTTAGGTACACCTTATTTGATATTAATTATATAGTAAAATGCATAAACATTAGCACTATATATATATATATATATATATATATATATATATATTATTTTATTCGATGTTATCATTATGTACGTTTAAGATGAAAACTAGCAAAAAACAATTATAACCTAACCATAAATAAAATAATGATTATGACAATACAAATGAAAAAGAAATGTTAATTAACTTTTCATAAATGAAACAATTGAAATTAATTTTAGCATAATTAATTTTTAAGTGCATTTGATTGGTCTAAGTATGATTGTCCTTTAACTATTGCACGTTATTATAGATGAATATGAAATAGCCATTAATTCATTCATGTGATATGGGCTAAAATTTTAGATGATGAATTAAATAAGTGAGGTAGTGTTGGGCTGAAGCAAACCAAAAGGAAAAGAGGAATAGAGAAAAAGGGATTTTGAGTGAACCGTTGGTTGACTAAAAACATTTCACTTATAAAAAACGCAAAAGGGAGAAATAAAGGGGAGGGGGCTGTAATGCACATAAGGGGTTACGGAAAGACAGTTCGCACACAAGGGAAGAACGGTTAGGTCGGCGGCGGTGTTGAGGAGATGACCGATTGCTGCTGCTTGCTGTAGAGGGAGGAGAGGGGTTAGGTCGGCGGTTGAGGAGAGGAGTGGAGGTGACGGCGGCGCTGTGGATGTTGGCGGAGTGGGCGACGTGACGGTAGCTGTGGACGAGCAGAGGAGGCGAGGAAGGTGGAGGGCGGCTGAGGAATGAGGGCGGCTGGACGGCGGAGCAGTCGAGGGGTGGCCGGAGAAGACGTGACGCCGGGGAAGGGAGAAGGGTGGGTGTCGGCTGGTGTAGCAGAGGAGAATTCTAGGGTTTGTTTTTGAGGGGTGTTGTGTCTTTGGAGTTTAGAAGGGGGAAGAAGAGGATGTTTCATGTCTGCACTAAAAAGATGGGGGGCATACAATTTTTTATTGATTTGACTTTGAGAAAACAAACAATCTGCAAATTCAAACGTCTCCATATGTCTGCGCGGGACATAGATAAGAGCTCAGGAAGGGCTTTTTATAAAAAAACAAACACCCTCTTGGTGTTGTTAAATCAAATACTCTATGTAGAGGCCAGAAAATTGTTGTCATCGGTTAAGCTTAGTTATTATATCTTTAAAAGACTCTCTCTAGTAGTTAAACATGTTTACAAGATTTAAAATTGATATTACTATCTTTAAAACTATAATATTTACTTATCGCAAAACAATTGTATATTTATTCTAGAAAGTCTGATGCATATGATTATTCTCACGGCGTACTAGTGCATATAGAAAACTAGAAATAAAAAACTTTTTAATTCGGAGGCTACTCATATTTCTAGATTTCTCGAAGATATTAAGTCCATAACTTTCCTATGCATGAAGAATTGGTCGAAGTACAAGACATCCAAATAGCAAGATTGGTCTAGTTTTAAACTTTATACTTTGATCCTTTTACTTTATTTTTTAATTGAATTTTCTTGGCACTAGCTACTTGCTAGTTTTTTTTATATTTTTATTATAATAATTTTCAGTTCCTAAATAAAAACATTTCTAGAAAGGCTGAATGGTTGGGTCTTCAGAGGCCTGAGTTTTCTAAGCCTAGACAGGCAAAACTTTCATATGGGAGACTTATTTGTTTGGTCGTTTGAAAATGAACTACATATAAACAGTTCTCAAATATTTTGGTCATCCAAATATTTTTTTTCTTCTCCCTATAAATCATACACGAAAACCATATATATATATATATATATTGTAAATAATACGTTATAAGTAATTTTTAGTAGACTAATTTTTAAATGTTTTTCTCTATATAAGGAAATGATCAAATAAGAATTCGTTAAAAAATAATCAAGATTATTGATTTTACTTTATGTTAGTACGCATAATAATTTGTTCTACATAATACGTATAGTTGTTTTTACCGGACTTGCCCCATATTTGTCCCCGCACTAAACACATGTACTTTGGATACAAGTAGTTTAACCATAACTCCAAAACAAACCTTTAGATATATAAGAAAACATATAAATATATAATTTGAAAAACAAAAGTGAAAAGATAATACCATGTGTTATGAGGCGTGATTATAAGAGTCCATTACTCACCTCTGATATTACCATAGCACAATGTAACAACTTTTTCCACCTCACTATAACTGACGATCTATATATAACATAGATTAAAATATTAAGTAGTCATTGGTAGAGTTGAATTGAAACTCGGGGGGGGGGGGGGGGGGGGGGGGGGGAGGCGAACTCTAAAAACTAGGGGATCAGACTATTAAAAATCCAATAGTTTACACTAAAGAAACATTTTTTTCAGAAATTTTCGATAAAATAACACTACGTGTGAAAAGTCGATGAGGACCGGGACACCCCTGGGCCTCCCCTGTCCTCCACCAATGTAAGTAGGTTAAAATACTATTTTCCATGAAAATAGGTTGGAATCCTTAAATTAAACTATCAATACTTTTATTGTCAAATTTTTACAATGAGCCACCCATGGTTTCCTTAACCTCAACATTCAACTTTCAAACATAGTGCTTTTATCTTTCGGTCAATATTTAATTCAACCCACACTTTTTAAGATACTGACTTTTTTTTTCAGGTAACTGTATAAGTATACTATATATACTTAATTGTGTATACTTTGGAATTTAAGGTACACAAATTTTTTTACATTTTAATATATTAAAGATTTTTGGAAACAAAAATTAGATATTTTGTTTAGCTAGCAAATCTAGCATGCTAAGAAAGATTATTAATGAAAGCAGTTGTAAAAAATAAATAAGATGATAAATTGTAAAAACACGCTTTTTAGTGGTCAAACAGTGGTTTGAAACTTGAGTTGCACGGATGTTGAAAACTGATTTTCTTACAGGAACATTCTATAACAATCAAATCAAATCAAATCAAATCAATAATAACCAAAACAAGTAGTCAAATATTAAACTAAACTAATTTAAAATTTCCATTTAGCTACTATAAATAGAACCCCCTTCACCTCCATCAAAATCAATCATACTCATTCCAACACAAAACTTTCTTGTAAACAAAACAAAATGCATAAAAGTGGTTCATCTCAAGCATTGGGTCCAGGCGGGCTAGACATAGCCCAGTCCTTTTTCAAGCCAATCCATGGTGCATCACCACCACCAACCACCACTCGCACCACCAAAATCTCCGTCATTGGTGTAGGCAATGTAGGCATGGCCATTGCCCAGACCATCCTCACCCAAGACCTCGCAGACGAGATCGCACTCGTTGATGTTAACCCCGATAAGCTCCGAGGAGAAATGCTCGACCTCCAGCACGCGGCTGCATTCCTCCCACGCACCACTATCACTTCCTCTACTGACTACTCCAACACAGTTGGTTCTGATCTTGTGATTGTGACCGCGGGTGCCCGCCAGATACTGGGAGAGTCTAGGCTTAATTTGTTGCAGAGGAACTTGGCTTTGTTTTCCAAGATAATTCCTCCACTGTCAGCTGGGTCACCTGAGGCTATTTTGATGATAGTGTCGAATCCAGTAGACGTGTTGACTTACGTCGCGTGGAAACTCTCTGGGCTTCCGGCTAATCGGGTTATTGGGTCGGGTACTAATTTGGATTCTTCACGGTTTCGCTTTCTGATTGCTGATCATCTTGATGTCAATGCTCAAGACGTGCAGGTGAGTTAGTTTTGAATGATATTTTCGGCTACGTGTCAAAACTCAAAAGTAAATATAAAAATACAGAGTTAACTGCCGTTTTCGTCCCTGTAGCTTGTCCAATTATGCCTGTTTCAGACCAAATTTCAAATTCGTACCATTTTTCTCTCTGACATTTTTGAAACATGCCAGCTTCATCCAAAAAAGCATGATTTAACTGTCATTTTCGTCCCTGTGGTTTGTCCAATTATTCTATTCAACCTTAGTTTTTGGATGGAATTGCCATGTTTCAAGAATGTCAAGGACGAAAATGGTACAAATTTGACATTTGGCCCGAACTGGCATAATTAGAAAAACCACGGGGACGAAAATAACAGTTAACTCAAAAATATAATAAGCCAATTATCTTCAAATATATCTCTAATAAGTTTACATATAATTAGTGAGAGTGATAGCAATCACATCAAGTAATCAACCATTTTCTCTAAATTAATGTTTATGTTATTTGGTTTAAGGCATATATTATGGGGGAGCATGGTGACTCATCTGTAGCACTATGGTCAAGCATAAGTGTAGGCGGGGTGCCAATACTTAGCTTCTTAGAGAGGCAACAGATTGCGTACGAGAAGCAAACACTCGAGAAGATCCACAAAGAGGTTATCCAAGGCGCATACGAAGTGATTGGTTTAAAGGGTTACACGTCATGGGCCATTGGTTACTCTGTGGCTAACCTCGCGCGGACAATATTAAGGGACCAACACAAGGTCCATCCGTGACGGTGCTAGCCAAAGGGTTGTATGGTATTCATGGTGGCGATGTCTTTCTTAGCTTGCCAACACAATTAGGAAGAAACGGAGTGTTGGGTGTGACGAATTTACATCTTAGCGACGAGGAGTCTCAACAACTTCAAAAATCTGCCATGACCATTTTGGAGGTCCAAAGCCAATTGGGTATTTGAATATCATTTTTGTTGATATTCCTTTTACTCTTGAACACAAATAAAAAGATGTGCACGCCTTTTAATTTCTTGTTTAACAATCTATGTTATTTGTATGTTTTTGTATTAAGTATTGTTTTATATATGCTTTAAATTTCCAATTAGATTATGTATTCTGTATCATTACATGTATTTATAAATATAATTTGTATTTGTGGGTTTTATTTTGATAGAAAAGAAAAATGCAATAGTATTAAGTTGGGCTCTTAAGTTGTAGGCCGAAGTCAGAGATGAAAGATAGGGTTTCTCTTAAGTTGGGCTCATTATCATACCTTATTTTAAGTATTATTATTTTCTTAAGTTAGGTAGCCTAAGCCCATTCGAGCATAAGCCCAAGGTGTACAAGGCCCATTAAATACCGACGTTCTTTTTATCATTCTACGATGTGTTTATGAGTTCACAAGTGCGAGTTGTGGAAACATATCTTGTTGTAGAAATACAAGGGTAATGATGCGTATATCAGACCTAAATTGATCCGACACTTAGTACGCATACGGGAGCCTCGTACACCGAGTCTAACCTTGCCCATTCCTTTCAAATGATTATTTAATATTTTTTTGCGATACAAAAAAACACTACACAAAAAAACACTACACGAGATACAGTTTTATTTCAACAGTTTATGAAACAGAGACGATTACAGACTAATGACAGGTAGACGGGCAACAAGCTGCGCCGCAACCCCTTTCTGAATAGCAAACCCTACCCTGCTAAACACAAAATTCCGCCCCTTAACATGCACGGTGTTTACTATTTACCACCTTCTAAACCCGGTTGAGGAACCAATTATTCACCGGTGATATGCCACCTTTTTGTTGGTAAGAAGAACACAAGAAATTTACAATCAAATCTTAGATGTTTAGCACAAAAAACCGTTGTTTTATCTCCTTAATCAAAAATAGGTTTTGTACTTGTGTACACAAATGATCATTTTGTAACCTTGAAGATGACTGAATGTTTATAATTAAAAATTAGATATTTACTCTCAAATTGGATGTTTGTCAAATGTTTAAGTCACACAAATTGTCTAACTTTAGTTAAAATGGCAGGGGAAAACTTCATAGAACGACGAAAATTTTTTCTTTTTTATTCGACTAAACTCACTCAATCTTTTGTTCCTTTAAAGTCATTCAAGTTTAATTTACTATTCTAATCATGTGTAATTATTAGGTTTGTAGGTAAATTGGTGCTACAAAATGTCTAAATGTATCCTCTACTCTCATATACTTATAGATGAGACTCATCACTTTTTCTCTCATAAAAGAGGGTATAAGTAGTAGGGGAGGAATGTACATTTAGACGTGTGCTTATATAATTCACGTAAGTAGTAGTAGTAAAAGGAAAAAAAGTGTGTTTTGACATGTCTAATATGTAAACCTATAAATTACACAAGATTGGAACATAAATTAAAAGTTGAGTGAATTTAAAAAAAAAAAAGATTAAGTGACTTTAAAAAAAAACCTTGGTTATTATTGTTGATTAAAATACATTGGCTATAAATTTATCAATTATATGCATTATATTATATGTGGGTTCTCTGGTTCGGAGGCGAGTGTATGCCGATGTGGTGAATTTCGTTAGTAGCCCATTTGGAAGATTCGTTGGCCGTTCAAAAAAAAGGATGTTTATAAAACATTCAAGTCACACAAAATGTCCAGTTTTATTTAAAAATTAAAATGGCCATATGAATTGTTTTCTGATACGTAATATTTTTAGTATAAAAATTAAAATGGCCATATGAATCATTTTCTGATACGTAATATTTTCAGTAATCATTGTAATATTTGTACAAATTGGGTTTCGAAAACCCGTCCCAGTTTATCAATCAAAGTGTATTTATTTAAGTCGTTCGGTTATTTATTTATTTACAATATTACATTTATATAATAATGAAAATCAACGTTTAAAAATAAAATAATAATTAAAATTTAATGAAATAATGTAATAATTAATCAGCTAAATATTAAATAATTATAGCTAAAAATTGATTTAATTTAAAATAGACAAAATAATTGAAAACTCAAAAAAATGAGGGGTGAACCGGGATCAAACCCCGGTTCCCCGGTTAACACACACACTCAGCACCACTGCACTGCACATACATTATGTGCTAGAACTCAACTATCAAAGCATATATATATATTTTTTTACCCAAACCTGCAACTGCAGCAGATCTCCTTGCCGGAGATCTCGCCAAATCCACACGGTTTCTCTCAATCCGACAGCTGTTGCAATGCTATTTCGGGCAAATTTCAATCACGACGCGCCGGCATTTAAAACCCGAATCGTAGCCATGAAACCGAATTCACAAATCCCCTATAAATACCCCACTGTTGGTCATTTTAAGCTCACACCTTCATTCATCCTTTGAAATCGCATCGTTCTCACTCTCAAACCTCTCTGTCACCGGGAGCCTTGACTCGCAAGAAAAACGTTCGCCGCCGGTTCTGTTCATACGGTAGTTTTCTTTTGTTATCTTTTTTTAAGTTTCCCAAATTAACATCCTATACATTAGATTATTAATAAAATCCGAATGAATTGAGAATTAAATCAGGCGGGTAAAGTTTGGGTTATTCAAATGAAGAAGATGAAGTTTAGTATGTATATATAGATAATATAATTTGGGTTATATTCGGGTTAGACACCCAGCCCAGTTGGATAGGCTGGGTGCAAGTGAAAGCAGAGGTCATGGGATCAAAAATTGCAATGGGCACCGGTCAGTTAAATTTTAAATCTTTTTAAAGTTAGTAAATTGAACCTAAAGAGAGAATAAGAATAATTAAAATACATGTTTAGTCGGGTTAGACACCCAGCCCAGTTGGCTGGGCTGGGTGGATCACACCGTCAAGGTCTTGGGTTCGAGCCATTTGACACGCACCGGTCGGACTAATAAAAATCTTTTTTTGTAAATTTAATTAAATTAGAAATAATCTAAAGTGTGTACAAATATAATTAAAATCCAGAATATGTCGGGTTAGACACGTAGCTCAGTTGGAAGAGCTGCGTGCACGTGAACGTAAGGTCTCGAGTTCGACACTATACACACGCATGCTTACCACTCATTGAACCGGTCTGACAGGGACCTTGTCAGACTGACAAGGTTTTAATTTTATTTTATTTTATTATTTTATTTTATTTTAATTTTTTTCTTCTTTTATTTGTTTAATTCTATTGTATTTATTTAAATGGAAGGTTAAATACATATTCTTTTAAAGGATTAAAATATCAGCACAATCCACGAAAAGAACTTAAAAATATAAAGAAAGGTTTTAACCAGAAATATTAGTTTGCTTATTTATCGCGTTACAATTTCTAGGTTAGTACTTTCTCGTTGGTAAACCACGACTCGTGCGCTCTTTTTCCCGCTCAAGAATACGCATCCAATGTGAGTGAATCTCTACAAATTCCCCGTTTTAATCACGTTTTGGGGTGTATCATGTGTCGTACAATTTCTTTATTTTATTTAACACTTGTGCTAATGTCATTTCGTGATCAAATGTGTATTGCTTGTAATGTGGTTTATATGTGGATACATTTTATCATTTCAGTGCACTCATTTCATTAGGTCCATCAGTTCCTCGTGGGATACGGGTTGAGCATCAGGTGCCTCATTAGATCGGCTCCGTTTGATTGAGCCTTGATCTCAGATACATCATCATTCATGTCATATATTCATTCAATGTGGTTTGTGATTTGTTACATTATACATTTGTTCACATGTGATTATGCACAATCTTATTTAAACAACGATAAAATTGATTTACTTAAATGTTTTATCAAGGTTCACTCGCCAACTTTTGTTGACCCAAAATTTCCTCTGTTTTACGCATGATACAGGTGATCAAGTTGAGGAAAGAAACACCTAGGATGACCTAGAAGAATAATCAAGTTATTTCGTTGGAACAAGCATTTAGATTATTATTTGTGTTTGTATGAAATTTTGTTGGATATTTGAATTTTAATTTGAATTTAATAAATATGAAACTTGTTAGTAAATATCATGAGCTTTGGTGATAACCCAATCATGCCCCAACTTCTATTCCGCTGCGGGTCGGGGTGTGACAGACTGGTATCAGAGCTTGTGACTATAGTGATATAGGATAGGTTATTAGACCTTAGAGCCTATACTATAGTTGACTAGATTTAAATTGTTTATGTGTTACATGCAAAATTCATGATGTTTATATGTTTCATGTTTATTTTCACACACAACATTATGCAAGCACTCTCACAAGTACATGTTAATATGCAATGCTCATCATAGATCCTACCCTCATAATATATCATATCTATGAAAGCACACACCTCACGATTTCACAATTTATGTTATTTCTTTTCAAAGATTTTTGCAATGTTTTCATATTTTTCAAATCACATCGAAGTGAGTTTTCACGACGGGCATGTAGTAACTGGAAGGATACGAGTACCGGTAGTCGGAACGTCCTGTCTAGGCTTGGCATTCGTATAATCCAAAATAAAGGACCAGTTTGCCTACCTGGCGACTAACGATGAGAGTACGAAGGATCTATTAGGCCAAAGCATGCTATACCAAACGTTGTGTGAACTTACCCCACTTTGAGTTGTCATTATGTCTACACCTGGACACCCTCCGACCTTACATCTCGCAATCATGTTTACAATTTTCATTCGGGTGATGTGAATGTTAACCAGCCGACATCAATGCAGACTCTACCAAACCCAATAGTCATGGGGGCCCACATGACTATACAAGCAATGGTATGGGGGACATTTGGAGGCCCAAACATGAGCAAACCCAAGACATCCTATGGATGTAGTTAAATTATTTTCAGTTATGTTGTTTTCATTCTTTTTACGACACATGACACCAAGGAAATTCTTGAACTCACAATCTCCCTACATATATTCCTGTAGATGTTTGCTAGGCAATTACGTGGAGGTAGAAGGTCAGGAAAGTCAAACGAACGCTTGGCCACGCAAATTGCTCAACAAATGGCCGCAGTACTTCCTGACATCGTGCTACAAGTTCAACAAGCCCTCACCGCTAATCCTATTAACCCTACCAACCAAGAAGACCAAAGCGTCACCAACCCTCCTCCCAAAACCCCTAAATGCACCTACAAACATTTCAAGTCTTGCGATCCCCCAAATATGAAGGGACTGAAGGTGTCACCGCTCTCCTCCACTGGTTTGAGGAGATGGAAAACACCTTTCTCAATTGCGACTGTCCTGAGGATCGTAAGGTACGTTACGCGACTGGAAGATTGTTTGGGGTAGCCCTTACCTGGTGGAACACGGAAAAAGGTAAGCGGGGCATAGAAGATGCCATGGCCTTATCATGGGAGGAATTAAGAGAGATCATGACAAGACGCTTCTGCCCTAGAAGCGAGATCAAGAAGCTTGAAGATGAATTCCATTCTCTAAAGCAAAAGGAAGGAGATCACACCTCCTACAACAAGAGGTTTCTTGAGTTGAACCAAATGGTTCCCAATTTGTTCACCCCATTATACCGCTTAATTGAACACTACATTCGAGGCCTCCCCTCGAAAATCCAAGATTCGGTTTTAAGCACTTCGCCTGCAACACTCGAAGCCGCAATGGAGTTAGCTACGGAACTCACTGAAAATGGCATTCGAATGGCAAATTTAAAGACGAGAAGAAGAAAACACCCATTGAGACCCTAATTCCAGACCACTCAGGTTCATCCTCGAAGTTTACTGGTAAGAGGAAGCGAAATGGCAAGAACTTTGCTGTCACCCAAACCAACCCTCCCATCACTGCTACTCCAATCACCCAAGTTGCCCCTCCAGCCGCACCATTCAAAAGGCCATACACTGGCCCACACCCAAAGTGTAACCATTGCCAATATCATCATCCTCCTGAAAACCCTTGCCAACATTGCACAAGTTGTGGCCGTGCGGGTCACACTATCCAAACCTGCCGTACCCTTCAGCGATCAAACCGCAGTCAACCTCCAACCCAAACCCAAAATCAAATGGTGGGCCAAGCCCAACAACCCTTACTTCTACCACCTGCCCAACTTATAGCCCGACCTTACTACCAACCCTACTACCCCATGATGCAATCCATACTGATGGGAGGGTTGGTTTGGGTGACAGCAAAGTTCTTGCCATTTCGCTTCCTCTTACCAGTAAACTTCGAGGATGAACCTGAGTGGTTTGGAATTAGGGTCTCAATGGGTGTTTTCTTCTTCTCATCTTTAAATTTGCCATTCGAATGCCATTTTCAGTGAGTTCCGTAGCTAACTCCATTGCGGCTTCGAGTGTTGCAGGCGAAGTGCTTAAACAATGGGTGTTTTCTTCTTCTCATCTTTAAATTTGCCATTCGAATGCCATTTTCAGTGAGTTCCGTAGCTAACTCCATGGGGACCCAAACTACTTGCCCACGCCTGGTGAACATCATCCATGCCCAAGCTCTAGTAAACCGGTAAACCAAGCTAACCAAGCTCCTCCGCCTGCTAGAGGAAGAGCTTTCAATATCAACGCCAACCAAGCCAGGGCTGACAACAATGTGGTCAACGGTACAATTCTCGTAAAATGGTAGTTATGCATCCATATTATTCGATACTGGTGCGGATAAGAGCTTTGTGTCTTTAGAATTCGAATCTATCCTCGACCTACCTCGTGATAATCTCGTTGAATCTCTGACGATGGAAGTTGCTGACGGAAAACCTATTTCATTAAATTCTATTATACGCGATTGTACTCTCACCCTAAATGATCACGATTTTCCAATTGATCTCATTCCTATGAAATTGGGGAGTTTTGATGTTATCATCGGTATGGACTGGCTCAGCCAGCATCACGCTGAAGTGGTGTGCCATGAAAAGTTCATTCGTATTCCACTCGCCGAAGGTCAGACACTACGTATCTTTGGAGAAACTCCTTCGAAAGGGCTCAAATTGATGTCCTGACTTCAAGCCCGAAGTTATATTCGCAAGAATTACGTCGCATTTCTAGCTCACGTCATCAAGAAGGAAGGCAAGGAGAGGAAGCTCGAAGATATTCCAATTGTGAAAGAATTTCCGCAAGTTTTTCCCGACGACGTTTCAGGACTTCCTCCTGTGCGAGAAGTCGAATTTCGAATCGATCTTGTGCCTGGCGCTACACCGGTCGCAAAATCTCCCTATAGGCTAGCCCCGTCCGAGATGCAAGAGTTGGCAAGTCAACTGCAAGAGCTGACTGACAAAGGATTCATACGTCCTAGCTCATCGCCTTGGGGTGCGCCTGTTCTTTTTGTGAAAAAGAAAGATGGAACGTTTCGCATGTGCATTGACTATAGGGAACTCAACAAGCTGACCGTTAAGAATCGCTATCCTTTGCCTCGTATTGATGACCTTCTAGATCAACTTCAAGGTGCCACCTGTTTTTCAAAAATCGACCTTCGTTCTGGTTATCATCAGCTCAGGGTGCGCGAAGAAGATATTCCAAAAACTGTCTTTCGAACTCGTTATGGTCATTATGAGTTCATGGTTATGCCTTTCGGATTAACCAACGCCCCCGCTGTCTTCATGGATTTGATGAATAGAGTATGCAAACCCTATCTCGACCGTTTTGTCATAGTCTTCATTGATGACATCCTGATCTATTCCAAGTCAAAATCTGATCATGAGCGACATCTTCGACTCATTCTTACACTCTTAAGGACTGAAAAGCTTTACACTAAGTTCTCAAAATGTGAATTCTGGTTAAGAGAGGTACAATTCCTTGGTCATGTAGTAAATGACAAATGGATTCATGTCGATCCTTCGAAGATCAAGACAGTACAAAAATGGCAGGCGCCACGCACTCCTACCGAAGTTAGGTCATTTCATGGCTTGGCTGGATATTATCGGCGTTTCATCGCCAATTTTTCTCGTATCGCCGTTCCACTCACGGCCTTGACTCACAAGGGAAAACCCTTCATTTGGGGACCTAAGCAAGAGGAGGCCTTCTAAACTTTGAAGCAAAGACTTTGTGACGCACCTATCCTTACACTCCCTGAGGGTTGCGATGACTTCGTGGTTTATTGCGACGTATCCGGGCAAGGTTTAGGCTGTGTATTGATGCAGAGAGGAAAGGTGATATAGCCTATGCCTCTAGGCAACTCAAAGTACATGAGATGAATTACACCACCCACGACCTGGAACTAGGAGCCATCGTGTTCGCTCTCAAGATATGGAGACATTATCTCTACGGTACCAAGTGTGAAATATACACTGACCACAAGAGCCTCCAGCTTATCTTCAATCAAAAAGAGTTGAATATGAGACAACGAAGATGGGTCAAACTTCTCAATGATTACGACTGTGAGATTCGATATCATCCTGGCAAGGCAAACGTTGTGGCGGATGCACTCAGTCGAAAGGGTTATGCAAACTCCATTCATCTTCTATGTTCGCAAATTGTAACCGACATTAAAGATCGAATACGGGCAGCTCAACATATTTCCGTAACGGAAAATGACGTACGCGATGAGCTGTCATGTGGAGCTGAACTCAAAATCGAAACCAAATCCGATGGTATTCTATACTATTTAAACTGTATTTGGATTCCCGATCGCAACAATCTTCGTGGTTTCCTCATGAATGAGGCACACAAAACACGATACTCTGTACATCCAGGAGCCGACAAGATGTATCAAGACTTACGATACACCTACTGGTGGCCTGGCATGAAGAAGGATATCGTTGTTTTTGTTTCCAAGTGCCTTACATGCTTCAAAGTAAAAGTTGAACATCAAAGACCTTCAGGACTTCTGGTCCAACCCGAAATACCTGTATGGAAGTGGGAAAACATAACCATGGACTTCATTACCGGGTTACCTCGTACCTCCAGTGGGTATGACACTATATGGGTGATCATTGATCGCCTCACGAAATCAACTCACTTTATCCCGATTCGCGAAGACTTCAAGAACGAGAAGTTAGCTCGTATCTACATCAGCGAAATCGTAAGCCGTCATGGTGTACCATTAAACATCATTTCAGACCGTGATGGTCGTTTCACTTCACGCACATGGCGAGCTGTACAAACTGCTTTGGGTACACGTTTAGACCTCAGTACCGCCTTTCACCCTCAGACTGATGGTCAATCTGAACGCACCATCCAAACCCTCGAAGACATGCTTCGAGCATGTGTCATAGACTTCAAAGGAAATTGGGACGCTCATCTACCGTTAGTCGAGTTTTCGTACAACAACAGCTACCATTCAAGTATCGGCATGGCTCCTTTCGAAGCTTTGTATGGTCGTAAATGCCGATCTCCAGTATGTTGGCATGAAATTGGTGAAGCACAAATCACCGGACCTGAATTGATCCAAGAAACAACCGACAAAATCACTCAAATTCGAAACAATCTTCTAGCTGCTCAAAGTCGTCAAAAGAGTTATGCTGACAAACGACGAAAGCCTTTGGAGTTTTGCGTTGGTGATCAAGTACTTTTGAAAGTATCACCGTGGAAGGGAGTGGTTCGTTTTGGCCAAAAGGGGAAGCTGGCACCATGCTACGTGGGACCTTTCAAGATACTCGAAAGAGTAGGTCCTGTAGCATACAAAGCTTGACCTACCAGAAGAACTCAACAGAATTCATTCCACGTTCCACGTATCAAACTTGAAAAAGTGCCTTGCCGACGAAAACCTCCATATCCCTCTGGAGTTGATGAATCAATGCATTTCGTTGAAAGACCAGTAGAGATCATGGATTTCGATGAGAAGCGTTTAAGGCGAAGTCGTATTCCAATCATCAGGGTGCGTTGGGAGTCAAGACGAGGACCCGAGTTTACTTGGGAACGTGAAGACTCAATGCGCGAAAAGTACCCGCATCTCTTTCCAGTTACAACTACTACTTAAATTTCGGGACGAAATTTCTAAAAGTAGGGATACTGTAACATTTGTACAAATCGGGTTTCGAAAACCCGCCCTAGTTTATCAATCAAAGTGTATTTATTTAAGTCGTTCGGTTATTTAGTTATTTACAATATTACATTTATATAATAATGAAAATCAATGTTTAAAAACAAAATAAGAGTTAAATGCTTGGTTGGTCCCTGTGGTTTGCAAATCTTGCAGACTTGGTCCCAGTGGTTCACTAATTACACACTTGGTTTCCCAGTAGTTTCAAATTTTGCACTCGGGTGGTCCTTACCACTAACATTTGTTAGATTTCTCAGTTAAGTATACATAAAATGTCTATTATACCCCTCGTCTTCTTCATCCTTTCTATCTCTCTGAATAAAAAGCCCTGTCAACCACCTGCAACTACTCTGCTACCACCACCCTCACCCTCGCCGCCTTTCACCGCCATACCACTCAGCCATCACTGCCACAACCACCCTCCGCTACAACCACCCTCCGCCACAACCACCACCGCCGCACACACTTCATCTTCCCCATTGCCACAACCATCCTAAATCACCACCCACCTCTTTTTCATCCCAACACCCCCTGCAACCACCCACCTCCATCATCAGGTAATCACAGGCGACCACCACCATTTCCTTACCCGAAATCGTAGCCATGGAAACCGAATTCACAAATCCCCTATAAATACCCCCACTGTTGGTCATTTTAAGCTCACACCTTCATTCATCCTTTGAAATCGCATCGTTCTCACTCCCAAACCTCTCTGTCACCGGGAGCCTTGACTCGCCGGAGTTCTGCAAGTCGCCGGAAAAACGTTCGCCGTCGGTTCTGTTCATACGGGAGTTTTCTTTTGTTATCTTTTTTTAAGTTTCCCAAATTAACATCCTATACATTAGATTATTAATAAAATCTGAATGAATTGAGAATTAAATCAGGCGGGTAAAGTTTGGGTTATTCAAATGAAGAAGATGAAGTTTAGTATGTGTAAATATAATATAAATTGGGTTATATTTGGGTTAGACACCCAGCCCAGTTGGATGGGCTGGGTGCAAGTGAAAGCAGAGGTCATGGGATCGAAACTTGCAAGGGGCGCCGGTCAGTTAAAATTTAAATCTTTTTAAAGTTAGTAAATTCTGAATGAACCAAAAGAGAGAATAAGAATAATTAAATACTTGTTCAGTCGGGTTAGACACCCAGCCCAGTTGGCTGGGCTGGGTGCATCACACCGTCAAGGTCTCGGGTTCGAGCCATTTGACACGCACCGGTCGGACTTTTAAAAATCTTTTTGTAAATTTAATTAAATTAGAAATAATCTAAAGTGTGTACAAATATAATTAAAATCCAGAATATGTCGGGTTAGACACATAGCTCAATTGGAAGAGCTGCGTGCACATGAACGTGAGGCCTCGAGTTCGACACTATACACACGCATGCTTACCACTCATTGAACCGGTCTGACAGGGACCTTGTAAGACTGACAAGGTTTTTATTTTATTTTATTTTATTTTTTTAATTTTTTCTTCTTCTTTTATTTGTTTAATTCTATTGTATTTATTTAAATGGAAGGTTAAATACATATTCTTTTAAAGGATTAAAATATCAGCACAATCCACGAAAAGAACTTAAAAATCTAAACAAAGGTTTTAACCAGAAATATTAGTTTGCTTATTTATCGCGTTACTATTTCTAGGTTAGTACTTTCTCGTTGGTAAACCACGACTCGTGCGCTCTTTTTCCCGCTCAAGAATACGCATCCAATGTGAGTGAATCTCTACAAATTCCCCGTTTTAATCACGTTTTGGGGTGTATCATGTGTCGTACCATTTCTTTATTTTATTTAACACTTGTGCTAATGTCATTTCGTGATCAAATGTGTATTGCTTGTAATGTGGTTTATATGTGGATACATCTTATCATTTCAGTGCACTCATTTCATTAGGCCCATCAGTTCCTCGTAGGATACGGGTTGAGCATCAGGTGCCTCATTAGATCGGCTCCGCTTGATTGAGTCTTGATCTCAGATACATCATCATTCATGCCATATATTCATTCAATGTGGTTTGTGATTTGTTACATTATACATTTGTTCACATGTGATTATGCACAATCTTATTTAAACAACGATAAAATTGATTTACTTAAATGTTTTATCAAGGTTCACTCGCCAACTTTTGTTGACCCAAAATTTCCTCTGTTTTACGCATGATACAGGTGATCAAGTTGAGGAAAGAAACACCTAGGATGGCCTAGAAGAATAATCAAGTTATTTCGTTGGAACAAGCATTTAGATTATTATTTGTGTTTGTATGAAATTTTGTTGGATATTTGAATTTAATAAATATGAAACTTGTTAGTAAATATCATGAGCTTTGGTGATAACCCAATCATGCCCCAACTTCTATTCCGCTGCGGGTCGGGGTGTGACAATCATTTGGTATTGAACGTCAAAAAGTATTTTGATAGTTTCATTTAGCGTAGAGATAACCTATGCATATTAGAGCATCAGCAACGACACATCAGAGGCTAGGAACCCTCACAACCCCATGGCCTCAAGTTGGCATCCATAGAGCGAAAACTAAACTATTGCAGATAGTTTTAGCACGTGATTGCTGTCTATTATTGCTTAACTAATTGGCATTTTGCAACTAATGATGTAAATGGTTTGGAATCTTTTTCCACTTTCTTGTTGTAGCCCCCAATCGATTGTTGAGATGTCTTTCCAAGTTGTTGATTTGTGAGCACACCTCGTTCTAGTGGACCTAATCAATTATTCAATGCATTATAGCTTTTTCTGCGAGATCTGGCAAGGAGTTTATAAGCCTGTTAAATTACAATTTGCTGGTTCAATTATGCTATTTAGTATAATTAAATACAAAATAAAATTAGAATTATTATATTCATAACTTTTTATAATGACCCAAAACTAAAAAAATACAATAATTCATATCATATTAATAAAAAAAGTAAGAATAAGATTAAGAGGTTTAAGTTTAACATAAAGGATGATTATATATTTTTAAATAATCCAAAAGAACATACGTTCAACATACTAAAACTAAAAGTTAGAAAATAATTTATATACCATCAATTTGCAACATTTTTGTGCATCAGAGTATTATACATCATGCTTTAAGGTTTTTTTTTATTTTCTTTTGGTTTTTTACTTTTAACCCAAATACTTTCTTTTTTGTAATTTTAACCCTACAAAATTTGTTTTTTGTTTAATTTTAATTCAAAACTTTTTCTTATTTGCAATTTAACCTCACAACTTTTTTACTTTTAACTTTGGTCTCCTATACTTTTCATATTTCGCAAATTCTCATTTTGCGTTTCGTTCTAAATTTGCAAGTTAACATGCCACAACGTGTATGTTTGGTTCAACATTTTATGTTTCGCATTACCTTTCGTTCAAAATTTTGTGAGTTAACACGGCCCAACGTGCATGTGTGGTTAAATGTTTTTAGGTCTATTTTTTCACATTTGACAGGTTTGTCGTAAGCACGAGACCTAGATCGATTCAGTGTTGGCGGTCGCTGACAGTGATGTGACATTGACGCTACCTGATACGGTTTTTACGGTCTCACAGCAATGCGAGGGAGGGGGTGGTGGTTAATTCTAGTTAGTACTCGCACATCAGCTTCTTTCAATCATTCATATTTTTTTTTGTTTTTTCTCTCTTTTTAATCAAAGGGGTTTTAAAAGGCTTTATTCCACTACATGAATGCTAAGAGTGAGGGACTTTAAAGCCCCAACCTCTACATTGCGCAGATGTGGCGCTAATATAGAATGATAAACCTCCTAAGGGTTTATCCCACATCATACAACCTTAGAAATGAATTGATATGACATACAGTGACTTTGTGTGACATAAGGAATTCACTAACGCATGGAAGAGATTATTTGCGCAACAATCACACACATATGCCATAACACCAATATCACTTATTATGACCAAACGTGACTTTGTATAACATAAAAACAACTCACTAAGACATTACAAGGGCCAATAAGGCTCATTAGTGTACTAATTATTATATACATGTCAAGATTAGTGTACTAATTATTATATACATGTCAAGAATACTTAAAAGACATGCTATAACCTAATATGGCTTTGGGTAACATAATATATCTCACTAACACATGATAAGGCCTATATAGACTCACTATTGTGATCACCAGTGTAGTCATCATCATACGTATGTCATTAACCACTCAATGCCTTTTCCTCAACCGACCACCACCATTTTGTGACACCACAAGTATGAGTACATTGAAACCTTATGCTCACCCGTCTTTGTTAATTTAGTTGTGATATGATGTTCTATGATTATGTGATTTGATCAAGTTTGATCCAGTGTGATCATGTTTGATGTGATTATACAGCATAAAGGTTGTTCTAGTTAATGATATCATTATAATTCTAGGCATGGTTATGATATGATGTTAAGGAAACAATTGGTGGCTTAAAGCCATTCTAATCTGTGACAACATAAAATACCTTGATGTTAGGTGAATTTAGGTTTGAACGAATGCTATATGCTTATAATTAGCATCTTAAACTTTATATTGTGTAAAGAGTTAAATGTCATTTTAGTCCATGTGGTTTGGGCCATTTTGTCAGTTTAGTTTAAAGGTTTCATTTTTCCCCTGTGGGTCTTAAAAGGTTTCACCGTTGGCATTTTAGTCCACTGTGTTAACTTTATCCATTTTTTCTGTTAACGAGAAGAGCAATTCGGTCATTTTATATGTAATTCTGTTAATTAGAAGGACAATGGCCATATAAAATGACCAAATTACCATTCTCGTTAACAGAAAAAAATGGATGAGGTTAATCCAGTGGACCAAATAAAATGAGAACGGTGAAATCTTTTCGGACCCACAGGCGAAAAATGAAACATTTGGACTAAATTGGTAAAATAAATGAAACGTTTTAGGTATATTCAACTATTTAAGATATATTGTTTTAGACGACAAGTAGTCGTTTGAAAGGAACGGATGTTGACTATTTCCGTTTACCATTTGTCAATTTGTTGAAAAATGATTTTCATACCCGGAACCTTCTTTGATAATCAAATCAATAATAACTGAAATAAATATATAGTTAATTATCAAAGTCAAACTTAGAGTGATAGACACACATAGAGTCATGGTCTAGAGAGAACCAATCGTGTGGTGGCCTAGAAAGAGCCAGCAACGAGGATGTTGACCCTGTTACATACAGACTGATACTATTGTAAGGAAATGACTTGTCTCACATTGATTTTACGGGCAACAAATATGATGTTTATATATCAAATGTGCTCTCTCACCTATCATACTACTCTTTTGGGTTGAGTTCTCTTGTTTAATATCAAAGACCCAGCAACGAGGATGTTGACCCTGTTACATACAGACTGATACTATTGTAAAGAAATGACTTGTCTCACATCGATTTTACGGGCAACAAATATGATGTTTATATATCAAATGTGCTCTCTCACCTATTATACTACTCTTTTGGGTTGAGTTCTCTTGTTTAATATGTAACTTTGGTAATATTGGATAAATATTGATTAAATAATTTTCATTAATTAATGTTTATCTGGTTGTTAGGGTTACATAATTATAGGTATTATGTTATTATTTAATTAAGTGTCATGGTCTAGTTCGGCTTTTATAACTTGTGTGTCTAGTATAAATAGAGTTTAATAATTTTGTTATTTTGTATGGGTTTTTTTTATAATAATTTCAAATATATAAACCAGAAAACTTGCCAAGTTACATTAAAACAGAAGGTAGACAGACAATAAGCTGTGCCGTCAACCCTTTCTGAATTTCTGAATTGTAAGTAGGTTTGTTAGTTTTTTTATCCGGTTGTTCCAACACAAATATTAAATCAAATTAATTTGTAAAAAGATTTTTTGGGCATGCTGAAATGAGAAGTCTTGGGGTTCGTATTCCCATACCATAAACAGAAACCCTACGTTTCCATCATATCCATTTCATTACAAAATTTTCTTGTAAACATTTACAAACGAAAAAAAATGCCCAAAAATGGTACATCTTTAGCATTTGGTCCAGGTGGGTTAGACATAGCTCAGTCTTTCTTCAAGCCCATCCATGGTGCATCACCACCACCAACCACCACTCGCACCACCAAAATACCCGTCATTGGTGTAGGAAATGTAGGCATGGCCATTGCCCAGACCATCCTCACCCAACACCTTGCTGACAAGATCGCACTCGTCGACACTAATGCCGATAAGCTACGTGGTGAGATGCTCGACCTCCAGCACGCAGCTGCATTCCTCCCACGCACCACCATCTCTTCCTCTACTGACTACTCCAACACAGTTGGTTCTGATCTTGTGATTGTGACGGCGGGTGCCCGCCAGATACCGGGAGAGTCTAGGCTAAATTTGTTGCAGAGGAACTTGGCTTTGTTCTCCAAGATAATTCCTCCGCTGTCAGCGGGGTCGCCTGAGGCTATCCTGCTGATAGTGTCGAATCCGGTGGATGTGTTGATCTATTCTGCCTGGAAACTATCTGGATTTCCGCCTAATCGGGTTATTGGGTCGGGCACTAATTTGGATTCTTCCCGCTTTCGGTTTCTGATTGCTGATCATCTTGACGTCAATGCTCAAGACGTGCGGGTGAGTTTATATATGGTTTTGCTAAACGTAACTCCTCACCTATTATTTTTAGTGGATGTACTATCTCATCATCTCTCCCGCTACTAAATCATGCACATTATCACTATATTTTTTCTTATATGGAAATGCGTTAAGCATACATTGGTAACTAACAATTTTATATAACTAATTTGTCTGCCGTAATGCAAAAAGCACCGCTTCATTTTGGTAATGTTTAAAGTACTTACTGATGGTGACTGAGTTACTTCCCATGAGTTTCGCATTGAATGTTATTCAAGCTCCAAAACAGATGATTTTCAGGATTGATGCTAACGGATGGTTAACCCCGGTAGAATCTCTAAAGCTACTATCGCGAATTATGGAGCAGATACCGTATTACGTGGATAATGTTGATCTCAAAATTTTCTAGAATATATGAAGTTCTATCTTAATATCGATGATACTTCAGTGGTCTGCCAGTAATCCAAATTAGCCCTTAAAAAAATCTTTTGACCGTTAAAAATAGATTTTCATGTTTTAACCGTAATACAAATATTTTTATAAAGTATCTCTTTGTATGTTATATCATAGTTTTATATTTTGTATTTTACTTTTTTTGGTCAAAAACTATTTATGCTATTTGTCGAAGGCATATATCATGGGAGAGCACGGAGACTCGTCAGTAGCACTATGGTCAAGCATAAGCTTAGGCAGGGTGCCAATACTTGGCTTTTTAGAGAGGCAACAGATTGCCTACAAGAAGCAAACACTCGAAAAGATCCACAAAAAAGTTATCCAAGGTGCATACGAAGTAATTGGTTTAAAGGGTTATACATCATGGGCCATTGGTTACTCTGGATTAACATAGGGTACATCCTGTGTCAGTACTAGCCAAAGGGCTATACGGTATTGATGGCAGCGATGTCTTTCTTAGCTTGCCCACACAATTAGGGAGAAACGGAGTGTTGGGTGTGACAAATTTACATCTTAGTGACGAGGAGTCTAAACAACTTAAAAAATCCGCCATGACCATATTGGAGGTGCAAAACCAATTGAGTATTTGAATAGGGTTTCTATTGATGTACCCAAAATCGAAAATGTGTCACACCTTTCATTTGTTTTTTTTAACAGCCTATGCTACTTCTATGTTTGGTACCATGTTTGATTTTCTATGCATTATATATTTTCTAATTAGAATACATATTTTGTAACATTACACATCTCTTTAAACACAGATTGTTTTTGCCTTTTATTTTGATCAAAACGAAAAACTCAATTTATTAATTATTAATATATTATTTTTTGGTTAAGTGTATTCAGTGGTGTACAAGTGGTCGGTCGTGGTGCAATGTAGCATTTCTCCTTTCATAATCACAGACCGTAATGTATGTCTAAACTAGCCATCAAAATTTTAATTGATATCATATACTTTTTGTGATTATCATTGAGCCAAAAAATTTAAAAATAAAAATAACTATCTTGCTATAAATAACGTGAAGCTTGTATCAAGAAATAGGACTGCTTACGAAACAAAATATTTGTGTTAAATTTTGGATGGTTTAATTAACTTTTCTTATTAATTTAATTTCGAATGGGTAAATATTTTCAGATATCAGTTAGAACAACTACACCTTTTTACGACTGAGTTGATAACTTCATATATGTCCCAGACCCTTTCAGTTCACATTTTAATTTTTTAAAATCGTTGAACAAAAAAAAAACATGGAAAAAAAATTAAGATGGAGTTGTAAACACTGTAAATATCTGATATAGATATTGAGCAATTGTAATATCTTTAAAAAAATGTAAGGATTAGAGTTAGCTAAGGGCATAATCATTTTTTCAACGGACTTCTAAATAAATTTAAATATAAAGACGATAACGTTTTGAACCACATTTACACACTTAAGGTGAAGGGTGTGGGGCTCATGTTAAGGACTGTGGCCTGCCGCGAGGGTCATGGAAATCATGGTACACTACACCCCCCCCCCCCCCTTCCTCTAGGGCCATGCATGGTGAACATGGAAATTCTCACGGAGGCTATGAGCCACATTCGAAAATTTGAGAATCTTTTGAAATTTAGATAAATTTGATTGGTGGTGAAGGATAGTGGTGGACCATCACCACACTATATAGGGTGTTGATGGAGGATGGTAGATGAGGATGGAGTGGTGGTGATGATGATTATGATCATCACCTCACCACATAGCCTTAAAGCATCCAAACCGGGATGAGGTGGCGTCTGAATTTGCAAACCCATACCCACGACCACACATGCATGGTAGCAAACGCTCGGTTTGTGAAATTGAGCCACGAGTCCGTCCATACTTGCAGACCACGCCTGGATCAATGGGTGGGTTTTCGAGGTGGAGATTCGTGGAGTATAGCGTTGAAGATGCTCTTAGGGTGCTCGAAGTGAGTTCGGCAAAACCCATTCAGCAAGTGGTAGGCATGGGCGGCAACCCAGCAACACCACTCCTTGGCTCGTGGAAAGTAAGACAAAGTTTTGACCAGCAATACCATTCCTATTTAAACAACACACATTTCACAATATTTTTTACTACTAAACTCTTCCACTCTCAAACTCTTATACTCTCAATCTTCAATATTTCTACAAAAACAAAAAATTAATATAAACAAATGGAGGGGTCAAGCAAACGAAGGCCTTTCACTGGTGCCACATATGAGGCCTTTTGTAATGCTCGGGTTTATGTTTCCGAACACGCCATGGACACAAGGAAGGTTTGGGGATAAGACTATTCAATAATATAACAGTTCAAGGGAAGTATACATGCATTAAGCCATTGGTCTTATGTCCCCTACAGAGAAGGAAAAAAAATGGAGAGAAACCCAGAGGGTCGAACGAGCGCCAAAGATAGCATCAAACATCCAACAAACCACTGGACCAAATAACCATACACATAAAGTTACTACCAACAATTATATATAAACACTATCAAATTCCGAGAAAGCGAATAGGAATCGGACACGTGTCTGGAAACACTATTTCCAACCATGTGCTTTTAATAGATGTATGTATTATAATATAATTATAATAATCATAAATTAGCGCGACATGAAAATCAAGTTAAGACTATATGGGGTGGGGGGCTTGAAAGGGGTATTGCGGGATATGTGGACGCCAAAGTCAACATGCGTCAGAATAATGGCGGGGTTCAAAAATGAGAAGAGCGGGACGGGGTGTGAAAGGTTGGCGTGGTGTGACACGCGGCACATACTTCTATTATTATTTTATAAAACAAATATGTTAAATAAAAAGAAAAAAAAACAAATCTCTAAACCACACCCAATCACCATCGCCAACATTATCATCAACAACACAATGCCTATGGAAATTCTCTAGCCCTTCCCCATGCCAGCCATAAAGCCGCCTCCGGAGTTGTTGATAGAATTATAACATCAACTAGGGAGGTACGAACGATCAAAGGGGTGGCCTGGAGGAGATCTAAAGTCGAAGGACTAAACAAGAAAAATAATAATTAAAGTTACTTTAAAATAATAATTAAAGTTACTTTAATTATTATTTGAATTATCTATTAGTATTAGTTTTATTATTATTTGTTTAGATAAGTATTGTTTAGTATTTGAGTTAGAGAAGAAATAGAATTAATAGAAGCTTTTAATTCACAATTAATAGAAGAAATTTGTGAATCCCGTTTGTATTCTTCTCTCTAATCCTGTACCCAACTTCAACAGTTATGTGCCGGCGCGGTTGTGGCTTCCACCCCCACACGAATGGTTAACATGTTAAAAGGAAATCATCAGTCAATCACAAAGGCTAATATTGGATCATAAATTTCTTCGGAATTTGGTAAAGAGATAATACTAACATTATTAATTTAGTATATATAAGGGTTTTAACCAAAACGAATTCAGTTAAAAGACATAATACTCCTATATTAACTCAAAATTGCAGCCTTGCAAGCCAAATATATTGACATATTGTAGGCCAAAGTTGCAGCAACCCAATACACTTGGGTTTTCTCTAAGTTGGGCTCATACCTTATCTTAATAACCTTTTTTTTTAAGTTAAATTTGGTCGATACAATACACCAGGCCACCAGCAACATAACTATCATCACTTAAGGGGGCCTAAGCCCATAAGAACATAAGCCCAAGGTGTAGTGGACTGTGCCTGCTGAATGTGCCTCGATTAGAGATGGGCAAAATCCGGTCTTTTGAATACCCGGACCGGTTTCAACCCGGACCTGGTTCCTCATGCTAGTCAGTAGACCCGGTTCCTCTGTGAACCGGTTCCAGTTCGTACCCGGGTATAAGTTTTTAAATGTGGAACTTGTTGTAACCGGTTCCGGGTAATTTGGAACCGGGTATGGTAGAAACTGGTTCTGTCATATATGTGAAGAAAAGGCTGCAAACTTCTGTGTGGAACCGGTTCTGTCACAAAAAGCTGCATTTACTATTAGGAACCGGTTCCTAATATTTGAAACTGAATATTAATTTTAAAATCGTTGTATTTAAACCTCATTCCCTACACCACTTCTAATTTCATTTACTTACTACAAAAAATCAACACTTTAACCACTTCAAATCTAATACTATCAAAGAGACAACGATGGCTTGCAACGATGAGGTTGTGGATGTTTTGGAAACCAAAAGAAACCCCGCTATTTGGAAGCACTTTGACTTGTGCTTGATGTCAGATAGCCATGAAATGGCTAGATGCAAGGGGTGCGGGAAGTTCATGAAGGCGTCGGCCAACTCGACGCTCAAGAAACACACCAACCGCCATTGTCCGGTGACAAAGGTGAAAAACAATGAAAAGGGTGAAGCATCCGGGACCGAGTCATCGAAAGTTTAGTTTGTTTTATGTATTGTAAACCCATTTGTGTTTTATGATTAGTATGTTTAGTGTTTTATGTGTTTTGTTTAACGTTTCATGTTTAGGTTGTTTGTGTAACCGGGTACTTGTTTCTCGTAATAAATAGTTTTATGTTTATGTATTATACCTTGTTCTAGCAAAGACTTATAAAAAACTCACATTAAAAATTTATTGGCGCCGGGTCTGGAAGGTTATCGTAGGAACCGGGTATGATAAGAACCGGTTACGGGTACAACCCGGGTACGGGTTGGAACCGGTTCCGGAACTTATTTTTTTCCCAAAATGTGGAACCGGGTAGGAACCATCGGGTATTTTGAATCTGGAACCGGTTCTACTATATGTCGGGTAGGAACCGGAACCGGTCCCAGGTAGGTTCCACCGGGTCGGGTTTGGAACCGGTTATTATACCCATCTCTAGCCTCGATTAAAAAAAAGCCTAAGCCTAATGTTCCCGGGCTTCTAACAAGTAACAACTTTGAATCTTTGATATAGTTTGAAGCATACATAGCCCACCTTTTACATAACTTTCTTTTGTAGTAAAACCACACATATCATCCTTTAAACCACTACACAAAAGAAGGTTAGTTTTCAATGCTGTCACAATATGGGTTCATCTTCAAAATCGAAGTACTTTGAACTAATAAATCGTGCGCTATAGATTTTAGTAAATGGGTTTATTATAATTTATCCGCTATGGTTTTTGACTCTTAACTAATTACTCTATAGATCATGACCGTACAAGGTTTTTCGAAGAGCACATGAAAGGTTTTTGCTCACTGTACATTACTGTGTTTCTAGCAAGGAATATTACATAACGGGCTTATAGCTTGATTTAAATGAGATTTCATATTAAGTGATGACCAGGAGATGGATTAGTCATTGTTTTAACAAAACATATGCGCGTTAGCACGTGATGACTGTCTGTTGTTACTTCTTAGCTGGTTGGACTTTTGCACCTATGGATCTCGACAGTATGGAGTACGTCTTTTCCATTTTCGCCTTGCTGCGATTGTTGAGATGTCTTTCAAGTTTCAACCTATGGTCTAATCATAATTGTTAAATTAATTTGCACCGTTAGCTAGCTCATTCTCCTGGACCCAATTAATAATTTACTGCATTATAGTATATGTCCTTTTATATCCAATTAGGAAAATCAGTAGGTATCATGTGTTGTGGAATGTTTTAGCAAAATAGCCACACATTATATTTATAAAGAAGTATGATCTGCCCAAAAGATTGCAAATAATGTAATATGAGTCTCTTTAAACATATGTAAGAATAAAACCAGATCACTAGGTAAAATATGAGTCTCTTTAAATATATTTAAATATATGTAAGAATAAAATCTGATCACTAGGTAACAATATGAGTCTCTTTCAATATATGTAAGAATATGGAATAATATTTTATATTATTGGCTCGGCATCGAGCCCAGTCGAGCTAGCTCAATTTAAAAACGAACTGGGCTCGTGTCAAAGCTGGCTCGGCTTAGTTTGACTCGAATTGTTTTACTTTTGCTTATACACACGCATACTCTTTATATATTTTTTATATTTTAGATGCTAATAAACTTATTTATTAATTGGTTTAACTTGATTTAAACTTATTTTTGTATTCGATTTAACTTGATTTGGATTTGCTATGTATTTTGTTGAACTTTTGTTTCCTAATTATTGAATGGTAACTTGAACTATTGTGCTTGAAATGTGCTTATTAAAATTACTTTTTAAAAACCGAGCCTAGTTCAAACTCAAATTTCCTACACTGTTTTAAATTGAACCGATCCGAAGCTTGTCTTGACTCAACTCGGTTTTGCTAATATTTAACCTTCAATTTAATACTTTTGACAATCTTTTATCTCTCACCCACTTTCTATATTTCTTTTTTCTTAGATATGGTCTGTAGTTTTGTCATTTGTGTTCCTCTTCTTTAGAAAACGATAGTATGTTTTCTTTCTTTTTTTTTTCTTGGTAAACATATATGGTGTCTATCATATAATAAGTTAATAACCAACTTATATAAACCCCCATACATTGACTTAAAAACTAATACCATATTAGCCTAGTTATCTGATTTTGCATTATTTAAGTGTGTTTGTTTTCTGTTTAAAAAAAATCACAAAAGGCATACGCTCAGTGGACTACCCTGAGAGGCTACAAAGAGCAGGGGCGCAACTTAGTGGATGGTTTGAAGTGATTCATTCACCGAAAGATAGTCATCGGTGGGTTCCTTTTCAAAATCTTCATCGTGTGTAGAAATCTTAAACATATTGATGGTTTGAAGTGATTCATTCATATAGATTGTTTTTCTTTATGGTTAGAGTGGTAATTTATCCGCTGGTCCCTTTATCATTGTATTGATGAATTACTTTTATCTATAGATAAAAATGGCTATATGTCAGCGATTATTTGCTGGATCACTAGCATATTTTAAAGAATAGAATTTAATCCAGACTTTTCAATCGTTGTCGGTAAGTTTGAAGTTGCGATGGATAATTGAAGTCGACCTATATATGTGCTCATTTAGAAATTTTAGAGAGACGACTTTGTAAGAGATCTCTTATTTGACTTTTTATTTGATTGTCCGTTGATGCAAGCTATTTAAAATTAAAACAAAAAAAGATAAAACTTTAGTGTACAAATTTTCACACTAGCAAAAAGATTATACACACATTATACTTTTTGACATTTTTAAAGTTGAAAATTAATATCCGGACAAACACAATTTTCTTTTAATTTGGGTATTATGTTGAAAAATGAAAGTTTGGCTGTATCATATTATTGTCAAATTAAGTTGACGATTTTAAGAGATATTTGAGCATAATAAAATGTAACTGTCAGCCTACATTCTACATAACATGTGAATTGTTGTAGCGATTTAGAGACCAATATCTAAATTAATCACCACCATCACTTTCTTTAATCATATTCGTATCAACTATAGAGCTGATAATTCTTATCCGTGACTTGAAATGAAATATACCAACATGGTTTTTTTTTAGAAATAATAGATTTTAATAATCGCAACTATTAGCTGTTGATCGATAATGACCCCAACTTAAAAAATAACCAGTGGTGATCCTACCTTTTCACCTACTGTAAACCAATGGACCTTTGCTAATAGAAAAAGAAAAGTTTTATTATCAAAGGTCCATTGGTTTACAATACGTGAAAAGGTGGAAGCACCAGTAAGTATTTTTTAAGCTGGGACCGTTGCCGGCTAACAACTAATAGTTAGGATTATTAAAATCAATTATTCATTCTTTTTAATATATGTAGGTTGCCTCTTTATCAACAAACGTTTTGATACATAACATAGAGGGGGTTTCTAAGTAAGCAAATTTAAATGGCTTGAGTTTGTTATATGCTAATAAGCTTAAACTCTTTAACCATACGCGGTTAAACTTCCCGAAAGAGTTTCTAGTCGACGTTATATACAGAATAATTGGATGGATCAGACGGTTTTTGATTGTCGCGGGAGTAACCAGTTTGCTGGAAATCGGCACCGAATAGGGGGAAGAGGAAAAACGGGGAGGGTGGGTTTTGTTCCTGATCTTTTGATTTGTGTATAGAACAACTTAAAACTTTGTTTTCTTTGTAAAATGTATTTTGTTTAAACTAAATAATACTATATACTATTTATTATTTGTTTTATAAGACATTTGAATCTGTATTTTTATAAAAATTAAATCTAAGGTTAATTTTTTTTTAAAAATTAAATATTCCAAATTTTATCATCCGAATTACTATTGGATATGGAAACGAGTCGGGTCACTAATACGGATAATCCATGAGTGTCTCAAGAACCGCCCCGAGTGGAAAAAACTTTAAAATTTTTTGTCAAACGTGCGTGCTTCTTTAAATTTTACGTTTTCTCAGATCATGTATCTATTACTAACTTGAACTCGTAAAAAAAAAAGAAAATTGATGGTGAAATTACATATCTGTAAGCGAAAGAAGTATTGTTCAGTTTACATTTATGTAATTTATTTTTACTTACGAAAATGTTTTACGTTTACCTAAAATTTACTTTTGTGTTTTTTCATATATATGTAATTTCACTTCAGATGAATATGAATTCATATGTTTTTTTCTACGAGTTCAAATTACTTTTGCATATGTATAATACAATTTTTCTTTTTTCTTTTTTTTTTATAAAAAGATGTTAGATTTTTATAACATTTTTTTGTTGAGTTTTTTAGTTTTCTTATGGAGAAAAGTTTTCTCATGATCCCTCCCTTATATATATATATATAGGGTAGGGTTCATGCGAGAACCATCTTTATTGTGAGAACCACGAGAACCAATGTAAACACAAAATGAAATCTAAAAAAAATAAAAAAAAACACACAAAATTTTTTTAAATATTTTTTAGTAAAAATCGTTATATTTCGTTACCCAAAAATTTTTTTTTTCGAGTAACAGTTATCCATGCAGATGTGCATATGTATCATTACTTCGACAAATTCCGTAATACATTACCAGTAGTAGACAATTGCACTTTAATTTACAATACCATTCGTAATTACATTACCAATATTCAAAATGTACATGTGCATCATTATGTATAAACGTGATATAACTTGTTTTGGTACAAAAAGTTTGTGATTCTGAATGGTGAAGTAGACCCACATACATGTTTTTTGGTTAGTTATATCTAGTTGTGATGGTTTGGTTATAGTTGTCATTTTATGATGTAATATGTTGATTGGATTGTATAAATGGTGTTGATATATATGTAATAAAGTGAAAATAATGGTAATGGTATTGTATTATGGATGGTAGGAGGTAATGGTTTTGTATTATGGATGGTAGGAGGTAATGATAGTGTATTATGGATGGTATGATAGATGAAAGAGAAAGTATATTCTAAGTAGTGTACCAAAACACCGTATTTCGTGTTGATACATTGTAAATGAAAATGCAATTGTCTAGTATTTGTAATGTATTACGGAATTTGTCAGAGAAATGATACATACGCACATGTGCATGGATAACTGTTACTTGATTTTTTTATTATTGACGAAATATAGCGATTTTTTCCAAAAATTTTTTTGGTGTTTTTTAGAATTTTGAAGGTATTTTTAGTTGTGTTCACATTGTTCTCGCGGTTCTCGCAATAAAGGGTGGTTCCTAACGAATCCTTCTCCTATATATATACATATATACATACATACATACATACATACATACATACATACATACATACATGTATGCAATTCAGTTCAATTAAGAACCAACACGAGTTGTGAGAACCATGAGAATTCCTACTTCCCGCGTGAGTTAGGCTACCATTTTTTGCACAAACGTAGATGAATATATATATATATATATATATATATATATATATATATATAGGTTTGCGAGAACCGTGAGAACGAATGAAAAACCATTATCTTGAGAATGCGCGAGTTGGGCTACCATTATCTTGAGAACGCTAAATATTGCGAGAACCTGTGAGAACGAATGAAAACCCAATATATATACATGTGCAGGCTTCTACATGTGTTTATATGCAAAAGTTTAAAAAATAATAAGATAAAAGTTATTTTTTACACGTAAAAAATAATTTTTGTCTTTGATTTTACTAATAGTTTCCTTATAACAGATTAACAAATACGATTAGTGTCACACCCCCAAATTACAACTTGCGGAAGCAATGTAAACATCTCAACAATAGAAAGCAAAACGTCTTAAAACATAAGGTGTTAATGTTTGAAATTCAATATCACACCCCATGACACTCCAACTTCTCAGATTGCAAGTTCCCATGCAAGATATATCTAACGACCTGCAAGCATGCAGAAAAGTGTATAAGCGATTAAGCCGGCGAGTTCACAGTTTAGTTTACGTAAAACAAATAGATGTTTAATTTAAAGACATGTAAATAATAAACTCGATACCGCAGTGACAGTTATGTTTGTTTGCCCTCATCAATGCCTATCAACATTGGCCATGTGTTTAAGGTCCTTAGTTCACGCCCGTCCTCCCAGGTACGGTGTGAGGTTTATCAAGCCTAATAGCGTTATCAACCACTACCCCGTTGCCTCCAAGGCAACTAGTTCGGTAGTAAGTAGAGACTTTCATGATAGAGTTTGGTTTTATTAACTAACATCAAAATTAAACTACAACATTTATAAAAAAGTATTCCTCCAAGGAATAGTAGTTTGCCCCCCCCCCCCCCCCCGGGACGCATTCTTGTGAATTAGTAGTGAACTCACCTTAGTTTGCTTAGTAATTGTTAACGTGCTTTTAGCGTTTATAAAGTGATAGGTCCGTTACACGCGACCTGTTGTACGATAAATGTAAGTATGCATGTATTAGGGTTATGCAATACCCTAAATGTCCAAACAACAGTGTTCCAAGTGATCAGGTTTACAAGTTTAACATACAACAACACACATATACTCGGACTGGTATTAAACCAAGCTCGGAATCACAAGATTATATCGGACAACCCTTTTAAAACATATATATTCGGACTATTATAAATTCTTACATGCATAGATTAGGAAGATTAT
The DNA here is from genome assembly GCA_947069175.1 of Scalesia atractyloides. Lineage (NCBI taxonomy): Eukaryota > Viridiplantae > Streptophyta > Magnoliopsida > Asterales > Asteraceae > Scalesia > Scalesia atractyloides. Next base: position 101,128,291 of record CAMTDV010000024.1, on the reverse strand, counting down.
TCATATTTAACACAGAGATCATCATATACGGACCCAAGTCATTAAACTCGGACACTAACTGAATACTCCTCAAAGTCGGACATGCATAACCTTGTAAATCTGGACACCTTATATACATACTACCAAAACTCGGACATGCATAGCCTTGTAACCCGGACACAAACACCTTATGGGTTCCTCAAAATCGGACACAAACAACAAACTCGGATACTTCATCGTTATATAATAAACCCGGACACGTCATATTTATATAATAAAATCGGACACACGCAATATATCAAACTCGGACTCAAGTACATATTCACACGACATTCATGCGTATATAACCCTAAATTCGGAAAAACTCTAGCAAATTTGTGAAAGTAATAACTCAGACATTATTCACCTTAGCAAATTCGGACATGACTTCATGAGGTTAACCTCGGACATTATTCTCATGAAGTTAAACTCGGATCCTGATTTCCTGAAACTCGGACTTTGTGACTTCACAAAGTCGGATCATCTCCAAACGCACAGCACAACACAGAATACGCAAATCCTTCAAGTAACAATTATAATTTACAGTTCTACGATCAAAACCCTAACCCACAATAATCAACAACAATTTAACAATTCTAGCATATCAATTGTATCCTAACATCACGCAACCAATTTCACAATCATTCACAACCCATTACACCATCAATCAGAATGACTTCACAAACTAGGGTTTGCATGAAATGAAAAGAGCAAAGATAACAACATACAATCATAAAGTAATTATGGATTGAAAGATCAAGATTTGATGTGTGTGAAACTTGTGTAGCCAGGAATGATGAGAAAAACGATCGAAGTTGATGATTAGAGAAAATGATTAGAACTGTCGTACATCAATTATGAGGGAGTCTTAGGGTTATACAATAGTTATTAGAGTTTCACAATTAACCCTAAACACCCCTAACTATCACCTTTTTACATAAAACACATAACAACATGCAATTACAATTAAAGCACATAACTCTCATATTTGACAAGCAACACATAAATTTCATGTAACAGTGAATTTATAATTAGTCACGTTAGTCACCAACGTTCGAGAATGTGTGTGTGCGTTTCGGTAATTCCCCGAATTACCGAGTAGACTCATTTAACTAACCCTAGTTAAATGCAATGCTAAGAATGTATGTCTAAATTAACTGTGGTTAGGTTAAAGTATTAACCTGAAATTACGAGTTGTCACAATTAGGGTATAAAATTTGTATAAAGTGTTATACAAATAAATACTTGAAAATGATGTGTTAGTTTGTTATGCTTTATAAAGATCGATTATAAATTTAATAAAGTAAATTTTATTTTATGGATATAAAATTCATTTATTAAATTGTCATGATGTTAAACATGTTAGCACCAAAGCCTAAGTCATTATATAATATTTTCGTCACTTTAATGCCACATCAAGAAACTGACTCATCCGAACTAAAAACTTATTAAATGTTTGATACCTTTTAAGTGTAAGGAAGTACCATACTACCTTAAATGGGATTTGATGAGAAGGCTTCGATCTTGACTTGGGATTGCAAAAATTGATTAAACTCTTTCGAAAGAAACAAGTGCTTTACATAACCGTTAAGTTGTCAATATCGTACAAGGCTAGCAATTTAACGACGACAAGTATACACTATTTAACTAATAAAACATTGAAATCATGCTTAAAAACAATTCGAGAAGATTAACTAGAAGACTCTATTGTGTCTTGTTAAGAATGTACACTATGTATACAATGAACCTCATGTCAAACTATCAAGGTTTTTTTAGTAAATGCGTCACTAGTCTATGCATTAATCACTTTGGGGAAACTTTGGAATTTAGTTCACTTGGGGTTCTCGCCAATTCATTTGGATAGGTTTGAGATTTCATAGATGTGTTGCATAAGCTTTGTACATTTTTTAGTACGAGAAAACCTATCCCCAAAAGAAATGGTCATACCTTGTATCACCATCCCACATGACTCCTAGTCACATGATAAAACCTATCACCCTTTTATTTGGTGATATTCACACTAACAAGTGTAAGAAGCTTGTAAGACACACCTATGAAATCCTAAACTTAATGCCAAATGAATTGGCAAGAACCCACCAAATAAACTAAATTCCAAAGTTTCCCCAAAGTGATTTACAAATAGCCTAGTGGCCTATTTATAAAAAATGACAATTTGATGCTAAGGCTCATTGTATACGTACTATACGTTCTTAACCAGACACAGTAGGGTATTGTAGTTAATTTTCTTTAAATGTTTTAAGCATGATTTCAATGTTTTATTAATTAAACCATGTCTATTTGTCATCTTTAAATTGCTAGCCTTGTGATATTGACAACTTAACGGTTATGTAAACCATTTGTTTCTTTTGAAAGATTTTAATCAATTTAGCAATCCAAAGTAAAGATTGAAGTCTTCTCACCAAATCCCATTTAAGGTATTATAGCATTTCCTTACTCTTAAAAGGAATTAAACATTTAATAAGCTTTTAGTTAGGAGGTGCCGGTTTTTCTTCATGGGGCATTAAAGTGACGATAATATTATATAATAACTTAGGTTTTGGTGTTAACATGTAGGTTTTTTCGTACCAACAAATGTTAGAAGCTTGTATGACACACCTATGAAATTCTAATGTTTACGCCAAATAAATTGGCGAGAACCCACTAAATGAACAAAATTCTAAAGTGGCCCCAAAGTGATTAACACATAGTTTAGTTGCCCATTTATAAAAAAGTTCCAAATTCTCCTCATGTTGAAATATTTAAGAGAATTAGCACTTGCAGTGCAATAGACGTAATTCATAACTTTTTACTTTCTACTTGCAATGTTTATATACAAAAGCTAGAAAAAAACATTAGATAAAAAAATTACATTATTACAAGGACAAATGAATATTTATCAGATTTTTATATGATTAATCATTTTTTTAACGATAAATTTGGATCACTGACGTACCAGTGGAGTATCATCATGCCACCAGAGGAACCACCCGATCATATCCATCTCCACTAGGCATAATACCCATACACAAATTCAGAATGAAACTCAATAAATATGAGAAAAACCCCCTTGTAAGAATCGAACCCAAGATCTATTGATTTCCAAGCCTTACCCCATCCCGTAAGATGCCACTAAACTATGAAACCATAAGTATATGATTAATCATTTACCTAATTTTTTTTTGTGGTTTCACCTGGACACTATGGTTATATATCATGTTGGTATAATAAAAAAAATTAAAAATGAAGAAACACATTATACATATATTAAAATATTATAATAATATATATAGTTTTTTTATACTTTTATTATTTTAATACTATAATATTAATTAATTTCTTTACTTTTTAGGTTGGATAAGTTTGGTGTCAACCGGCACTGGTATAAAAAATACCAGTTTGGTTCGGTTCGTTAGCGGTACATGAAGGTAAAAACCGGCACCAGCCTGGTACAGAAAACGACAAAAGTCGGTACCGAATTTATTTTGAAAATCTTTTAGTTTGGGAAATTCGGTACTGCTGCCCAGTACCATTTGCTCATCCCTGATCACAGTATCGTACGAATAACAACAGTATCGTGCAACTTTTTCTGTTGATTTTCTTCAACTTTTAATGATTTTTTTTTAGTTTCAGGAGTGGGATGGGTTAGGTGCCACCCGGTACCGAATCGGTACTGGAACCGAAAAATACCGGTTACGGTACCGGTATATGAAGGTAAAACCGGTAGCGAACCGGTACCAGGAACGGCAAAAGTCGGTACCGAATTGGTACTTAAGATCTTTCGATTCAGGAAATTCGGTACCGGTACCCCGTACCATTTGCTCATATCTGACCACGGGTTTCATATGAACTACATCACTATATTACAACTTTTTTGGTTGATTTTCTTCGGTTATATTTTAGTGTTTTTTTTTCTATATTTTCATTTTATTCTTGTCAGCGGTTCCGTGCGCAACGAGCTTGTGGTAATTTCAAAACACCTAAAACACAGACTAAATAACAAAAGAAGTTCGCCGCAACGCGACGATTGTAAAAAACCTAGTATACTCAAAAACATATCGAGATAATCGCTAAATTCATGGGAAACACGATTATTGGAGTTTCATAGAGTCACGGGTTTACTGAATTATTATAAATAATAACGAACTAAAAGATTGAACCGCGCGCGTTACGCCAACGAAATTGACATGCTATTGATCAGATTCAGATTTACAATGTGTTAAAGATATTTTTGTTGGTTAAGTCCGTATTACTCTCTTATACAAATAAGTAATTCACCAAATAAGCTCAATACAATTAATGGTATCATAATTACTATGTCACATGACTTGTATCTATATAAATAACCTATTGTATTAAGCCCCCCGCGTTGCGGAGGGGGAGTAAAACCGTGACAAATAACACCAATGCCACACTATAGCCAACGACCACCAACATTAAAGTTGCGGCGTCTTAACGTGGAGAAATTAGACCGATATATAAACACAGAAAATAATAACTTACTCGATTTAGGACTCTCCTGTTGTGACGAACTTATTAAATGGGAAAAAATAGACGACGTAAATACACTGAACCACACACACACACGTTAACTCGAAAAATTTAGAACTAAACGTAAAACGAAATTTTTTTTAAAATATGAAAAACATAGGGGATAAAAGTTGAAAGTAAAAAAGTTAGTGAAGTTAAATTGGAAAAACTAAAAAACTTTTGGGTTAAAACTACAAAATCAAGTAGTTTTGGGTGTAAAGTGATTTTTTTTCGAAAAAACCCCGATAAAACATCTCAATGGCTCAACTTGTTGCTAATTTATATTATGTAAATGTTGAGTGATACATTTATACCATACAACTTCTCTTTTAATTATCCGCATCAACTTGTACACCCAAATACAACATACATTTGCCAAAAAAGAGTTTATGCAAAATGTACAAAGCAACAAGTTATTTTAAATTTATAGTATATAATATCATTATTATATTAATTTATCATTTATTAATATGAATGTTTGATAATTGTAACAAGCCACATGTCGTTTTCGTCGCCATTCGTGGCTGATCATGCAGAGCATGTTTTCGAGTCAAGATTTTAGTTCAAGGAAAACCGAATGGTGTGATAAACTGTACTTTCAAAGATTTATATATTATTCTTTGTATAGTTTTTTCCTTGCAAACTATTTTGTCTTTAATTCTAAACAGTTTAAGGTAGATTGAGAATTTGATTATCCACAATTTCATGCATAGTGTTGAAGTTTTTTTTACTACCCATTTCATAACTTTCATACTAAAATAATAACATATATCATAAAATAACATTGACATGTATACATGTATAGTAAATAGATCAAACAACTGAAGTGTTTTTTTTTCTTCGTCGTCGTTTTCGGTAGTACGTGTCACAAGAACATGAAGTTTTAGATTTATATTTAGCCTAGAAGTTTGTTTAGACCTTTAGCTAGGTTATAACCTAATTAGGTTAGTCCGACTCCTTTACAGGAAGTGATATACTCGATATATTGATGTCCTTGAGGAAGAAACTAAAAGAATGATTTTGGCCCCCAAATATTAACAAAATAGGGAATAATTATATATTTATTCAAACAGTGAAACATTACGTTTCTTGTGTTATTAATATTGCTTGTTTTGCCCTCAATAGAGGGATCTCTACCGATTTGTTTTTGGTTGCCTAAGTAAAGATTTCACAGGAGGTCACCCATTTATCAACGTGTTTTGACCGCATTGACTGTGAAGCCAATGAAACTTCCATAGTTAAACGTGCTCAAGTTAGAGTAGTACTAAGACGAGTGACTTTATGTAAAGTCTCTATTGAAACAAACAAAAACAAATATGTGAGTTTCTAGATAGACAATCTATCAGGGGTTAAGCAACCAATATTAATGGTACAAGAGGCCGGATGACATGCATCACCTCAAATACCATCGATGCGTTTTGGACGTATTGGCAGTGCAACAAATAAAAATTTCACGGTCAAAGAACTAGGATGGGTATCGGGAAGTATTCATCAATGCTTGTTTTGTTAATTTTTTTTTGATGAACTTACTTATATCCATAATTTCCCATGATTTAGTTTGGTTGTTTTATATAAATTCCAAACTCGTTAGAAAAAGTTCAAACTTTTAGGCTTTTAGGACCGATTGGTTAGGCTGGATGGTGAGGGCTAACTTCCTCGTTTAACTCATCTTGTTAATGTTAAATCTTGGTACAAGATCAGGGAGATGAACATGAACGGGATTCACAAATTTCTTCTATTAATTGTTGTGAACTTCTTAAACTTGATTACAAGAACTCAATATTTAAAGACTAAACATCATAGGCTAATACGAATTCTATTTCTACTCTAACTCAAACACTAAACAATACTTATCTAAACAATACTAATAGATAATAGATAATTCAAATAATAATTAGACACATTTAATTATTATTTTACTCGTTTAGTCCTTTGACTTGAGATCTTCTCCAGACCACTCCTTTGAGATCGTCTGTGCCTTCCTAGTTGATGTTGTAATTTCATCACTCCCTCTCAACATCAACTTCCATAAGTCTCCCTCTCTATCTTGACTCATTCTATCTCGATCTACCACACAATCTTCGGTAAACACATGACCTTCGTTGACATCTTCAATAGACACACTACCATTATCGTTATTGGTTACAACTTCATTACCGGTACTAACATCATGTCTTCCGGTAGTTACAACGCCACTTCATCACGAAGAACCTGAGCGACACACGCTTTGGCTTGGCTGAAAAATTTCTTTTCATCTGGATTCTATTGGTAGTCACGAACTACGTAACCCCTTTTGACAGGATTTCAAGAGGCCCTCGAACACCTTTCAAGTGGCACTCCAACTATCCTTCAAACCCACTTCAATCGAACCTTAGAACTTGACCAACAACATAACTCGATCAACTGGAGGAAGGGATAACTTGTCAACTGCCTTCAACCGAATTGAATCAAAGGGTTCACCAAGATCTTTTACCACTGCCTTTGAACGAGTCTTCTTTTGTTCAAGTTACTAAACTTACTAAACTCCGCCATCGTTTCGGGTTCTTGATTTGTTCTTCACTGCGATCGGTTTCTGAACCTCCTTCAATCGGTTTCTTTCTGGGATCGGAAACTTACTGCGATTGGTACCTAGACACCTTCGATCGGAACACCTCTAAACCGGAAACAGATGGGTCACCTTCAACAGAAATACAAGCTTATATTGCCAAGCAAACTTGTTAGCTTCCCGCTGTTTCGTTTCTTCCGCGACACACTCGTTGTTTTTCTAGTTCGAAAATCACTCGAAAACTGTGGCTAAATTGATCACCTGTCACCACCGTTGTCCCAAACGGTACTGCCTCACGACACTGGCCGGCCCTAACCACATCACGGTCCCAACCGTACAATACCACACGGCCTTGAGTTGTTTTGTTTCCTTTTTTTATTTTAATTTAACCAACTACTTGCGATCCCTTCTCATGCAAGTCACCAATAATTCCAATACAAACTACATGTATCGGAATGAACCCATGCAACAATTCAAGTTGGCTTCAACAAAAAAAACTACAATTACTAAATCGATTTCTTTTAGACAAATCACATGCCATCCAATTAATTGCATCCACTTTCTCGTAATGCATGCGAACAAGCAGCTAAAACATATGCAGACTCATTGTTGGATTTAATAATATCTAGGTCATCATTCCAAATTCAAAGCTCCACACAAGTAATTATATAATACTCAATTAATTATATAATAACTTGCGAAACAAACTTATTGTCGTTTATGGAATCACACAAACAATTATCTCAGCCTATCGAGATTAATTCGACCTCCCAAGAATGTTGAATAATTAACTTCGATCAGCGTGCAATCCAACCCAAACCTTTGTTTACGTGGACCATAGGAAAAGAGATCCCCTATTTTTTTTCTTCAACTAATTTGAAAGAAATCTGGCCGATGTTTCCGACTCCTCTTGCCTTCACCTCTAACCGAACAGTTGCAGCCCCGTGAGGGTCACGGGGCTGCTCTCCTTCTCTGAAAACGACTCTTAAAACCGTGGCTCTGATACCACTTGTTAGATCTAGGTACAGGATCAGGGAGATGAACACAAACGGGATTCACAAATTTCTTCTATTAATTGTTGTGAACTTTTTAAACTTGATTACAAGAACTCAATATTTAAAGACTAAACATCCTAGGCTAATACGAATTCTATTTCTACTCTAACTCAAACACTAAACAATACTTATCTAAACAATACTAATAGATAATAGATAATTCAAATAATAATTAAACACATTTAATTATTATTTTGCTCGTTTAGTCCTAGTTGATGTTGTAATTTCATCAGTTAATGCCCGAAACACCGTCGTGGTGGCGCCAAAGAGGCCTTCCCCATAATACTGTTACCATCATCATCACCATCACTCTGTCTTCGTTGACGGGAAAGATGGTTGGCCGAAGGCGATCGCTGACATCGATCTCTGGTTTCCTCCTCTCTACCTCTTTCTCTGTTTAGAACTGTTCCAAAAAAGAAAAGAATCTGTGTGTTGGTTTTTTAAGAGAAAGAAATGAAAACGGGTGTTCATCACCCGTCACGACGTTTCACCGGAAAAGATGGCACTGGTATCATTGTCGGAACTCTAAACCGATCTCTTTCTCCTGCTTGATTTCTTCTTCTTTCCATGCGAGGTTTGCCCCCATTTTTTGCACACACGTAGTTTTAAAATGTTACAAACACAATTATAAGAAAAAAAATCCGAAGCGGTGTTTTCAGATTTACTACGCTGGTGTAAAAAGCTGCTGATATCTGTTAAAATCAGCGTTTACACCAATTGTAAAAGATTTTTATGGGTAGTGTACCGGATGTTAACCCACTTGTAGGTTGGTTACTATGCGCATATAGACAAATATTTCATGTTTGGACCCGCAAATATGACGAGATTAATGTTGGAATGTTAAAAAAAATGAACAAAAGTTATGAATAATGTGTTTTTATTTTGGAATCACAACAATACAAACCCTAGTCACATTATGACAGGATCTAATAGAAAAGAAGGCGAGAAGCCTTCCAATACAAGTCAATAGCTTCATAAAAATAGAAAAATACAACACTCAAATTTAATTAAGATGAATACACATCAATATAGAATGAGATCAAAAGAAAATTCAACCATGAAAGGTCTCTATGCGCATTGGAAGCCTTGTGGGACCTTCTTTCCACAATAGTTAAGCAACAAGCTCAAAGAAACTGGCACGTTGAGGTTGATACCCAATACATTCGCTTTGATTGCGGTGCAAAGGCAGACTGCGGCCTCAAGATCAACGAGGTCACCGAGGAGGCTGCAACAAGGAGTCTTTGGTGGTGCACCAACGACTAGGTGAACCAAGTCGTTGAGAACATTAGCACACACACCTAACTTGAGGGTGTCTTTAGGGCAAGTTGCTTTGTGGTGATGTTTATTCGGCTTAGGGGTGCTTGGTGGTGGTGGGCAAGAAGTTGAAGTTACGAGATTGAAGAAGAGAAGGTTAAGGGTGAGTAGGAAAGCAGTTGTTGCCAATGCCCTTGAAGCCATTTTGAATTGCTTAGGGATCTGAAGGCAAAACTAGCTCAAGTAGTGGTTGACTGGTTGGTTTTTTTTCGGGTGTGGAACTATTGAAGTTGCTATGGTATTTATAGATGGAGATACCAATTCTTTGCTACCTTTCAAGCATTATGATCATTGGAGTTTTTTCTTCATGCAAGTTGATTAATTTATGCTTTTTTAACCATTTTCTTTGTTTATATGAAAAAAGACATGCAATATTTTATATTTATAGATGTGATCTGCAAAATACACATTTTCTTTGTTTATATGAAAAAAGACATGCAATATTTTCTATTTATAAATGATCACGGGCACTCTAAATATTGAACTTGAGTTTGCCATCTGCCATATCTTTTCGTATCTACTTCATTTGCCAATTAATTAACTACAGGCTTCACCATATTTTGATCATCTAGCATGCCACATTAATATTCTTTTATTTTCTCTCTAGACTTGATTCCTAGTAATACATATGAGGTTGTGACAATCACATCTTTTTAAAACCATTATAGGTAAGTAGGAGGCATAAGGTATTTTTCTAATTATTGTTGTTTACAAATTCGAGTAATTTGAAGCAGTGTTACTGCAGTAGTTGTATGTTATTTCATGAGGTCACAAACATTTGTCTAGTTATTGTAGCTTAGGTCCATAAAATTTAACCTACCACAATTTGTGGTGTTTGAACAATTGATACGTACCTAGAGTTGGGATGATTCTAAATAAATAAGCACTACTGACCCACATATGTGTGTTATGTGGGCCAGTGGTGCGTTATTTATTTAGAATCATAATTCGAACTATTATTATAAGCATGCATAGGTTTTCTTAGGGTTGGCATCGGTTTAACCCGATCTGTTAAGACACGAACACGATAAGATACGAACCCGAAACACGTAAATACGAACATGACACAAAATCCTATCATGCCAGATTTTCGAAACACGAACACGAACCTGTTAATAAATAGGTTACACGAAACGACCTGTTAAGACACAAAAAAAAACAACGTATCATACGACCTGTTTAAGACACGAACACGACCTGTTAAGACACGAACACGACCAAATTGGGGAAGCTATGAACCGAATTAGAAATGGTGGTGTTTGTGATAGAGATTTAAAAATTGGGGTTTAGATTGTGGAAAAGAACCGTGTGTGTTAGTGTATAATTCATCCGAGGTTGCATGACTGATGAACCCATGTCCACACCCCACATATAATGTTTTTTTAATTTTTAATTATTAACATGTACTTAACGGGTCTTAACAGGTTAACGGGTTTTAACCTGTTTAGACACGAAACATGTTATTGTGTTATCGTGTCGACCTGTTTTAGACACGAAACATGTTAAGGTCAAACACGAAACATGATAACTTCGTATAGGTTCGTGTCGTATTATCGTGTTCGTGTCAAAACCAGGTTTTCTCTAGTTAAAATAAATTAAAACATTTTTATTCTGGTGACGTTTCTAAGTTAACTGGTTCATTTTCTCCGTCATTAAATGCTTATATCATGTAGGGATCGTTCCATATCTAATAAAACACTTCTCTAATTTTCTTTTAAAATGTCTAATCAACTATGTTTTATTTTCTTTACATATTACAACACACATTGCATCGTGAAGAAAATTATGTCCATAACAGAAAACATGTTTACCTTTTTAGATTTTATTAAAACTCACATGCCAAAATTAATAGTAAATCCCTAATGTTCTAGCTAGACACGTATATTTCATTGATGTGTCTACTATAATAGTCTACAAATTTGGTACACACATAAATATGTATGCACGGGTGTGTGTATTTATATGTGTGGGGGCACGTATGTATCAATATTACAAACAACAAAACATCCAAGCATTTTTTCGAATTTTCAATAACAACCCAACAATGATTTAAATAAAATCAAGTTATGAAACTTACTTGAAAGATACGAAGAGACAATAGATTAATTATACATGTAAGTTGGTTTCATGCATATACAGAAAGAGATACACACACTTATTTATTGCTAATAGCCTAATATTGTTACTTACACCATTATTTATCACAATATATACATACCTATGTATGTATGTATATATTCGAGATATTTAAATTAAATGAGACCCAAAAATATCAAGTTGTGAAAAAAATCCAAACCATGTAAGAGGCTTAGGCTTATCTGACAGCTTGGGGTTACATTATGCATTTTTTGCCACACATGTACAAGCTGCCCACATGGCTCTCTATAATTTTCTTAGTTATCCTAGTTGATCTAGTTATTTCCCTTCATGTCTTTATTTGTGGTTTTATTTTTACCTTGTGTAAACAACATAAGAATTCAAACATTCTGCGTATCTCAATTTAAGAATTTTGAAAGATATTTTTTTTTCTCATGAAAGATTCAATATTTAAGAATTTGGAAAGATAATTTTTTTCTCATGAAAGATTCAATATTAAATCATCCCTATATATGCCCGGAAAGAAACTCCAAAACACTTACTAATAACTTTAAATTTAAGCAAAAACTGTAACAATTAATAACTTTCTACTATGGCATATATATCACTACAAGGAATAGGTTCTACTATGGCATATAGATGCTAATGTGTTTCCCCTTTGGTTGGTTTAAGAGAAAACGGGTTTGTAGCTGGACAAGTGGCAAGAAAGGCAGAATCAAAGAAAGTGGATAAGCACGCTAAGCTTGCGCAAAGAACCAGCATGTCTTTGTCCCTTTTGTCTTTGATACTTTTGACTCCCTAGTGCCAGAAGCTATCCACTTCTTGACGAGAGTTCAACGGGTCGTCTACAGCAATTGTTCAACCCCAAGGGGGCAAGGGTTTGTATTTGGAAGGTTAGGGTTTGCAATTCAGAAAGGATTGGCGGCGCAGCTTGTTGCCCGGCTATCTTCTGTTTTGATGTAACTTGGCAAGTTTTCTGGCTTATATATGAATTATATGATCCATTAAGTATTGTAGCTCCATTATTTACTACTTCATCCGTCCCATTAAATGTGTCTTAGTTTGAATTTTCAAAGTCTTTATTTATAAACTTTGACTTTAATTATATATTTTTTGTGTTATATAAAACTTGATTAAAATAACCCGATAAAAACACTTGTAAAACACTATCAAATCATATAACTTTCATCAAGTATTAACTAACGCAAACAAAATTATTCAAGGTCAAAGTTTATAAATAAAGACTTTGAAAATTCAAAATATGACACTTTTAATGGGAGGGAGGGAATATTTATTTAATAGACGTTTCTAATAGATAATATAATAAACCTTTATTTTCTTAATATAAATATTCTCTCTGAACAGGTTTGCCACTAAAAAATATATTAATGAATATTGGGAGAGAGTTCCGCTATAACCGTCAGTCATCTAAATTTGTCATTAAAAAATATATTAATGAATATTGGGAGAGAGTTCCGCTATGAATATAGTTCATAGAAAAACTTTCATAACCTATTATCTACAGTTTTCTGCTCCTTATAAGTTGTTAAATATTAAATACTTTGGTATATCTACGTAAACATTTGGTCCACGATTAAATTGATTTATACAAGCTCTACATACCCACTTATTAAAAAAAAAATCTATTCTATTTTTTCAAACAGTTTTTTCATCCTTAGAAATTTATGATAATCATATTAGTTTTAGTTTAGACTCCTATAATTTGTTGTAGTGTTAATGATCACTGGACAAGATATGGTTTATACAAAGCTTGATCTTGATCCATAGTTTATACAAAACTTGATCTTGATCCATCTCAACGCGCTTATATTGATCAATTTTGAGTTTTTTTTGAATGACAATGCTTGCTCCTCCTCTATTACACCAATTATACTAAATTAATCTTCCTTGACCACGTAATTTTTTTATCAATTTTGATTTATCTCAGTTCCACTTCGCAGTATGTATATGTAATTTTTATCTAAAAATGACCGAGTATTAAAACCAACTAACCATTATAAAAAGACATTTGAAAACTGAAATTAAACCAATGGATTTTTGTTGACTTCAATAAGGTTTTGGAGGGACATGATTCTACTCCTGTATGATATTTTTAATTTTATTCAAGAAGTGAAATAAAATGAGATTAAGTAATTAGTTAAACGATTTCTATCTATAAATACCCCCAAGCACCTTGTCCATCTTCACACAAAACAAAGTACCAACCATAACACTTTGTAACCTCCTAAAGCTAAAAGCACTTAGAAATGGCTTCAAGGGCTTTAGCAACAACAGCTTTTCTCCTTGCCTTAAACCTACTATTCTTCACTTTAGTAACATCCACGAAAACCCCGAAAGCCTGCCCACCACCACCACCTCCACCTTGCCCACCCTCGTCAACACCCTCAACACCTTCGAGCCCTCCCAAAGCCACTTGTCCAAAAGACACTCTCAAATTGGGTGTATGTGCTAACTTACTCAATGACCTTGTCCACCTAGTCGTCGGAACCCCACCAAAGACACCATGCTGCACTCTCTTAGAGGGTCTTGTGGACCTTGAGGCTGCTGTTTGCCTTTGCACTGCCATCAAAGCTAATGTGTTGGGAATCAACCTTAATGTGCCGGTCTCGTTGAGCCTGTTGCTTAACTACTGTGGAAAGAAGGTTCCCACCGGCTTCCAATGCGCTTAGATTATCTGTTCGAGTTGTGAAAGGCTAAAACTTTAAAAGGGTGCGCTTTGAATATGTATTTTATTTTGAATATGATTAAGTAACTTGTAAGAGTCATGGCCATCGACATGATTCAAGATCGAGTAAATTTATGTCATTGTATTATGTATCATGATATTCTTGGTGTCTAATAAATGCTACAAATTTGCGAGGGTGTGTACATGGGTTTACCTAAGTTATGTTTGGAACTAAGACTTGAAATTATATATATACATATCAGGTTTACAAGTGTAAGAAAATAAATAATAACATGAGACTCATTAATGCATAAAATGCGTTTGAATATAAATTAAATCTATGCGTATGTATATATGCATAGATAATAGTAAAAGTGTAAAGATTATTGAATTTTTTTAGATTTGTTTTTCTTTTTAGCTTCTAATACTAGAGAATTTTAGCTGATGCATAGATAGTAAAAGCGTAAAGATTATTGATTTTTTCTTAGATTTGTTTTTCACCTTTTCTCTTTAGCTTCTAATACTAGAGAATTTTAGCTGACCAATAAAATTTTTAATTCTTGTTTGAAACGATCACAACGCATAAAACAAAAATAGGGCACAAGAAGTTTTTAAACGGCCAACAAAAATATATTAATTCGAAACAAGCTAGCAAGATACTAGAGTACAAAACAAGGTCACCAATACAAAAAAACAACCACCCAATACATCCGAAATACACCAGAAAAAGAAATAAAAAGAACAGATGTTTCGAATCACCACAAGGCAACAAGAAGTAGATGGATATATTGAATATCTATTGTTAATACATTTGTTATTAGGAAATTTAACTTGAATGTATAAATTGTTGTTGATATCATAAATGTCAATACGTGCAAATTGAAACTCGAAGAGCTTCTTAAGAGTTACAACTTAATGTTCATGATATAAGCGTGTTAATAATTAAACGTAAGACAATAGGCCCTAAATATTCAAAATCAATTAAATATATATATATATATATAGGCGAATTGTGCTGCCTGTGAGACATGAATTTAAGACCTCACACTTAAGTATATTAAAAGGCTTTGCCTTATCACTGAACTACTACCAACCCCAATACATGGAATCATTTATCTAATATACTTATATAAAACGTATAAAAATGCTTATAGTTCTTTTACATATTTATATAAAACGTATAAAAATCTTATATTTCTTGTACTCTTGTACATGGCAAGACCTTATAAATTATCATAAGATATTTAAGATCCCGGATTGGCCACCGAAACCACACAATCACACTCAAATGGTAAGAAATCCGAAATGTTCAAAACTACAATTTCCCTAAATTATATATATTTTTAACATGTTACTTTATTTGCATTTGAGAAATAAATATTGTTCTTTTATTCAACATTAATTTTCACATTCAAAGGTACGTTTCAGTTAATACGAATTCAGATGCAAGCATGAAGGAAATTCTAACAGATAATGCTACCACTCAAAGAATATAATGTACAACTAAATGAATTGAGTATAAACTTGCTTCTTATCAATATAAAGAGCCCACATGATTCAAAATGGTACAAATGTGGCATCTGAACAAGAATTCATTTTTCTTAATAAGCCAAACACTGATTAATCACGGGAACAGTACTTTTGATGTTGAATATTAACAACTTAATAAAAATTTTATGTTCATTTATATAATTTAAGTTGCTTGGTGTATATGACATATGCATAGAAAAAAACAATATTTTTAGTTATTCCATAACAATCCTTTAACCGGTTTAAGACGGATATATTGATGGTATAATGACACACATATTTAAATTGATGTAAACTCATATAAATGAGGTGGAGGGGGTTATCCTTTCTCGTTGGCCACACCAGTTTTTTCCTCACTTTCTTCGGTATGCATAATGTCATCCCAGAATCCCCAAAAATTCTCCTAAAACTAAATTACTATAACTTAGCTTAAGCTTTAAACATTAATACATTTATAAAGTTTTAATATAACTATAAATAAAAAGTACATAATCACACGTTTAAAATAAAAAAGCACATGATTAAAATAAAAACTGCATATTATTAAAATTCTAAACATTGGTTCCCTATTCGGGATGGTTTTGTCATGTCTAAATGGCGCGTAGCACGTTTGGTACTTGAAATGGGCCTCATCAATCGCTTCCTTCTCCGTTTGGCCGCCACTGCCATTCATCATTTAGTTGAAGAGTCGGTTGAGAGCCCTGACGTTGATATCCATAAACCTTAAACGAATTTGATCTAACGAGTGATCGGTATCACCTAAATGTTGGCGGAATTGGTAAAAGATTTCATTCCACAATAATACG
The DNA here is from genome assembly GCA_947069175.1 of Scalesia atractyloides. Lineage (NCBI taxonomy): Eukaryota > Viridiplantae > Streptophyta > Magnoliopsida > Asterales > Asteraceae > Scalesia > Scalesia atractyloides. The sequence goes on along the minus strand of CAMTDV010000024.1, from coordinate 101,111,713 downwards.
ATTTCGCTCGTCGGCATGTTCTGGATGACATTCACCCAAGTCATAGCCAAGGCTATTTCTTCTTCTTCGATCCAAAATCACCTTCTCGTTTCAGAGAGGTTAAAAAAATTTGTGTGAGAAAATAACGAGATTAATAGTGTGGGTAAAAATGTTTATGTGATTGTTTTAAAAATATGATTTACATAGAAGAGTAGAAAGAATGGTTGAATTTGGGTGAAGAGATTGTGTAATTTGACTTTTATTAAAAAAGTTTCCGATTTTAATATTTTTTTTAACTAACGTTCATATATGACCGTTATATGGCTATCACCAATCTGCCATTCATGAATGTTGGCTAACCGATTTTTGGTGATTTTAATACCTCATAACCGCGCCGGCGGGGGAGGGTACTGTTCCCACCAGGGGCTGTGGGTCACCTGGCCCTCCTCGAACTCCAATCCAATCACCTCCCCTTGCTAGTACCCTTGAACCCTTCTTCAATATTCCTTCTTGTCCAAACTCGCTACGAGAGATGGAATCCGAGAATGCATCGTGTGTGTATGTATCTATTGATCGATAACTAAAACTATTTAATTCTAAGAAAAAGTGTACTAGATTTGAATGACTTTAATTTTCTTAAATAATTACCTTAACTTTTCTATAAATAAAATCAAATGAAAGAAAGAAAGAAATTGTACAGATTGATTAACATGTGGGAAAATAACAATTCTTGTATTTATTAAAAAAAATCAACTTACTTCTAGAAATGTGATCATATTAGTCATCACATGCATGTTGCTAAAAGAATTAGTAAGTCTTGTTTTGTATGGATGAATTTTAAAAGTCTTATATAATAATGAGTATGTGTTTGCCCATGGCTTTATAGCCTAGTGGTATCTTGGTGGTGGGATAAGGCTTTGAGACCAATAGGTTTTGGGTTCGATTCCCACAAGGGGGTTTTCCTATGTTTATTAGGTTTCCTCCTTAATTGGTGTGACATGAGGCTTAGTGGAGATGGATATGATCGGGTGGTTCTTGTGGTGGCACGATAATACTCTAGTGGTCCGTCAGTGATCCAAATTTACCGTTCAAAAAAAAAACGTGTTTAGACTGTCATATATGTCTTTGAGGTAAAGTTCTCACGGGATTACAAAAAAAAAACGACTGCGTCCATAAACACTAATCTAATTGTTTCACTACTCTATCATGGATAGCTTAAGAGGTTAAAAAAGGCGTTACGTAAATATGTTAATAGAAATTTTTGAAAGTCAATGGATCTAATCTTTCTAGTTCCACTCGGAGTTTTTCTAATTTGCTAGTGCATAATTCCATGTGAACATGGAAAAGTTGATTCTTATACCATTTGAATTTACTTAGTATTTGTTGTCATATTATAGTGTCACGGACAAGCTTAAAACATATCTTTAATGTACACAATTTTCTCCTAATTCACATTACTCCCTATGATTTTGTTCATTTTATTTTTGTATCTTGTGAAGCAAGTGGTCCGCCATCTTCATATATGCTGGGTCCATTTTTTGTCTCATTGTGTTCTAGCTAGTTTGCAATATTCGATATTTTTGGAAGCCGAAAATAATTATAGTGATTCGTGTTCGTTCACATGTTGTACCACTTTACACAAATATCACTTGTACATGTTCCCATCATTTTTTTTCTAGGGTTATTAATTATAACGCTGGATGCATGCCTATGTTCGTAATTAGAGTTACACATACAGTCATACAGATCAATATTAATCAGTATATAATCTTGCTTAGAGTTGTAAACAGTATTTTGTTCTCGCTGATGGTCTCTTGGCCTATTGGCATCTGGTATTTGTCCCACAACAATGTGGTGCGGGTTCAAGTCCTACAGATTAGGCATTAGATAGATTTTAAGAGTAAATTTTAGGGTGCGTGTGTTTGCTCTAAAAAAAAAGAAAACATTTATACTCTAGGTGAATGTGCAACTATATTTATGCTTAATCTACTTTTATTATGTTCCAGTCTTTTTTTTCGATCAAGATGGTTTAGCGAACAAGAGAAAGAGAAGTACTATTAATTACCAAATGAATAGCGCGCTTTGTCGCAAGTTTTCGACAAACTAGGATGTCCTTTCAGTCTTCGGGATTTGGAGCTTTTCATTAACCTACCGAAGAAACAGATTACAAACAAGTGGCAGGTAAACGGGCAACAAGCTGCGCCGCAACCCCTTTTAAAGACGAAATGGCCCCTAAAGGTTGAGTGATTCCTATTTACAACCCGTTGGACCCTGTTTTTAGTTTTAGTTTTACCAAAATGACAACTTGGTAAGCACTTTTTTAGCTTTCTTCACTACTTAAAAAATGACTCTTAGAGATAAAAATATCACTAGCAAACGTGTTTGTCGATGATTGCTGACGAATCATCAACGGATAGATAAACACATAAGAGACACTTTATAATATATACGGCAATCCATCGTTGATTTGTGATGGTAAGATTCCGTCAGTGACCCATATATGTAAAAGTAGAAACACAATCTATATGAACCAAAGTGACAGTATGTGAACCAATGATTACTGCTACAAACTTTTTTTCTAAACTTCTTCCGTTAGACATCCAGATAATTTCGCCTTTTCTCTTATGATCATCACAATTCTAGTTTAATTTATCCCATCATACAAAAGATTATAAAACTAGCCTGCAGAGAACTGTAGGACATGTGACTAGGAAATGTCAAAGTGCAGACAAGTTCCAATATGTTGACACTGCAAACATATGAATGTCGGTGTCTCTCGTAGAATACAACTACAAGATGCTTACCCCGTGCATCTATTTCACACTAGGAAAGGCATCTCTAAAGCAAGGTTGGCCATTAAAAAGATTCCACTTGCAATGTGCAAGTTTGGTAAGATGTCTAGACAAATTTCCTTCTTTAGTCATTTGTTCAACAAATAGTTTTCCCCTTAAAAAAGGCGAAGAGATTTTACTAATTGGTTAAAGAGAATAACCGTTAATTTCAAAGATTGATACATCTCCATAATTTTGTAAAATAAATAAGGTTACAAGATCTCCTTGTCATCTGTTTAGCAGTTTAGACTTCCCATGTTTTCAAGTAAAGTGACTCCCCCAAAGTTTATATGAAAGTGAATGTTTTTAATCTTCGTTGCATCATGACGTTGTAACAGCGTTTTAGTGTAGTGGCAGCCCGATTGTTAGAAAACAAGCTAAATTAAGGCTTGGCCCCTCATTTTTTAGGGTTTGATTCCAGTACAGCCGTCTGTTCGATTCTTCCTCTCTGGCCATGTTCGATTTGACGTATTAAGTTAATTCTTACACGTTACAAGGACTCCTCGGTCCTTGAAAGAATTTTTTTAAGCACCCGCGGTCATTGGATCATTTAGTTGGGGTCGTCACTTCACTCGTTCAGTCACACAAAAAAAGGCCTGATTTGACGTTTGAAGTATGATTGTTTTTAACAAAAAATTAAAAAAAAATGTGTGTCATCATATTCTCACATATTAAGAAGCTAAGGAAAAACAATTCCAAGGTCCCTAATTATAGAAACCGCCTTATGTCCCAAAAGAGTTATAGCAGACGTTTCTATTAATTTATAACTTTATCCATAGAAACCGTCTTATGTCCCAAAAGAGTTAGAGCAGTCTTCTGGAGCATTCCTATCCAACAGAAATTAGCAGAGACAAGAGGACCAGTCAAGTTAACCAAGAATTAAAAAAAAAATCAAACACTCAATAATGAAGCAACCCGACCAGTCGACCACTAGAGACCGAGCTAACCCATGGAACTGATCGATGAAACCATCCCTAACCGAAACTCATTGACCATCTACTGGTCCATTCGACACCCTTTAATCATTTTTTTTATGAAGTAAAAACAAAAAGAGGAAAATAACAATCCAACATCACCACTTTGCCAGGTATATACTAAACAATGATTAATTTGAGGCGGCAGCAGATGCAGATTAAAGGCAAAGTTTGGAAGGATGTGACTTAGGAAAAAGCAAATGGCCATGATCCATATCCATGCATAAATTATATAATATATATATATACTATACATACAGAGATGTCCATGATCCACATCCATGCATAAATCATAGTGAATAAATGAGAATCATCCAGTTTTTTTAGAAATTAGAATTTAATATTGGAAGAGTAAAACCATTCATGTGTGCACAAACTGTCACACGTCTGTTTTCTTCCTCACTTGTTGTTTAAACATGTTTACCAATCAAGATCAAATAAAAAAAATATTACTAAAATCAAAGTTGGAGCAAAAAATAATAATATCTAAATTATATACAAATTTGAACTTTACGACGAATTTGAAGAGAACAAATAAAAATTTCAATCGAAGTTAAAATTGAACAAGACCAATTGGATCTAAACTGAATATGTGGATCGACTTCTTTTTCTCGTACATCTAAACCTATTTACAAAAATATATATAGAACCGACCTAGTGTTGATACATCGAACGAGAACATGTCAAAAGAGACCCTGTTAAATAAAAAACGATAAAATGTAATGTGACAATGCATACACTAAAGTGTCATCGGTCACACATGCTTCAAAAGCACCATTCAATACGCTAAAGTGCGACCAATGACACTCGGTATATAAAAATGCATATGTAACGTATGCAACAATACATACACTAAAAAATAATCAGGGCATGTGAGGTGGAAAGAGAGGGTTTGAAGTGGAGGTTAGAGGGTGAGGGAAAGTGTGCGGCCAAGAACTAGAAAAAAAACGAACATATGAGAGGGGAGAGAGGAAAGAGGGGGTAGTTAAGAAGGATTGTGAGTGGGGAAAAAGAGAGAAAGCTTTTATTAGTTCGGCAAGAGCAATGTGTGGCACACCTACAAACGCACACCCATTGTGGATGGTCCTAGCAAGTGTAGTATAATAACCGATGCATGCATACGCTTTAATAAAACATTACATATAGTGAATGCAAAAAAGCATACAATAATGTATCATAGAATTGCAATAAGTAACACATGTAGTGTAATTACTAATGTATAGACTATACTAACGATGCATATGGTGGATATGTAACAATGCACACACTAAGATACAATTAGTAACACTTATAATGTAATCACCAAATGGATATATTATACCATTAATTTTATTGCTTATTTACGTTACCGTGTGCATTTCTATATTGCGTAGTATATTCAATGTCACATACACTTTTATGTTAAGTTTTCACTTATTTATGATACTTTCGGCGTGTTTTTCTATCTTTAATTATCAATTAACTCGCTCTTTGTGTTTCACTTAACTGCAAAAGTGTTACACGTTTTTTTTCATAAAAAATCTAACGGTGCATAATGGTTTCCAATGGTTCTCTCTTTTTGGGAGGTTCTCATTTGAGTCTACCGCTTATATGAATGTGTGTAGAGGGTGCGGATCTTGAAAGAACCACTATCCATCAATCAGTTTTTTAAATGAAGTTTTTTTTTTAATTTTAGGTACCCACAAAAACCTTCATCACAAGGTGTTTGAAGGTTGCCAAGGTATCACAAAGGAGGCCATCGCCATTCACCAGTGAGATTGGTGAGCTCTTGCTCCTCGCTAGCTTCATCTCATAGGTTGTCAAAAAGCTCTAAAGGTAACTAGAAATCGACATTGCCATAGGGGATCTCTCAGATATAGAGAGAAATCAAATTTGTCATTGGCAATCTGTTGAGAAAAATTAAAAAGAAAAAAGAAAAAGAAATCATCATCGTCATTGCCATTGGTAATTACTCATCATTGTCATTGATGATCTCAAGAGATCATCATTGCCACTAGCAATATCTCGCTTCCTTGTACAACCTTGTTCTTCCCCACTAAGGCTGGTGGGTATGGAATGGAGCTCCTAGGATTCATTGCGCCATCTCAACGCCACATCAATAGGAGGCTTTATCCCCTTTCCCTTCCAATAACGCACGTGCCTAATCATTACTTAATCTTTTTTATGTTTTTTTATATATAACATTTAAACTAAATGAAAAAGATAACATTTAAACTAAAAAAATTACATTGAAAAAAAACATAAACTTTAAACTACTAAAAAACATAAACAGATACTACTTGTTGAGATATTTTGCTCGAATATATTGTTACTCAAGTTTCATGATCATACGGTCATCTTCGAATAGATGAGTGGGGATGGGATTCTAGAGGAACTTTGGATCGGCAACCCTTTGCTTATCCATTGCCAATTGGTAGCCCTGCAGTAGGTAATGGTCGGTATTCACCTTGGCCGGTGTTGGTGTTGACAGTCTATGTGTTGTCTTGAGTGTTTGTGTAATGTGGGTGGCTCGGATCAAAAGCATTTGGATCATTGTTGAATGAAACATGATGGAAGTGGGTTGTCAGAGAGGATAGTTGTGTGAAATAAGATATTGATAGCGTATAGTTATGTGTAAAACTTATAGGTTGATTGGGTTTATATATATAGGTAAAAATGGGGTGGGTTAGAAAACAATTTTTTTAGCTTTGACTGTTGTCAAAGGTATATACGTTCATTTGTCATGGGGTTCACAAAAACGAGCCGTTATCACTCGTTATTGTCATGACGGAGAGACAATGACGCCCCTAATAGCGCTCATAGAAGAAAAGAGGGTGCGATTGGATATAAATCACAAAGCTAGAAAGAGTGTCAGCCTATACCCTCTAGCCTAACCAACTATCTAGATATGCTAGTGATCATGAAGAAATCATCATTCCCTAGTGATGATGAACCCTATTGTGAAAATTTGTCAACATTTTACACCCTTGTAATAAAGGTTTATGTGGGGTACCCAAAAATAAGAAAATTCCCATCCTCTCTAATGTTATCATTTGTCACTAACTTGTTCGGTCATACTTTTTTATATAAAATTAAGTTACTTTTTTATTGTTGTGGCTTATATATCTGACGTAAATAGTTAAAAGTTCAATACATAAAATTAAGTTACTTTTTAATTATTTTGGTTTTCTTATATATATATCTGACGTAAATAGTTATAAGTTCAATACAAATGATAGAAACTTCAATATATTGTTAAACAACTATGAATCTTATTAATTACATTAAACTTCAAAAAGTTCTATTAGAAAACACAATGATCTCTTAAGGTTTTTAGTTCCTTTATGAAAACACAATGATCTCTTAAGGTTTTTAGTTCCTTTACTATTTAATTAACAAATTAAAAGTTAAAAAACAGCATAACTATGTTTCTCTAGATTTTGTTACTTCCAATTCACTATCGTGCCGAGATGATCGAATAAAGAAGTCAGAAAGCAGCACCCATTAACAATAATCAACACAAAACTATATAACTTTCGTATAACACAAACCGTTACAAAGATATAACGAAATACAATATAATTAATAAAAAGCAGATAAACGAGAAGTGATCACATGAGCCTTCAGACCTAAGCTCTTACATGCGAAAAACACGTGGAAGTTTGATAACAAAATGAAGAAGAAATCACATATTTATAAGCTGGTTAACTTTAACTTTAGGCACATTTGAAGCCACTTGGGACTTTCTTGCTACAAACATTAAGCAGCAAGCTAAGAGAGACAGGAACATTTAGATTGATCCCCAAAACATTAGCTTTGATGGCAGTGCATAGGCAAACCGCAGCCTCAAGGTCAGCAAGGCCTTGGATGAGGGTGCAGCATGGTTTCACGGGTGGTGAACCCACTTCAACTCCAACCAACCCACCAAGCAGATTGGCACACACACCAAGTTTCAAGGTGTCTTTAGGGCAGGTAGCCTTATTTGGCTTAGGCTCCGGTGTTGGTGTTGGTTTTGGTTTTGGGGTCGGGCTACCGCAAGTTCCACAGCCACTCACCATGGCGAAAAAGAGCAGATTCAGTGCTAGAAAGAGAACTAGTGAAGCCTTGCTCTTTGAAGCCATCTCTATAAGCCCTTAATGTTAGGTGTAAGAGAGGTAATCAAGGATGATTTGTGAATGTAGAGCAAGGGACTTGAACGGTTTATATAGTTTCAAGAGCTTGGTTTTTTTTGTCCAGATTTGCTGGCATGATAGGTACACTCTTCAACATGCAACTTGCAATGTTTTTGAAAAATATATATTTCTAGATACATTATTAGGGTTATTGTATCTTTGTGCTAGATTAATTGGATTGCTATTTCACCCGTTTCATAACCGAAGACTCGAAGAGTAAAAGTCAAATAATGATGACGACAATGATAGGAATAAAGGTACTATGTATCTCAAATATATTGTCAACTTTCAAAGTTATTCTCATTACCATGCCTATTTTTTCAAAACTTGCCTTATAACCAAGCATTGATTTGACATTTGAGTTTATTAGGGTTAAAATACAATTCAAGATTAATCTAGTTTATTTATCTATCATTATCATTTTTGTTATTGTGAAACTGAATCATTTATCGTGTCTCCTTTTGTGTAATTAATTGTAGTATATATATACCACCTTGTGTACTCTTCAGAGTGCATGTTACATGCATATTATTTGTGGGGGTAACTCACTTAGTAGTGACATTGCTTCTTAGAGGAGAGGTCCGATATTTAACTATGCATAGATGATTGATTTAGGATTATTAGTATAATAGAGTAGGAGCAAGCTAGCGATGCTATTAAAAAAATGTGTAACAACATTGTCACCACATCTCCCATACTTAATGTAGCATTTTGGATCATGATCGTTAATCTTGTTTTGTGTTTACATGTCTCAATAATGTCAGGCTACCTGCAATACTAGACCTATTGTCAGATGAATTCTTTGGTGGTTTTTTTTTCTAAAGTTTGTGGTGAAGAACTTTTTAAAACCCTTAGGCTATGTGTAATGGTTTAATCTGTTTTTATTATCGTATCAAAGTGGTCACGTCACTGTTACATAGTCACGAGCTCTCATTCACTCGTTTTCATCTTTAGTGCCTATTATTTAAATGAGATAAATTAAAAATCTCAAAAAAGAAGAAAAAACCTCATTGGTTGGTTTCATAGGGCCCCACCACCCCTTCCCTCTCCCACACTCGTTATCTACCTCACACCATTCCCTTAACGCCTAGAGGAGCGGTGTTTCACGCACCTAACCTTCCACATCAGCTAAGCGTTAACACATGGCTTTATAACAATAGTTTATTTTTTTCTTGTTTTATTATTAACCTTGTATCAAGTTTAAGTTGCATGTATAGAATTAATTATTTTTAAACTATACATTTTCAAAAGAGGTGGACAGTTTAATTCAATATTTGGTGGATTTTGCGGCTTCTCACGTGATGATTGGAACATTTTTTATCTTTTTGTTTTGAGGTTATTTTTGTCGCTTCTCCTACCTTTTAAGTTTGTTTTTTTCCCCAATTTTCTCTTGTTTAAATTTTACAAATTTTAACACCTCCGTTGTATCGTCGTATTTCAAGGTATACAACCCTAATTTGTGACACTACGTACGAACAAAATTGTTCGCCGCCACCACATAACACAGGTATAAACACGAGTTTATATACAAACTCGTTAAAGGGTGCTAAAATTAAAATCTTTATAACATTATTTAAAACATATATATATATATATTAATTTATAAGAACAATAATTCTATGTGCTAACAAAATAAAACGTCAATAGTATAATTACCAATTACATCACTTTTCTTCTTTTTTTTTCTTTTATTAAGTTTATCTACAATATATTATATTAATATATTAGATGAGTGAATTAACAAAAAGGTATCCTACCGCATGTTTAGCCTATCCAAGTTAACCTGAATATCCAATATCCAGGTTCAAATCCATTTTGCAATGTTTTTATTTAATACAAAAACACAATCAATTGCTTACTACTAATTAGATGGTAGGTTTTTTTAATAGAAAAATGAGGATAATCTTCTCGAATAATCAAAGCTTTTGTAATAGCTTTTTTTATGTTTCAAAACTACCTTTTCATGGATTATCGTCGCACAATGATCCGTCAAAAATACATAACCTTTTTTGTTTTTTCTGAACGACAAATTTGGAGCATTGACAGATCACTGGAGTATCATCGTGCTACCAGCGGAACCACCCGATCATATCCACCTCCACTAGGCAATAATGTCTATACACCAATTCAGGAGGAAACCCAATAAATCTGGAAAAAAAAAAACCTTGTGGGAATCAGACCCATGACCTAATGGTCATAAGCCTTATCTCATCCCTAAGATGTCACTAGGCTATAAAGCCATGGGCATAAATGTTACTAAGTAGTGTCACATAAATGGTGACATTACTTATGTATATACACAAGATTTCCTAAATGCAAAACTTCATAGACTTTTAACCAAAGTTTATAAACATCTAAAATCTCATTGAACATTGAATTCCATGTTTTGTAATACAAATGGATATATAAAACAAGTTCTTCAGCTTAAGCCTCTATTGGCTTCCTCACATATATCCTTGTAAGAAAATGCCACATATAAGTATACCTCTTAACTGGTAAAATTGGGTTGCAAAAACGGGTTGCAAAAATGGGTTGCGAAATCGGGTAGAGGGTACATCGTTGCTGGTGTTTCGAGTGGTAAAATCGGGTTGCGAAAACGGGAGATGCTTACCGATTTGGTTATCTCTTTGGGGTATTGACTTTTGCAGGTTTAAGATGATGATGATGAGGTGAATACAATTATTTTTTTATTTACCTTATTATAGTTAAAGTTACCTTTTAACTCTAAACATGTTAATTACTTATTTTACCGTTGATCTATAATAACCCGTCAATACATCATGTAGAAAATCAATCCTTGTCAACGCCTTCATACAACCCCGTCGTGAAGCGCGAGTTGCATTACTAGTTTATTAATAAATAACAACTTCATATTAACAAAATTAGAAAAGAAAAATGTTGAGAAGCTTTTTGGCATAGTTTTAGTTATGTTTACACGGTTTCAATTGTATTCAATTGTATGTGAATTAGGATTTTTATCTTTTACACAAATAAGTATATAGGTTATATTCAGGTTAAACGATTCAATTTGCCAACCTGTCAACAAGGCAAATAAGGTTCTAATGTTTAAATTATTGAAATTTTAGTTTTGTAATGTTTTATTGATTGACATTATGATTTGAAATTTGTGCTTCATTTATATAATATTTAATAACATTATACAATAGTTAATAGAGACTAAATTACTTTCAAGTGGTCGTTAGCCAAAAATAACTATTTCAGTCTAATAGTTCAAGTCTTATCAAAACGGTACTAATGGTTCCATTTCGGTTTTAATTAGACCCACATTCACTAACCCCGTCCACTCATTTTGTTAGTTTATGTAAAATGACCATAATGCCATGTTACTAAAAGTTAAAATATTAAAATAAATGGTATAAATCCACTGTGACCCAAGTTCGACTCTATCTTTCCCCACTATTTTCTGTGGCATCCAGGTGAAGGGCGAATACGAGTGGCACCGGTTCGTCTTGGATGGGAGGCGAGGTTTTACCGATTATTCCATTGTCGTGCCTTCGGGCGGGTGGAGCTCGGGTTTCCGTGCATCTGGGAGTGCCAAAGGGCTGGCGGCGGTCGAGTAGTCGACCTTGGCCACAGCGCCCGGTGTCACGGTGGTTGGCACGTCGTTTCTTGCCGTTCAAAAAAAAATCCACTGTCGTTCCAGGTTTACCCTCTTTTTCTGCGCCGACAATGGACAAACAGTGGAGCCGATTCATTTAGCCAGCCGGCATTTTACATGTGCAATTATTTGATTGGTGATTAGGTGGAATGTGAACCCAAAGTGAACTTTTTGTATTTTTTTTGCCGGGCTAAAATGGTGTTCCCGATGCCGAAAATCTTACTTGACTTTGATTGGTGGGTTTTGGCTTTTACTATCTCTAAAATAGATTAAAGAAACATGCTAATTTTCATAATTTTACCATATCAAAAAACTAACACTAGGATTCCAGTTTGACATGATTAAGCTATTTTACTACTCTATTAGATGTTGATAAACGGCTTGCAAACTTGGTTGGGCATCAACTAAATAAAACCATCTAAACGAAAAAAAAGATCTCAAGAAACAAAATTTGTAGATAAAAAGATTGTTAAGTGAAGAGAGAAATGTTTGGAAGTTCACGGGAAAGAAAACTATTTAATCACATGCCATTGTTTTATAGTTTTTGATTATACGAGTTAATTAACTTCCAAATTTGCGAAGAAGTTCAAGGTTAAGTTGCAAAGCTTGACTCAACAACTATTGTATTGGTTTTTAGTTTCTCATTTATTTCAACTGTGATGGACACCACAAAAAAAAGGAATACTAACAGGACAATGGAGCATCTCAAATTGTTGGATTGAGTCCAAAATAACAAATCAATTGTCGTCTCGATTCTACCTAGTTTCTCCTTATTCACACGGTTGATTTTGATCATTGGTTTTGTTTTTCTTTTAAACGACTAACAATAGTCTGATTATTCAGGAAAACCTAATGTCAAAAGGTTACTCACGTCCGAGAATGCAGACGGTGCTAATGACCCGGCCCGCCACCATTCCAGAGGAAATTCACTACCCGAAAGCTCATTGTGATAAAACTCTGGGCTCAACACAGAGCATTTTGCTCTAGGCGAGACTCGAACCCCATGCCCTCCATCTTGGAAGGTCAAGGGGGATGCCACGCAAGTCGCCCATCCTTGTAAATTTTGGTCCACTCAATTTGTTGTCTAACTTTGATAATTTTTTTAGTAGGAAAGAGCATGTTATAATAATTAACATCGTTAATATTCACGAACTGTAGTTTGTGGAATTATATGTAGCGCTGAAATGTACAACTTTTGTGACAGAGGACCATAAGTTTGTCCGCCCTTCGCCACAGCCCATGCGTGGAGTCTAAATGTACCCATGACCACACGCATAGAACACCACGCCGGTCTTGCATGGTCCATGGCGTAGAGAGGTTGGCGTGGTAAATCTCATGGCGTTGGAAGCATCTCAACGGCTATATTACCGTTAGTGAATGGCATTTATAAAAAAATCATTTTTTTAATTATTTATACTAATACCTAAACCATTTTTAGCACGTTTAAACACTTGCAAACTTCAAACACCTCCAACCTTCGACTTTCAAACTTTTGTGAAATAGATTTGCTAAAATCACCATCATCATCATTGGAATGTGTATCGGCAGTTATTTTCAGAGTCATCGGTGGAAATATTAAATGTTGGTTCTGAATCCGAATGGCACATTTAGATGGAAATCATGAGGTAGCCCATAATAGTTTAGTTCATGATTACTTTGCCAACGGCGCCATATACAAAGAGGAGCTTTTTAGAAAACGATTCAGAATGAGCAAACAATTATTCATATGGGTTGCTAACGATTTGGAATGCATTACAAAGTATTTCAAATTGTTGTATGATGGTATAGGCCTGTTGGGTTTAATCTTGATTACGGGTCAAGTTGGGTCGGTACTAGAGTCATTATAATAAGTCAAATTAACATGTCTTTATTAGTTTGTTTAGTCCTAGTCTTATGTTTAGTTGCAAGTTAGTAGGGAGTTAGTTGTTTACTATTCTTGTGTTTACGTGTGTTTGTTGGGTATTTAAACACCCTAGTATGTTGAATGAATTATTAAGTCTTGAAAGTAAATTTTTTTTTAACGTAAGTTTTTCTTTGAGTGTTATTTTGGGGCTTGAACCAACATAGGCCAAATGGGTTTTACTACTGTATAAAAAAAATCATCGTTGTTCTTCGAAAAATGGTGTAACGAACCACATCGGATGCATTGGATGAAAACATGAAGATTTTCGAGAAAACAACATGAGCTTGTGTAAATAAATTTTGCAAAGCCATTTACAGTCCAAAGTATTTGCGCAAACCGACCATCAGCGACATTCAACAATTTTACAATTGTCGTGAATTGGTTTAAGGCGTTCCTGACATGCTTTGTAGTTTGTATTGTATGCATTGCGAGTGGAGTAATTTCCCAAATGCATGGCGCAGGAAATATATGCTAGGTGATCAGTCGACTCCAACTATGATGCTCGACCATGTGATTGGGTATGAAAACTAACGTTACGCTTAGATGGCATGGCATGCTTTTATATGAAAAAAAAAACTAAACACACCCTATGGTACATGTTAAGATAAGTTTTTTTTTTCTAGATAACATTTCTAGTTCTAATAATCTTAACATGTACAAAAGTCGGTGACTTTTACGCCACATGCACCCCATATTTCAGAAATTAACAAACCCACCATTCCACTTGGCAAAGTGGCATTTTTTTTGTTGCCTTTTCTCATATACAAAATGACAAATTTGCCCCCAACTTTACGAAACGGTATTTTTTCTATCCTCTGCTTCATTTTACCGGTACCCCCTATACATTCAATTTTGCATTTTTACTCCCTTTGTTTGAATCATCCACACAAACCCATTTGAACATCAATACTCAACATAGAGATTATACTATCATAAGATCATAAGCAAACCTTACTAAAAACACACTTTCATAACAAAATCAACAAATTCAATGCAAAGTAACAAGAATTATCCTACCCTAACCAGCTAAGGCGCGGTTAGCTTCTTATAGTAACAAACAAAGCTAATGAATTCACTAAATACATGATTGAAATCAACAGGAAATGATAATACGAAGGGTTTAACTCAGTAAGGATCGATCTCTCGACCTCTTGTACGCTATTCTTCTTTGAATCTCCTCCCGAATAATCCCGATCTTGACTCCTTGTTCTTCATTAGCCCTTTTTTTGCTCTTCTCTTTTGATTTTGTCGCTCCTTAGGGTTTCTACGACGTAGCATTCTATTTATAGGGTCGATGTGTCGATTAGGTGGGTTACGATCTGTTTAAACATGACCTGGGTTACGACCCGTAAACATGCCACATGGTGCTTTCTCATTCTAGGGTTTCCAATCTGTAGGTCGGTGTACTAGCTTGGGGACCAAGACTCGTAGCTCGCTCTCTTGTTGACAGCCGTAAGCAAATGGATTGGGCCTGCCTTCTGCTCAACTTTAGTAATCTCCAATTTTGGCATAGAAATCCTCCATTTCAGATAGGAACCTGTAAAACACTCATAAACAAACATTTAATCCATTCCAAGCGATAATTACAACAAACAACTATAAAAATGCGGGTTTTAACACTACAATAACATGTGATCTTTCAGCCACATCACTTGAGATGGGCTTTTAATATGGAAGATGAACCTATAGTCATTGTTGGTTAATTTGATGTATTAGCTTGAATAATGTGGATATGTCTTTACCTTATTGAACAAATGATGCTTGTTGTGAGTAAGAAACATGGTGATTGATACCATGAATTAGGAAGTTAGGCATGAAATACTTATACATTATGCTTTAAATATGATACGCACGCCAAGTGATAAAATGTTTGGTAGTTGATTGTAAATGAGTTTCTATGCAGCCACTAGATGAACATGAATGGAATGTAAAATATGATTGGTGGTTTCATATGAGTTGGTTGAATATGTGCATTAAAAGCTTGTACTAGGAGCTTAGGATGTCGTATGCACACTGTGTGTTTTATTATATGCTTAATTCAGTTCAAGGAGTGAAATTGTATTAGTTGTGGATTATGTGGACTTACTAGCTAGCAATCATGTTAGAATTACATAGTAATGACTTAAAAGGTAGTGTGTATTCGTTGAACGCAAGAGGGGGATGGTAATTGGTTACCTTGGATTTATAAGTGAACATGGTACCAAAATTCGTAATAAAATTTCCTATTACAGTAGCATTTTTGAAAAATCATATGGAGGTGTATTTTATATGACTGAAAAGGTCTCTGAATGAACCACGTTTCGTATTTGAAGTGGAAGTCACTTTCTAATGTTTAGAAGGAGGAAAGTGACCCCAAACAACAGTTGTGCAGAAAACGCAACAATGAACTTCTAGATTTCGATATTGGAGGTGAGTTTTTTCCCGTGTGATTACTTTTTGGCCATATAGGTCAAATATTCAAGAAAAGTGGAAATTTAGAATGTTGCATCAGTAACTTACGACCTCGTTAAGGTTTGGATTAGACTGGAATGTATAGTACGCAAGGTCCTATATGTGCTAAATCGTTGGGTAAGTAGAGTTGTCACATCTGGGTAATTGTGGAACATAACTAGACGTATAGACACTTGTAATCTCGTATATGTATGTAAAAGTTGGGTCGAGATAATAAGATCATGGGATTTGTATGAACGTATATATCATAACGTTATTAACCATATTGTTATGTGAATGGCAATGAAAGTGCATGTATGTTAAAAATGAATGTGTGGGAGTCAAAAGTTACGATCCGGCGATTGGATTCGAGATTGTTACCGGAATGGATATGAACTTGCAGAGACAAGCTGACACGATCATTGAGTTTTCTTAGATGTTATTTTTCTTATTGTTAAAGTATTGAGGTGGCTAGATAGAGATCTGAACCAACATCAAGAAGCTAGGGTTCATACAAGACCTCATCATTCAAGGATTTTTACAAAATCACCGTCAATTTGGGATTCTACAACTCACCTTAGACTTGTTATGGTTAGATGATGAAGAATCCTTAGTCATGCAAACATTAAGAGCTGAATTCCACCATCAATTAAGCATTTGGACTTGTTTGTTCTTCTCCATAAATTCGCCACCCCCATGGAGAGTTAGACAAGAAAAATGTCGACCCTCTCTTTCTTTCCCACATTTATCTTCCAATTTTTACCCTTTTAGTCCTCCAACTTTGGTTTCCATCCCCTTTTAACCAAAACCTCTTTTCTTTCTATTATACATTGATTCTAACTATGTTAATTAACTCAGTTATATTGCTTCATGCCATAGAACAAATAAACATACTAACAAATAAAGTTTGGGTTTTGGGGTGTTTTAATTGAAACTTCAATTGACAATCAAACCGAATAACACATGATGAATTTGGATAGAATAACTCTCAATCTTATGAATAAAAAAATAACTCAAAAACTGATTACAATCTCTCAGACCATGACTTGGTTTATCTCCAATGTCATATAGACTAACCTTAACTAGCTAGAAGAGACATTACCATAATCAGTTATAATGTAATCAGGAAATGTAGCCAATTTAACCAACTTGTCAAATTTGATCCCTCAAATTCACCTACTTGTGATTTGGTCTCCATTGCCACCCTTTTTCCCATCACCGACTTGTAATTTGTCGTGAATTACCGTCAATAGTATTTAAAGAGTGTGTGATCAGTTGGAAATGACATAGAAACATGGTTACCAGAGTAGGTCGGTTTAAACAAGGAGTCAACCTATTTATCGTTTTGGTGTTCATTTACCAGACTATGTACGCTCGAATAGACTAGTTATGGTTGAACCAGGTTAAACCAATGATCCAAGATTTGAATAAACCATGGCAGAGTCATCGAACCTCAACTACATGACAGGCTCTTGGCAATCATCAGAAGCAACGATAGCCATATCTAAACTAACACAGTGATGCCATAATACCATATGTAGAGAGGAGTGGCGCGTATCCAAGATCTCAAAGGGGACAAGACTACCTTATATATGGAAGAGATGGGGGTATATCCACCGATTTGGCTTCCATTTGCAAGTATTTAACTTTTGGCCTTGTTTAAGTTGAATCATCCTGTACAGTTAATAGAGGACTCAACCATTCTTTCGGTGTCCACTTTTTTTTATATTTTTCAATAGTTTAATCTTTTGGACATTCTTAGAGGATGTAATATTTGAGCATGAATAACTATATTTAGCATTATTGTTAACTATTCATATTTTGTCATCGAAATAAGGAGTGTATACGTATATCACCGCCATACAATACGTAACCACGTATACAGTAACAAATTTCATAATAGTTTTTAACTTACCTTGTTTAAGTTGATCCATCCTTTACGTTTTATACGATAAGACTATTTGTGCAGGATCTTTTCCCTACAAGCACAATAGTTTTCGAAACTGATTTCACAAAATAAGAATCAATTTATATAAAGTGTGGAGGTGTCAACACAAGTATTGAAGTAGTACAGATGGATTATTTATATAATTCTTAAATCATTAATTATATTTTGTTAATGAAATTAACTAGGTTTAACGTTGCCGCGTTGCGGCGAACTTTTTTTTGTTATTTAGTCTGTGTTTACATGTGTTTTGAAATCACTACGAGCGCGTTGCATGCGGAACCACTGACAAGATTAAAAAGGAAATTTAGAAAGAAAAAAAACACTAAAAGATAACTGAAAGAAAATCAACAAAAAAAGTAGTATGTTAATGATGTTTTTCGTATGAAACCCGTGGTCAAATATGAGCAAATGGTACTGGGTACCGGTTCCGAATTTCCCGAACCGAAAGATCTTAAGTACCAATTCGGTACCGACTTTTGGCGTTCCCGGTATCGGTTCGCTACCGTGTTTTACCTTCATACACCAGTAACCGCTGTTTTCGATACCAGTACCGATTCCATATCGTTTGGTACCGAGCTCATCCCTAACATTGAAACTAAAAATATAAATCATTAAAGTTGAAGAAAATCAACAAAAAAAAAGTTATACGATACCGTTTTTGTTCGTATGGTACCCATGATCAGGGATTAGCAAATGGTACCCGGTAGTAGTACCAAATTTCCCTAACTAAAAGATTTTCAACATCAATTCGGTACCGACTTTTGGCGTTTTATGTACCAGGCTGGTGCCGGTTTTTACCTTATGTACCGATACCGAACAAGACCGCACCGGTATTTTCGATACCAGTACCGGTTCGATACCGGTTGACACCAAGCTTATTCCAACCCTTGATACAAAAAAAAATCATTAAAGTTAGGAAAAAATTAAAATGTACTTAACTTAAAAAGTAATTAAAATTTATTATTATAATATTAAAATAATAAAAGTTTGAAAAACTATATATATAAAATGTAAATCTTGTGTGGTCAATTTGGAAAAAACAAAAAAACTTATGGTCAGTGTGAAAAAACAATAACTTGGGGTCAGTTTTTCCAAAATAAAAAGCTAACTATTCTTAAACTTGTTTTTTATTAATATGTTAATTATTAATATAATAGAGTAATAAAAAATATTATTATAATATTAAAATAATAAAAGTTTGAAAAACATTATATATAAAATGTAAAATCTTGTGTGTTCAATTTGGAAAAACAAAAAAAAACTTATAGGCAATGTGAAAAAACAATAACTTGTGGTCAATTTGAAAAAATTAAAAAGCTAACTATTCATAAACTTGGTTTTTTTAATAATAGAGTTTTAATAATATATATTAATTATTAATATAATAGAGTAATAAAAAATATTATTATAATATTAAAATAATAAAAGTTTGAAAAACATTATATATAAAATGTAAATTTTGTGTGTTCAATTTGGAAAAACAATAAAAAAAACTTATAGTCAATGTGAAAAAACAATAACTTGTGGTCAATTAGGAAAAACTAAAAAGCTAACTATTCATAAAATTGGTTTTTTAGTAATAGAGTTGTGGTCAATTTGGAAAAAACAAAAAAACTTATGGTTAGTGTGAAAAAACAATAACTTGTGGTCAGTTTTTCCAAAATAAAAAGCTAACTATTCCTAAACTTGTTTTTTATTAACATATTAATTATTAATTATTAATATAATAGAGTAATAAAAAATATTATTATAATATTAAAATAATAAAAGTTTGAAAAAAATTATATATAAAATGTAAAACTTGTGTGTTCAATTTGGAAAAACAAAAAAAAACTTATAGTCAATGTGAAAAAACAATAACTTGTGGTCAATTTAAAAAAAAATAAAAAGCTAACTATTCATAAACTTGGTTTTTTAATAATAGAGTAATAAAAATATTATTATAATATTAAAATAATAAAAGTTTGAAAAACATTATATATAAAATGTAAATCTTGTGTGTTCAATTTGGAAAAACAAAAAAAAAACTTATAGTCAATATGAAAAAACAAACTTGTGGTCAATTTGAAAAAAAAAATAAAAAGCTAACTATTCATAAACTTTGTTTTTTAATAATAGAGTAATTTGGAGAAACAAAAAAAAACGTATAGTCAATATGAAAAAACAATAACTTGTGGTCAATTTGAAAAAAATAAAAAGCTAACTATTCATAAACTTGGTTTTTTGAAAAAAAATAAAAAGCTAACTGTTCATAAACTTGGTTTTTTAATAATAGAGTAATTTAGAAAAACAAAAAAGAACTTATAGTCAATATAAAAAACAATAACTTGTGGTCAATTTAAAAAAAATAAAAAGCTAACTATTCATAAATTTGGTTTTTTATGAGAGTAGGTCAATTTGAAAAAAATAAAAAGCTAACTGTTCATAAACTTGGTTTTTTAATAATAGAGTAATTTAGGAAAACAAAAAAAAACTTATAGTCAATATAAAAAAACAATAACTTGTGGTCAATTTAAAAAAAAATAAAAAGCTAACTATTCATAAACTTGGTTACTTATAGTCAATATAAAAAAACAATAACTTGTGGTCAATTTAAAAAAAAATAAAAAGCTAACTATTCATAAATTTGGTTTTTTATGAGAGGAAGGTCAATTTGAAAAAAATAAAAAGCTAACTGTTCATAAACTTGGTTTTTTAATAATAGAGTAATTTAGGAAAACAAAAAAAAACTTATAGTTAATATAAAAAAACAATAACTTGTGGTCAATTTAAAAAAAAATAAAAAGCTAACTATTCATAAACTTGGTTTTTTAATAATAGAGTAATGGTTTTTTAATAATAGAGTAATTAAAAATCAATTTGTTTCTAAGAGGAAGAGATGTAGACAAAACAATAAAAATAAAATAATGCTTAGAATAAGTGTCTTACAAATGATAATATCTGAAATCTGTACTAAACCAAAATACTCCTTAAAAAGAGAAAAACAAAAAGATTCTTAAAAGTTTAAAAAAACAATGTGATGTTTTAATGTCTATAAAAAGAAAAGGTCGGCCTGTCCTTAATATTATTTATAGTTTCTGCAGCTCTCATAACGCAGCCTCAGAAAAAAACAGAAACCAAACATTTTTTTTTGTATTTCAAATTATGGTTCTCCCTGAACCTGAATCACAGGTTGCAAAAACTCTTCCTGATGCTTGGGACCATACGGGCCAACCGGCTAACCGTTCCACCACCGGCGGTTGGACTAGTGCCGCCATGATTCTAGGTCCACCTCCACTACCACTACCACTACCGCTACCACTACCACCACTACTGCATTTTTATGTTAGTTTGTTATACAAGAAGTTATAAGTTATATAACCAGTGTGATCTGCTGTTTTTGGAATTTTAGGGGTGGAGGCATGTGAAAGGCTAACGACGTTAGGAATTGCCGTTAACTTGGTGACGTACTTGACTGGTACTATGCATTTAGGAAATGCTCATGCCGCCAACGACGTCACTAACTTCATGGGTACTTCTTTCATGTTATGTCTCCTTGGCGGTTTTGTTTCCGACACTTTTCTGGGTCGGTATCTTACTATTGCTATATTCACGGTGGTTCAAACAGCAGTAAGTAGCTTTCTTTTTTTACTCTTCATTTTAGTAAAATAAACAGTTAGAATCAGAGTGTTTAATTGTTTATCGGTTCGGATATCGGGGTATTCTATTTATTCAAATCGGTTATTTGGATAAAAATCTTTTTTTTGTTGCTAACCGGAACCGAACCAATTTGAATTAAACATGTGTCTAACTAACCGAATTTAACCGATTCTAATTCGAATTTGTTTTGGTTGAAAACCAAATAAATCGATATAAAGAAAAATGTATATTCGATAACCGAACTGAAATCGTATAGGAAACTAACTGAAAACCAAATTCACAATTCGATTTATTTTTTCCGGTTATTGATACGGTTTAGTTTTTAGTTTATTCAATTTATTCGATTTGGTATTTTCTGTCACTATCTAAACTAACACGAGTTAAAATCTTTCTAACTGAACTGAATTCAACGGATTTTAATTCAGTTTGATTCCGGTTAAAAAAACCGAACAAACATATATAAAAAAAATGTAAATCCGATACCCGAATTCACAATTCGGATACGAATCTACGACTAGTAACCAAGTCAAAAACCGAATTCACAATTCAATTTTTTTTTTCGACGGTTCAGTTTTTGAATTTTTTTGGTTTTATTCTCACCCCCAAAATAATGTTGTTATACACATTTGATACTTATCAGGGTGTTACACTCTTAACGATCTCAACCGCCATTCCAAGCCTCCAACAGCCAAAATGCACCCAAACCGGCACCTCCTGCATTCCGGCCACCGATATCCAACTAACCATCCTATACCTCGCTCTCTACCTAACCGCTCTGGGAACCGGAGGCCTCAAATCCAGTGTATCCGGTTTCGGGTCAGACCAATTCGACGAATCCGACAAAGCCGAAAAGGCGCAAATGACAGCATTCTTCAGCTGGTTCTTTTTCTTCATAAGTATTGGGTCACTAGCAGCTGTTACAGTTCTGGTTTACATACAAGACAACCTCGGCCGGCGATGGGGGTACGGGATTGTTGCGAGTTCTATCGGGGTCGGGTTGGTTGTGTTCTTGTCGGGTACGAGATGGTACCGGTTTAAAAAACTGGCGGGGAGTCCGTTGACTCAGATAGCTTCGGTTTTTATTGCTGCATGGAGGAAAAGACATTTGGAGTTACCGTTGGATCCTTCGGAATTATTCGATGTGGATGATGTTCAGATTGGTGAAGATGCTGGAAAACTGAAGCAGAAGCTGCCCCGTAGCAAACAGTTCCGGAAAAATAATATTTTATCTTCTTGTTGTTAGTTAAAGGAGACGGTGCGATGCCGTAGGAACATAGATACTGATAATTACGTAACATGTTTGTTTCAAAAAAAAAAGAAAAAAAAACTATGGCGATAACATACTAAAATTAAAGAGAATAAATTGAAAGAGTTAATTGTCATTTTCATCTCTTTAGTTTGTTCAATTATGTCAGTTTAGACCAAATTTTCAAATTTGTATTATTTTCGTCTCTGATATTGTTGAGACATAGAAGTTTCGTTAAAAAACATGAGTTAACTGTCATTTTCGTCCCTGTGTTTGTCCAATTATTCGATTCAACCTTAGTGTTTTGAACTGGCATGTTACAAGAATGTCATGGACGAAAATGGTATAAATTTGAAGTTTAGCCTGAACTAGCATAATTAGACAAACTACAAAGACGAAACTGACAGTTAACTCATAATGAAATTCTTGTTTTCACGATGTGATTATTATAAACAAGTAATTAATGTATTAAAATGTTTCAGGCGTTTTGAAAAATGTGGAATATTTGGTTTAAAAATCAATAATGTGTTTTAAATAATTGTATTATATGTTTTGGGGAGGGAGTCTACCCATTTTCCTAGATTTCGGTTTCCTCATGTGGTATATTAGCGTCACATCAGACTTTCCTCCTTTTTCACATTTTCTTTCTTTTTTTCCCTAGAGTACACGATGTCGTCCCAGTTTTGTCCCAGAAATCCCCAAAACAATTTAAATTAAAATTTTCAACTTTAAAGCTTTTTCGCCGCTCTCCAACTTGTCCCTAATGATCGGTGAGAGCTCAAAGATTTTCGGTGAAAATTTCTTCCCAAAACCGGTGGTCGTGTTCCCATCAGGAGCCGGGAGCTTACCGGCTCTTCCCAAACGCAACTCCGACCACCTTTAAAAGTTGTATTACCTAAAGTATTAAAATTATGTAAAATTATCTTTTTTAACTTCTTGTATGTATTGTAATAAAACATATATTAAAGTGGTACGATAAAAAAAATATCTTGATGTATTAAAAGAGATGGATCCAAACAAATAGGGTCCTGATGAACATCACGGGCACCTGACTTGGACCCAGAGTGTCAGCAGTGGCTTTTGGATCTGAATCTTGGACGGTTGTATAGGGAACACAATCCTATCTTAAAGATCCAGTTTTGAATTATTACATGTTTGTTTCTATGTCTTGTAGTTTTCTTGACAAGGGGGACAGTGAAAACTCTAGTGAACTTTTAAAGGTAAACAATTGGATTCTTTCCACTTCAACAGATGTGGAAGAAGTGAAAATGGTGATCACAATGGTACCCATTTGGGCAACCACAATTATGTTTTGGACAATCTATGCACAAATGACAACTTTCTCAGTGTCACAAGCGACCACCATGGACCGACACATTGGGAAGTCGTTTCTCATCCCTGCGGCTTCACTTACCGTGTTCTTCGTTGGCAGCATTTTGTTAACGGTCCCTGTGTACGACCGTGTCATTATCCCTCTCGCAAAACGCTTCCTTAAACACCCACAAGGGCTAACCCCGCTTCAACGTATTGGCACAGGACTAGTCCTGTCCACATTGGCTATGGTTTCAGCCGCGTTAACCGAGATCAAGAGGCTGCGCGTGGCGCAGTCTCATGGAATAGTTAATGACCCGTCGAAGGTGGTTCCGCTTAGTGTGTTTTGGTTGGCTCCGCAGTTTTTCTTTGTGGAGTCAGTGAGGCGTTTACTTACATCGGCCAACTTGATTTCTTTTTGAGGGAGTGTCCTAAAGGAATGAAGACGATGAGCACCGGGATGTTTTTAAGTACGTTGTCGTTGGGGTTCTTTTTTAGCTCGTTGTTGGTGACCATAGTGCACAAGGTGACTGGCGACAGAGACCCGTGGCTAGCGGATAACTTGAATCAAGGGAAGCTTTATAACTTCTATTGGTTGCTTACAGTTTTAAGTGTTTTGAACTTTGGGTTGTATCTAATAAGAGCAAGATGGTATGTTTACAGGGAGCATAGGCTTTCTGAGAAGAGTGTTGAGTTAGAACAAGAGTGAGTATGTTGTATGTATTTGTGTGTATTCTTGTATGGAAAATTTCTGGGGCTTTTTTCCCCTTTATTTTTATCCAAATAACTCTTATATAGCTAATTTAATCAACATTTTGCTTTTTAAAAACATGATTTTCTCCAAGCATTTATCAAAATTTAATACCACATCATATCCACTATTTAAATCTAACATACAAAGACAATTTTATATGGCTCATCATCTGCTGCTTGAATCATTCATTTCTTGGCTACATTCACCAAATATATTCGGGCAATCGTCCCAGCTACCGTCCTCTCGTTTTTCCCAGTATCCGCCTACATAGCGGTAGGTACCGTTCTCACCGTCTTTCTCAAACCATCGTGGTTTCCATCCGTTTTCTTGTAGTTTTCTTGACTGCAATATGAAGAGCGGAGAACGGTAAGTTATCAGTAATACCTTGCATCATAAAATAAATACAACTTATGACTATTCATATTAGCTGTGAAGAGTTATTAATACCATTCTCTGTCTGGTCTCGAGGCGTAGCTTTTCAGCGTTTGCCATATCATATTCTCCATTCTCCAGATGTCGTTGGTCCGGCCTGAGTCTTGAATCCGTAGGTGGAAGCTTCTCCTTATCAACCACCAACATTAGTCAGAACAACAAGACACATTAACCGTAACGAATATGCATTTTGTTCTAATCAGTACTATTACTACCTTCAATCCCGGGGTTAACTCGTTCAATGTGATAGCAAACGACGTTAAATTGTATCGAGTGAGATTAGCAGGAGGCATCGTCCTTTGCCACAACAGATTTGCATCGCCTGCATCCTTCGGCTTCACTCCATTTATGTAATACATGCTGTCATCCCACTTCCCAAATAACGTCGCGTGTTTCTTACCACTAGCATCTTCAACAAACCCGTGCACCTGACGGGGATTTCGTTCAAGAATAGACTGTTCTTTAAACTTGAGTTTGCATGAGTATTCCCGGTTACCACGTATATGCATCATTCCATGATGATCACAGTATACTTTACCCAAAATAAGGTTATAAATGCTGGTTGTCACCTTGCTCCACTGGAAAACCTCACCATCGTCGAATTCTAACGTAAGAACACCAACGGGGTCGAGCTGTATCGATCGTCCCCAAAATTTTGTTCGGATGTTGCTATCGCCCCAGAATTTCCACCCTTTGCCTTCGGAGTGACACGCTATTAGGGTCGGATGGTGACTAACCTGTAAAATGGACATAAGTGTTACTGTAAGAATATATATTTACCATAACTATGGCTGTAACCGAACCGAACAAAAGGAATGAGCAAGTTCATGAACTGTTCACGAACGCTTACTGTCGTTCGTGTTCGTTCATTAAGGAAATGAACGTGTTCCTTGACTGTTCATGAACACTTACCAAATGCAAATAAACACAAACAACGTTTATGAACACAAGTGAATAGACACAAAGATTACGAAGAATCCACCAAAAAATAAATAAACACTTAGCATAATTATACAAACACAGTTGACATAATTATCAGAAACATGATTAACACAAAATTAAGAGGTTTGTCAAGCTTTAACACAAATTGAATTGAAATGGTCAAATGATGGATGTTAGGGGAGGCATAATAGTATAAAAAGGGTTTCCATTAAAAACTAAAGGAAATTAGACAAAATTACAACATATAAAAACCTTTAAATGAACGAACACAAATGAACATAAACGAGCGAACATAAATAACACATTACCAAACGTTCACAAACGTAAACGAGTGAACGCAACCTATGTTCATGTTCGTTCGTTTGACTTAACGAACAAAATTTCTTGTTCGTGTTCGTTCATTTATTAAACGAACACAAACGAATTTCCCGCCGAACGGTTCACGAACTGTTCATTGAACGTTCGGTTCATTTACAGTCCTAACAATAACTTAAGAAAAACCGTAAATCAACATACCTTCTCGGAAAAGAAACGAACTCCTCTCTCAGGGTAATCAGCTTCATAAGTTTCCCCTAATAAAGGGTTGAACGGTTTGCAATGTCGTCCTTCTGAAGAAGCGTATCCAGAAACCGCAAAAGCAGCAACGTTTAATATTCTTTGAAGAATGTCTCCCTATGACCACATCACATCTTATAGTTAAAAACTTAAAACACTTTTAATGTGACCTTAAATAAAGTATATAAGCTGTACCTGTTTTCCATGGTGATAGGCTCGATCTAAAAGGTAAGAGTACTCAAGGTCCTCAAAGCACTTTTGCAACGACGATATGGGCTCGTTAAAATAAACAGGAAGACAGACGCGTGTGAGATCCTTTCCAACGTTATCTTTAATCAGAGACCATAGACTAACCCCTTTTTCTTTCTCGGCTGGATCTGGAAGCTTCTTTCTCCTCTGGATTTCACACTCGGCCATTTCATAATGTTGGTTCGTTAATTCAGGAAAACAATCTTGTGTGTCGTAGAAGTAAATTTCTTCGTCTTCTGAAGCGTCCTCAAGCTCTTGTTTATCAACATCATCAGATGATTCAGTTGTACTCCACTCTATAATTAGAGACCATGCAAAAGCACATCATGACATAATACAAGTCATGCAATCAGTACATAACTGCATACGCATACATAGACAGCATACCACTATATTTATCACGCTGCAGATCGGAAAAATCCTCACGTGTCAATTGATACGCACCTTCCGTATCTCCAGACACTTCGACTACAATATTAGCAGCCTGATACATACAAATTATATAATATGCTTGCTTGATATAACCCGTGTTATGATTTACACAACCACCAACTTTAACATGAGGGGTATAATGAAAGGGAAGTGGTACATTTAAAGCGGGAACTGGAAAGGTTGTAAGGATTGAATAATTTGGTACTTGAAGAATGATCTTAAACCGTTCTATGTTGATTTGGGACAACTGGGCGTATGACATGCTACTATAATCTAATAACGTACGAGTAGGCTCTTGCTGAATTATTGGCTGCTAGAGAAGTAATAAGATCACTGCAATCACATGGGTGGGCCTTCAATTTTTACACACTTTTAAGTTTGGTAAAAGTTGCAGGTCTGATTATATCCAGAAACTTTGTTCACATTAACTTTCTTACACACTGAATACGATATTAGATACCACTGGTCCAACTTGCAGATTTCATTTCAAAACACATATATGATGTGGCATTATAAGCAATAACTTGTATACTACTTTGTTATCAAAAGTAATAAGAATCTTAAACAGAAAAACATACCTCTAACTGTCTCAAAGTGTCCAGCAAATGCGAACGCTCTTCACAAAGAAGTTTAATCTGTTCTTGAATCTCGGAAAACTCCAAGAGCATGATCTGCTCACAATCCTTGACAAGTACGTCACTAATACCTTCTTCGAGCAGGCGTTTCTTTAATCTTTCAGTCGACAACGATATATCAGCCGGTACTACAACAGATGGCTTATCATTCAACTGTCTTAAAGCAAATAAACTTTTAGTTGACGCCAAAGCTTCAATCCAGGCTACCCTCTCTTTCTTCGATCTAGTCCTGAGATGAAGCGTTTTTGTCGCTGTAAATATATAAAACCTCCTATCATCCGATCTACTCTCTCTGAACGACGACACCTGTCCAAAAAACGCAACACTATCACCATAACATCACAAACGAATGAACGATAAACAAACAAAGGTACATCTATGTATGACATGGTACTGTATATTCTTGCATATCTTACAGAAGCATAATATCGAGCAATCAAATGACATAAACGCGAAAACGCACCAACTACAAGATCTAAACGAACAGGGACGTGTACAGGGACAGGCCAAACTCTCACCCAGAGATTTAAACCAGCTAAATTACCAACAAAGTAGTGTGTAGTAGTACTACAATATAAAGCCAGGCTGCTATATATGTGGCCCCTTATATATATATATATAATATATATATATATATATATATATATATATATATGACCCACACAAACAATGTAGTAATAATAATAATAATTTGCAACTAGCTACTCAACTGTTATCTACATATACCAAATTCAATAAATACTCAATGTTATTATTAACTTATCATACATATATTTTATATCATTAAATTGGTCAATGGAGTCAACTTTATGAAGCTATAGTGAAGTCTAGAAACAGTTACAAAACGTTGTCGTTTTGATTACCTTGAGGTGAACAACTCCAACGGTTTTCTGTTGCTTATGACGTCTGCTTCCGCTACCGGAAAACACATCGCCGATGAACCTAACGTCGTTACAAACGCAGAGTGACTCCGGTTGAAGGATCTTCGAATAGGAGATAACGCCGTTACGTAACAGAAACCATCTGGATCTCCATCCTTTACCGTAATTCGTCCACTTGTATAAAACTCCGGCGAAGGTTTTGTCACCGGAGCATGATTCAGATCCGGATGACGTCACTCCGGCAGCATTGGCGTCAGATTTTGACTCCGCTGTTGTACACAACGGCGTTGATAGGTTTGTTTTGAGGTCCGGCAGGTGGTCTCCGGCCGCCGGAGTTTCTAGCGATATGCAACATAACGGATGCATTTCTTTTACTCGCATCTTTATAAATATATAAATATATATACATATGTATAATGAGAAATGTTGATGATAAGATAGTAATGTATTATTATTATTATGTGTATTAAAGGAAAACATTTTGGTGCCACTTGGCACTACATAGCAATGTAAAACAAAATTAAAATTTCGTATGAGCGGCAAACTTATTTAGCAGTTCTATTATTTTCGGTTTTGTTGCATTCTTGCAATATTCCAGCCAATCATTCCCTAATTTAAACATATTATTTAAAATATTTAATTAGATTACGGTTTCCCAAAAAAAGATGACGGTTCACTATAATTTTCATCATCATATTCATCTAATAAATAAATCTAAATATAATAATACATTTATCACCGTCATCATAAAATCACTTCAATCCTTTAATTGTTTTGAAAATTGGTGTTTCCATATATAATATGGTTTTTTTTTTTTATAACTTTTTCATATTCCAAAGATTTCCAACTAAAGTACAGAGAAGAAGCTTCAGCCATATCTACACTGTATTTTATTCCGATCTTCGCCGTTCGCCGTATATTTGTGTTCCGGTAACGTTAATACTAGATAGTGTTGATTTAGTGTAGTCCCGGTACTTAATTTTTATGTTTTGTCTGTGATTGCTTCCGATCATCGCTGCATATTTGAGATCCGGTTATGTTAATACTAGGTAGTGTTAATTTCGATTTTCGATGTGTACATGAGAGATCAAATGCATCATATACATAAAAGTTAATTTTAGTTTTGGGATTTTAAATAATGATTAAACCCTAAACATAGAATTTTGAGTTTTTTTATACATTCGTTTTATTTGGTGCTGTGATGGCTTCGTTTAAATAATTATTTTAGTATTGTTAATTTTTCTTCAATCCATTTGCATGTGTCATGATTACTCTGTTCATTCCATTTGTTTCTTTTAAGTTTGTATGTTACTGTTGAATCAAACGCCTAAAGTTATTTTTATATGTGTTTTTATTGCTTATATACATATAATCAGTTGTGAGTATTTTCTTTTCTACTGGATGTATTTTAATGATATTACTTATTTTTGTTTTATTGACAGTTATGGATTGTGGGTTCTTTATTTATAGAGTAAACTTCCGTTTTGCTTCCTGTGGTTTGGTCACTTTAACGGTTTTTGCCCCAGTCGTTTAAAAATAGTCATTTTCCTCCAATAGTTTGCTATGTTTTCTCCATTTTGCTCCCCGCCTTTAACTCCATCCAAATTGTGTACTAACTGAAAGGGTATTTTGGTAACTTTAAATACAAAATTAGGGGTATTTTAGTAACACTATAAATAAATATAAATAAAGATTACATTATATAAAATACATAACAAAATCCAATCTGATTATCTCTATCTCTCTATCCTTTCTCTGTCTTCTCCGTCACCAACAACCACCTCACCACCACCATGTGCATCGCCCCCACCTGACCACCACCTTGAGCCTGCTCCATTGGACCACCACCACCGACCCTAAATTAGAAGATCATTATAATATACATATGAGTTAACTTCCATCAGCAACCAAAATACCACCACCACCCATCAGCAACCATCACTACCAACACCATCATTAACCATACCACCACCCATGTTCCATCAGTAACCACCACCTTCTACCACAACAGCCACTGTCACCACCTGCTATCTCTCTTCCCCCCCCCCCCTCTCTCTCTCACACACACGCACAAAAAAATAAGAACACAACCATCTCAAACTAGATCTTGTGAGTGCTTAGGGTTCTGTCTCAAACCAAATATGGCAATATCATCATTCACCACTACTAACTTGGTCCGCCTCGAAATCCGTCTGCCGCCGCCGTTCAGCGTCTTTTAGGGCTTCGATTGAAAGCTCAGACCACCATATTATGCGTGTGTAAGGCTCAGATTTAGGGTCACCGCTCTTCCATTACATCTGGGTTTGCGATGATTTGAGATTAGTGCTCAGATTAGATATGGTTAGGGTTTGTGATTGAACTCATGTGTGTGTGTAGAAATTTGGGGATAAGTATGTTGTTTGGGCTAGGGTTAGGGCTAATCTCAGTTCAATCGCCGTTTGGATCTGAGAAAAACAGGTGGGTGGGGAGGTGTCTGATGGTGGTGAATGTTTGGATCTGATGGCAGATTGGCAGGTGGTGGCGGTTGGGCGGTGATGACGGGGGTGGTCGAATGGGGATGGTTCCGGTGGTCATAGAAGATGGTTGTGGTGGTGTTTGTAGAAGGTGGTTGCGGTGGTTGTCCTAGGAGGTGACAGTGGTGGCAGGGTATTTGAATAGAGATGGAGGTGAGAAAAAAAGAAGAAACAGATGAAAGATGTTGGGATGGTGATGGTGATGATGATGATGATGATGAACTTTAGTTTTTATTTAATTGTTTTAGGAATAAAAGAATTAAATATTTATTTATATGTAAAATTACCAAAATACCCTTTCAGTTAGTACACAATTTGGATGGAGTTAAGGCGGGGAGCAAAATGGAGAAAACATAGCAAACTATTGGAGGAAAATGACTATTTTTAAACAATTGGGGCAAAAACCGTTCAAGTGACCAAACCACAGGGAGCAAAACGAAAGTTTACTCTTATTTATATAGAGGACAGGTCAATTATGGAGCAGGTAATATGATTTCTTTTTCCAACTTATTTTGTTACAAACAAAGTACGTGTTATGAAGTCAATCTAACATGTTTATTTTGTTATTTTAAATTTTAATTGACATATACAGCCCTTACCAAGTTGGTATAATACGTTAATTGATTTAAAGGGTTATCCAATCGGTCCCGTGTTTTTGACTACCTAGGAAGGTGGCATATTTACTGTTATTGTAAAACCTTCCACATATTGTGTATCTAATGGTTGGTCAACATTGGTTAGTGTACTTGATGTAAAAGATGAAGACTTTATAATTTTCGAAAATGTTGATGCTCTAATGTTTAGAATAACCCATTTTAAGAGCTATCAAGATATTGTGTTCGGTACGAAGTTCCATATGGTGATGCTATATCCTGAGAACAAAAATCTGGTAACCTTAAAACACTGTCGTTTATGATTATAGAACATTTACATTTAAAAACTTTTGACTTTTTTCCTACCTGATGCAGTGGCTACCAAATAATTTCATGGAGCACTATTTCAACTCTGATAATTTGGACGATGACTTTGTTATCCAATTTGGCAATAATAAGTAGACTTTAGGCAATAATCTCATTGTAGTTTACTAATTTGATTATTACTTGAACGTTTATTTAACAAATTTTAGTGATATATTTGTGTTTTAGTCCATCCGCGAAGCTTGCGGGTTCTTAAACTAGTTAGTGGATAAATGCATACATAAGATTAGGAGGTTATGGTTGAAGGTAGAGGGAGATATTGAGTTGAGAAAACTAAATGAAATTTGGGTTTATTTCATAGATATTATTTAAATTTAAAAGGTTTATTGTGTTTTTGAGTTTTGAATGAATATTATTTATATACACCTCGATGGCTCCATTTTGTAGTTTTCCTTTTAGTCAAAGATTTTAATAAAGTCTAGTATATTGTTAATAGTATTATTTATTTATTTATTATTAATATTAATAATATAGTAGATTACAAACTACTTAATTGCTCATATAGTTTTTTAAGGATTTTTTAAGGATTATGGTTTTCTTTTATTTAAAATATTATAATAGAGATAAGTGGAGGCGTGCCACAAAAATTTCTAAATTCTTGTCATAGTTGGAATGGTATCACGAGCACATATCTAGATAGTAGTACATAATAAAGACATGGTGGCTAAGTGATATACTTCATAATTAAAAAACTTCAAGAAGACGTCAAGAAAACGTATTATTTGTCACGTTGCGTAGTGTTTAAAGTCATGGTTGTATTTGTTATGGTACTCGACGCAAGCGACTTGGATGATGTCACCTTCGTTTCGCTCACCA
Source organism: Scalesia atractyloides (assembly GCA_947069175.1). NCBI lineage: Eukaryota > Viridiplantae > Streptophyta > Magnoliopsida > Asterales > Asteraceae > Scalesia > Scalesia atractyloides. Next base: position 101,078,496 of record CAMTDV010000024.1, on the reverse strand, counting down.
TCTTCGGTGTCCACACCGTTAACAATCACCTCAAATCTCGTGCTATCCATATGAATCATCCGAAAACGTGAACAAGGTGTGTCCACTCTTCGGATGGCCTCACCCCTACGTATACAAAATTCAAGATAAACCTGATCCCAAAACGGAGACCTGGGTAACTAAACCCCATGGTTGGTCACCGCCACGACCCACGATTCGCATAATGCAATGTCCTCTTCTACATTTCATGGAATAACTAACCGACATTTCGAAACTTTTTTTTTGAGATGGTGTTTAATGGAAGAAATGTATGTTGGTTGAGAAATTGTTGTATAAAATGATAGAAGTGGTGTATTATATATAAGAGGAGTAATTTTTTTTAAAAAAATTACTAGCCGTTGGGGCATGCCACGTTGCACCCAGTTGCCCTTCCAGAAATCCTTCTGCCTACTAAACAATGTTGTGTGCGCTGTGGTGTGTGCGGCGTGAAATGGCCTAAACGCCACAAATCCACGCTCACACCATATTGTCTAAAGATGATGATACTTATAATAAAATAAAGGGAAAAAATATATAGCATAGCCACGCGTCTAGAAATGGGTGGTGTTCAGTTCCCTTCACAACTATGGGGCCTTCGATTTGTTACAACTAATAATCCAAACAAATGGATGAAACTAACTACTTCTAAGTGTCACATTTAGGACAAAAGTCAATGTCATATTTCAACGGGATATCGGATTTAAATAATCCCAACTTTCACTAATTAGCCGATAACACTCTTAACTTTTCATTTGTACCACATCACTCCTAATTTTCAACTTATTGGCCGATAACACTCTAAAACTAGTGCCACATCAGCAATTGGGAGTGCTATTAGCCAATAAGTTGAAAGTTAGGAGTGGTGTGGTACAAGTTGAAAGTTGAGAGTGTTATCGGCCAATTGAAAAAGTTAAAATTATTTAAATCCAATAACCATATTTCAACCATAAATAAATTTCAATCATCCTCAATCAGTATCCTATTAAGTTGCATGGCTAAAATGTTTTTTTTTTGTACCTAGTAAAAAGTTTTCTATGGATTAATTAAAATATGTAAGATACAAATTATTAATAACATAGTGATGGTAGCGACAAAAATATATAAAAAAAGGAGAGAAATGAGATCAACCAAAGCTATGACATCATATTAAACAATGATTAATATAAGTAGAATGAGGTAATTTAACGGGATATTGGATTTAAATAACCTTAGCTTTTACCAATTGGACGATAACACTTTCAACTTTCTATTTGTACACCAGCACTCCCAACTTTCAACTTATTAGCCGATAACACTCCCTAACTAACTGAAACCTAACCTAGTTAGTTTTTGCTGATGTGGCATTTTTTGATGATGTGGCAATTGACATGGCATTTTTCGATGACGTGGTAGCTCATGTGGCAACTAACATGGCATTTTTGATGACGTGGCAACTGACATCAACTAACTGCGTTAGGGTTTAGTCAGTTAGAGAGTGTTATCGGCCAATAAGTTAAAAGTTGAGAGTGCTGGTGTACAAATCGAAAGTTGGAAGTATTATTGGCCAATTGGTAAGTTTTTTTTTTCAGTTCGTGATAATTTGGATTAAAAGACGGGATTTATTGTTTAAGACGGGGTCTAGTTTGAAGCCTGTCTAATAAAAAAGACGAGTTAGAAACCCCGTCTTAAAGCCCAAATCACCTCGTCTAATGTTCTATTTTATAGTAGTGTTTATCGGTAGGAAATGTGTAGGAAAGACACTAAACAAGTTTCTCCACATTGTGTTGGAATTGTGTAGGAAAAAAGATAATTTTTTATGAAATGTGTAGGAAAAAAGAATACATTCTGTTGGAATTGTGTAAGAAAATAAACTAATTTCGTAGGAAATACGTAGGAAAAAAGAATACATTCTGTTAGAATTGTGTAGGAAAAGAAACTAATTTTGTAGGAAATGAGTAGGAAAATAAACCAATTTCGTAGGAGATTCGTAGGAAAAAAGAATATATTCTGTTGGAATTGCGTAGGGAAAAATATTTTCGTGGGAACTGTGTAGGAAAAACGATTACATTTCGTTGATATTGTGTAGGAAGAAAAAAAAGTTTCGTAAGAATTGTGTAAATAAAATAATAAAATATAAAAATTATTTAATAAAAATAAATATAATTGATTTAAAACAAAATTTTTAAAAAGAAATATTTTGTGGGAAATGCGTTGGAAAGCTAAGAAAATTAATTTTGTGAGAAATGAGTAGGAGAATTCCAACGAAACATTTGTGTGTGAAATGAGTAGGAAAATCTGTAGGAAATGCGTCAGAAAAAAATTACCCACGAGTAAAATTCCTACAACCCGTTTTCGTAGGAAATCCGTGGGTAACTGCAGTTACCCACGGAAATTGACGTGGGAATAGTAGCAGTTTTCTAGTAATGAATGGGTTAGACACAACTTTATATGTTCACACATCAAAATAATTTACATCGGTGGCTCAAACTTAAGAAGATGGATCACTATTGTAACATGTTGACACACTATTGTAATTTATTAGGCACGTTATAAAACTCGTTTGTAAAAAAAAAATATATCAGTGTTGTAAAACTACTAATTTAGATAAACCATTTTGCACGTTTAATGCACCACTGTAAACTTAGGATGTTAAGCACAAATACAACACTACAACAAACTTGCAATGTGTGACACGTCTAAAGCCAATAAGCTAATAAGTAATTTTCAAACTCAATCCCAAACATCTTATTGGTAATAAACAAATGAGTATCAACTAATATGTGTAAATCTTCACTTGTTATCATTATCATTATCATTATCATTATCATTATCAATAACTACAACAACCAAAGTTATCAATAGCGTAGTTTTTAAGTTTTGTAGATTGGCCACAAAACTTTTATATAGGGTTTTCATGTTTTATTGGTTAATCATAAAACTTTTATACTTTGAAGTTTGGCCACAATGTTTTTAGAAATAACAACTTATATTTAGTACATTTTTCACTCTTTATAAACTAATCACAATACTTTTGTACTTTAAATTTTAGAATTTCTTTTATTAAATGAATAAAAAAAACTTTTGTTTTTTTTAAGTTTGGCCACGGTTTTTTCCCTCTTGATGTAAATTTTATTTTAGTGTTTCACCACTCTTCTCATATGCTTTGACATAAATTTTAATAGAAGCACAAACTTACAAGTCAGCTAAACTACTTCATGGTTATGTTTTTTTTATAACTTCCCGTGGTTCATACATCTTACTTTATTTTTAGCGAAGTTGTTCTTCTTTTCATTTGTTATTTCAATCAGTTTTTAACGACTTTTATCATACATTTCGACTTGAATTTTAATTGAAGTATAAACATACAAGTAATCTAAACTATTTCACAGTTTTGTTTTCTATATAAAGTGCCACGGTTTATTTTTCTTATTTTATTCGTTACAACGTTTATCTTTTCATTTCATACCGACATAAATTTTATACTAAACCGAGCATTGTAAAATAACTTTCACTTCAACACCCTGTCGTAAAGTGCAATTTTATGTATATTAGTTAAAGATAATTAGATTAAAATTTGAATAAAGCTATCTTTCTTTTTCCAAACGTGAAAGAAACCAGTGGGTGTAAGTAATTATTTGATGTGTTTCACTTTTGTCATTTCATACAATTTTTATTTTCTATTAGTTTAAATTATGTCACCTAAATTTGACAACACACCAAAATTCATATGTTTCCCCAAAGAAAATCCTTTTTTGGTTAACAAACATGATAAGATGGGTAATGAATCATCATAAAATGGATAAAGGTGAGAGAAAATAGGGTTAAACATGATAAGAAGGGTTGTGGGGGAGATGGATTAGACATAGTCATGTGACCTAAGTGTGGAACTAAGTTTTCCACTTGAGTTTTATACCTTTGAGGACGTGGGCTTTGTCTAGTGCCTATTTTCTTCAAATTATGATTATGACATAATATTTTTGTTTTTGTATTTTATATTTAGTATAACAAAGGTACAGAAATGCGTACACATAACACATCTTAGATTCTTTATTGTTTATGTCATATTCTCGGTACCTTACCTTAACCATGACGAATGAAAGAGTTGCCGATACTGATCAGTATAATCAAAACTTGTATCGGTATTCATCTTAAAGGTTTTCGATTGATTCACTACTTTCTTTTTTTATTCCCTCTTCCCTCTTTCGGTTGTAGTAGTGAGTGCCATTTACGACCAGAACCGAATTCTTGCCGCATGATCACGTGAGTGCTAGTTATACCAAGTAGCTTACTACTAGTATATAATATTATTAATTCAAAAATACTAAAATTGTCCATAAAAAAACAATAGTTTTTCATGTTCAAGTGTTCAACCACCATCTTCTCACAAAATTTATCCATAATGTTTGTTAACCACAGCCACTAAAGCAATATAATTATATCAAATTCATATTGAGTGAAGGGCACTAATCATAGTCCCTTCCTTGAGTATTATTGGGGAAAAGGGTGAGAAATAGAAAGAAGATGAAGAAAACAAGACACAACTGGCATTGCATGAGCACTAAACAAGAAATATCTGCCTGTGACAAAATTTCAAAAGAAAGATTACAAAAACAAGATTCAAACTCACCAAACCACACTCCTTTAGTTTTGGCCCCTCTTACTTTCCTCTCACATCCCAATATGTTTAAAATTTATTATCCTTGTTCTTTTAGAGAATTGCAACACTTTTATATATATAATTAAAGTGGAAAGTTTCTTGATGACTAAAAGCATTTTGGTATGCCTAGGACATGTTATCTACATAGAGGTACATAGTAGGATTGGAAAACCTTAACTTGAGAGCGATCCTCAACGAGGGGCGTAGCCAGAAATTTTTTTCTGTGGGTTCAAAAAATTATCATGGTTCGATTTAAAGAGTTCTATGGGTTCGATGGCGAAATTTTTACAGGCGCGAAGTCAAAATACACTAATTTTTTTGGTACGGATTCGGACAAACCCATACCCCTCTATGTAGCTACGCCCTTGTCCTCAACCATACGTTTGACATGTTCCTTAGAACTTCCTTGTTTCCCATAATTTCCTTGTACAATAGGTCTTCGTTAAACACAACAGAACCTACTCACAGTAACCAAGCTTAAGCTTAAAACCCTAGATATTTGGATACAATAGATATATACACGGGTCATTATTATAAATATACTATTCTTATGATGCTAATGAATATTGATATAAACTATACTAAAAACTGATAATATGTTGATAATCTATCTCCTCATGACTTCGTAAGCAAAAAGCCATACGAAAATAACATAACATTAATCAACAATATAGAAACATAAAAGAGCTTAAGAAGAATTCACAAAAAGCCTATGTCCCCGCAATTGATAAGAGAATAGAGCGTGGATCGTGCATAACAATTATGTTTAAAAATTTGCATAAGTTAACGAAAGTAAGTTCGTTGTCGATACTAGGGTCAAACCATACATCAATAAACCAGAGATAAAAAAGGGGTAGCGGCGCAGCTTGTTGCCCGTTTACCATCTATATATCTCGATGTAAATTCAGTCCAAGATTAAGATGCAAATACTCAAATCAAGACCATGTTTACAACAAAGTGCCACAATCAATATCATGGTCATATATACCATGCATGCAACAAAGTCATACAATTTGGACAGAGTTAATTCAAACTTGTTAAAGAGTCATATAATTTGGTTAAAGATTCATATTCTCAAATTAAGAACACACACGCATGAAGTTCATCTAGAAAATCATCAGTGGATTTAACTTGTACATACATAATACAAACTCTTTTTAGGTTATAAATGATATACGAGCCATGTCCCATCTTAGTAACCCTAATTTGATAGTTAGCTACTTTACCCCTAAAGTATTAAGTCAGTGACACTTATCACCCTATCCAACTTTAACACAAAGCACATGTTAGCTCCAATGAGACCCACAATGTTTGTAGTTGTACCATTCAAGTGCATTTTATGGTCATTAAATTATTGTGGTGTATATATTAATATATCTTTGGTCTCTTCATAAGTACATCACAAAGTGGTTGTGTTGTGTAACACTTGCCAGGTTATAAATAGGTAACTAAGAACACTACCATATGATAACATATCCTTAAGAGTACTAACATGTGCTTCTGACACAATATGAACATGGATATTGGAACTCGTCAAACATCATATGATTAAGTCGGAATAACTTGTGTATAAATATCTATAGTTGGTTATGTTTCTTATCATGCTAATACAACTACCAACTACATAAATGTGAATCATGCACCAAAAGATAAATCCCCCTGAGTGTAACGTATGTACTTGCTATAACATATCTTGACTTTTGAGAAAGTAAGTCAACAAAGTCGGTGAATCATGCCCCAAAAGGTTGTGCAACCCATGTTCTTGCAATAGCAAATCTTAAGGAGGGTAAGTCAACAAAGTCTTTCTTGATAACAAAGTTTTTAAAATATATACAAGTTACAGTGTTACACACGCAGTACACAAAAAAGAAGAGAGTTAACTGTCATTTTTGTCCCTGTAGTTTGTTCAAATATGTCCGTCCAGACCAAATTTCAAATTTGTACCATTTTCGTTGCTAACATTCTTGAAACATGCAAGTTCCGTCCAAAAAAACCAAGGTTGAATCGAATAATTGGACAAACCACAGGGACGAAAATGGCAGTTAACTCATGTTTTTTGGACGGAACCAACATGTTTCAAGAATGTCAGGGACGGAAATGATACAAATTGAAATTTGTCCTGAACTGGCGTAATTGGACAAACTACAGCGATGAAAATGACAGATACATTATTTTGTCTTGTTTCTTATGTCTGCAGATAAGTCATTACACATAGTTTCCCCTTTTCCTGGAAAATATCCAAAAACAAGAAAATTTGTAACGTTACATATATTCTTTCGTCGTCGCAACCTCAGATAAATGAATAAGTTGTAAAGAAAGAAACAAGAGTGGATTGTCAAGACACGGCTAATATACGGGGACCATTTAACAAGAATTATCGAAGAAGCTTACGAGCTAAAGTCCACACTTTGGCAACTTGGAAACCTGTGGCAAGTTTCCATTAGTTTCGGTCCGGGACCATCTATAACTTGTTTCCTGCAAAACAACGTGCAGCATGCTAACAATTAAATTCCCAACAGTCAAAAAGAAAGACAATATATATCCTATGGCTATTAACATGGGACACCCATGTTTAAAGAAGTTTTTCGCCTATTGGTCGGCATCAGTAATGTGAAACTTAAAACCAAAAGGCTTGATATAGATATAGATAGCCCCCCCCCCCCCCCCCCCCCACCCTTATATAATATAAGCACCCCACATGGTCAATTCACAGCTCAGTTTCATAAAGTTATGTCTCCAAACTCAATGTCATTATCTCAATAATGAACATCAACTACATAACACAACAATAAAGATGATTAAGAGAATCATTTATACTATTTTTTTGTGAAGATGGCAGCCAATGGATACAAACCAACATATGATCATGATCAGATCATGATCAAGACACTTGCTTTAAACCAAAAAGACGTGAAGGGAAATCGGTCCATCCCCATTGTGATAGCAAGTGATGATAATGTTCATGTCCCACTTGGTTATTCATATCAAAAGTCCATGTCTCCCATTATCAGTACTACTATAATCCACCCAAAATGTAACTTCATTGTTATATACAGCATGTGTTGCGTCTTATTGAAATGTATACTGTTTAGCCTTATCTAAGATAGTAAGATGCATTAAGGTCATTATTATACAGCTGCAAAAAGGTCCAATAAAGTTAAAATTAAATCAAAATGGTAACATGTATTAATCAAGAAAAAAAAAGTTTTGGCAGCACCAATTAATGCACATGAAAACTGATCCTTCTATTAACTATCTTTAATTCAAGGGGTTTTTTTTTTTTTTTTCACTTATGTTTGGATTTTGTTATTTTCTATATTTATTTTAGGTTTTTGGAAAGAAGATGGAGGATGTAATTCTGAAGTGAAATATTTGTACAATAGAATAAAAAGAGAGAAAGCTTTGGAGTCATGTCAAAGTACTACGATTGAAATGATAGTGAAATGGATTTTTTTATCCAAAAAAAATGAGTAAATTGCACAAAACGTCCTTTAAGTTTCACCAATCTTGCTGGTTTCCTAATCTTAGTCAAAACAGTTAAATGACGGGTATTTAAATCCAACACCAGCCTTAATTAAATCATGTTAATGGTTTCATCCTATCATAAGCCAGTTTGAACATGTTAAAGCATCAATTCATAGCTTTAAAGACGTTTTTCAATTAACCTATTTTTCATTTACTCATTTCATCCTCATCCTCCATCCTCGTCCTCCCTCTCCGCCACTTTGCTAACATATACGCCGACCCTTCGCCTGAAACCTAACGGAAGTCGACACACTTCTCGATTTCAAACACCATTCGTAACTGCTGAAACCAGCAATATGTTTTGTTCCTCGAGGTTGAAAATTGAAGATTTCAACGACGAATTAACGAAAATCAGATATTTCAGCGACGGAATAACGAGATTTCAACGACGAAATAACGAAACTCAGAGCGATGAAACTGCAAAACAGAAGTGCAGAGGAATAATAAACATCAGATGAAGCTGTGATTCAATTCAGATGAGTAAAAATTCAGAACGATTGATACTTACTTATTACGTGCTTTGTTTCACGATCTCCTTGATTCAATTGGACGGTTTTAAACGCAGAAATTCTCAAAACTTGAAAACTTTAGGCGATTAAAGAACATTTTACATCAAAGATATCTTCAAATTCGATCCCATTTTATCTAAATCCGCTTCAAATCAACCTGTAAATTCAACAAACATCACAATTATGAATTATTTCATCAAACAATGCGAAATTCATATAACGCAAGCCTTCAAACTTACAATATCTTCGATTCGCATTTCGATTTCAAATCCAGAAGAGTAAAAAAGCTCAATAACAGCTCAAAAATTCAAAAGCCTCTGTTCGTATAACATCTCTGCAAAATAAGCCAAATTATCCTATTATTATTCAATTAATCATCGAAATTACATGAAAATTCAAGACAAAACCACAACAAAAGATCAAAAGATCAAAATTCATCAACCGAATCAAACAATTTGAACAAACTCTGTTATAAACTAAAACACACAAATCTGCAATCCGAAATCCAAAATTTCACAATCTAATTGAGGCGGATTGAGCTATAGATCCTTTGAATTCAACGAACAACTTCAACATTTTACTCACCGAATTCTCGTGTGAAATTTCTCGATAATTTTCGATTTACAAACGAAATAGTGAAGAAATGGTGTTCTTATTGATACATATGACATATAGTTTCTCTCTCTCTCATTTGGAGCCCCTTTATATAGCAGGCTTCATGTTCAGGTTTATCGAACAGAGGAGGGAATAGATCTGTAGCCGTTGGTTTATGAGTAAATTGCACAAAACGTCCTTTAAGTATGAAATAGACGGTTTTACCCTCACATGGCTTGCATGTGATGCCATTTAACATGATTTAATAACTGGGTTAGTGATAAAGGATGAAACCCGTAACTAATTTAATCTTAAAGGCTGGTTTTGGCAACTTTTAAAGATTAAGGCTGAAACCAGCAAGATTGGTGAAACTTAAAGGACGTTTTGTGCAATTTACTCAAAAAAAATATACCATCATAATTATGTTGGTAAAATTGTGAACATTTAGTGAAAAAACGTGTGAATTACAAATTAAGAGGTAGCCCCTAAATCACTACGTGTGGCAGGGTGGGGGCGGGAGGGGGGTGGCCGATCCCCCGAACTTTTCGCTCAGTGGTGGAGAGTGTAGTTTTTGTATAAATTTTTTTTGGGTATATACGTTTTTGACCCCCTGGTTTTATAGAAAATTTTGGGTATATACCTTTTTGACCCCTTGGTTGGAAATCTCAAGTTTCGCCACTGCGTGTTGGGCATTTTATTCTGGAACACCTTCGGAGCCACACGTTCTGCCTCTCTATGTAGCATTAAGTTTCAGGCCAACACATCCGGAATCAAGAGTTCTGGATCCGATAAATGCATCAAAGTAATAAGCTTCGAATATTTGTCTCACCACAATGTGACAAAAGGTGTGGCACGAAATACAGACCATATTACTAACGACTAGAGGTTGCAGAACAACGCGCTGCAAGTCTTGCATAGAATGCCCGATTGTCGCAATTAATGCACATGAAAGTTGGGTTCTTTTTCACATGTTAGTGTGAAATATTATCATTTCTAGTACTCCAATAAACTTTAGGCCAATTTGTTTTCTTGGATGTTCTAGTCTATAATTACCCATGTATGATTTCTTCTTCCGGTTATAGTGAGATACACGAATCTTTAAAATATAATACGATGAGTACTTATGTTAGACAAATCTATTAAAATGGTATGAAAGCCATTTAATTTTTATGACGATGGCTAAATAAATGCCCTCTTCTCGTTTCTTGCCCAATGCTTGTGGAACCAAGTGTGTATTTGGTGCAAGATCCCTACTTTCTCGATGGAAAGCTTATTGGCGATTCTAACGAGTGGAACAACCCCTTCGGCATACAAGAGTAGGCTACAGACAGTCATCCTGGCAACATGTCGGTTCCTGCGGCTAGCAAGAGAATGTATTTGTATGGTTAAAAAACATGGCAAAGCTATACAAATTAGAGTTGACATCATAGTGCAATTTTATTTTGTCTTTGTCTTAATTGAGTATTGTAACGTGTACGCTACTAGCTACTTGCTGGTATTGTGTTTCATCATTAATAAAATTAATGTTCATAAATAGTATTTTCAGTAGTTGTTAGTTGGTGAGGTCTAAGTAAATGTCCTTGATCCGGGGTCCTTCAACTACGTACACTTCAAATGATCTTATACACGGTATACATTTTGGTATAAAATACTTTGCTGAACTTTTCAACACTAAAATTCTTATCATTTGAACACAAACCGGGTACTTTTAATAACCGGTTTCGGATTCTCATTTTAAGGGTTAGAACCGGTTATTGTTATAACCGGTTCGGTTCCGGTTTTAATAAAAAAAACCATACCAGGTGTGCCGGGTTTCGGGTAGGGTTCGGTTTTGGTTCTTAAGAAACCGAGTATTAAAATACCCTATTTTCGGGTTTTTTTATACCCAATTTATGAGTTTTTTAGTTCTATATCTTTCGTATTTTTTAATACTCTATTGTGTGTTTATTACCTTATTTTCTCGTATTTTTTGTTTATTATTATTAAATATGCATTGTATAATATAAGAAAATTAAAATAAATGCACTAACATAAATTTAAAAGAAATATATTATTTAAAATAATCATGTATCGGGTATGGTCATGTATAATCAGTTCTGGCTCATGTCTGGTTTTCGGTATTAATCAGGTATGATCGGTTCTGATTCGGTTCCAAATATTGAGATAAAAATGCATACCTATTTATACCCTACGGGTAGGATCAATTCCGATTTCGGGTATAAAATGGCCGGGTATTAAAAAATTCGTAGAATGCCCGGTTATTAAAAAACCGATTCCAAGTTTTTTTTACCAGCTATGGTTTTTTTGGGCACTTTTCATCAATCTAGTAAAGAAAAACATTTATAAAAAAGAGAGTTTAAATGTTTTATCAATCTAGTCTATAGGTATATTGCGTGGAGTCAGAGTAGGTGTTTATGTCTACCATTTATTAATTGGGCCTGGGCTGAACTAGACTCGTTTATTAGTGGGCCATAATTTATTACACCGATAGTTATTAATTTTGTGTACCAGAGATGGGCATAATAACCAGTTCTAAACTCGACCCGGTGGAACCTACCTGGGACTGGTTCCGGTTCCTACCCGACATATAGTAGAACCGGTTCCGGGTTCAAAATACCGATGGTTTCTACCCGGTTCCACATTTTTGAAAAAAAATAAGTTTCGGAACCGGTTCCAACCCGTACCCGGGTTGTACCCGTAACCGGTTCTTATCATACCCGATTCCTACGGTGACCTTCCAGACCCGGCTCCAATAAATTTTTAATGTGAGTTTTTTTATAAGTCCTTTCTAGAACAAGGTAAAATACATAAACATAAAACTATTTATTACGAGAAACAAGTACCCGGTTACACAAACAACATAAACGTGAAACGTTAAACAAAACATATAAAACACTAAACATACTAATCATAAAACACAAACGGGTTTACAATACATAAAACAAACTAAACTTTCGATGACCCGGTCCCGGATGCTTCACCCTTTTCATTGTTTTTCGCCTTTGTCACCGGACAATGGCGGTTGGTGTGTTTCTTGATCATCGAGTTGGCCGACGCCTTCATGAACTTCCCACACCCCTTGCACCTAGCCATTTCATGGCTATCCGACATCAAGCACAAGTCAAAGTGCTTCCAAATAGCGGGGTTTCTTTTGGTTTCCAAAACATCCACGACCTCATCGTTGCAAGCTATCGGTATCTCTTTGATAGTATTAGATTTGAAGTGGTTAAAGTGTTGATTTTTTGTAGTAAATAAATGAAATTAGAAATGGTGTAGAGAATGGAGTTTAAATACAAGAAAAAACCGATTTTAAAATTAATATTTGGTTTCAAATTCCGGAACCGATTCCTAATAGTAAATGCAGCTTTTATTGACTTGACAAGACCCGACAGAACCGGTTCCACACAGAAGCTTGCAGCCTTTTCTTCACATATACGACAGAATCGGTTCCTACCCGTACCCGGTTCCTACCATACCCGGTTCCAAACTATCCGGAACCGGTTACAACAAGTTCCATATTTTAAAACTTATACCCGGGTATGAACTGGAACCGGTTCCACATAGGAACCGGGTCCACTGACTAGAATGAGGAATCGGGTCCGGGTTGGAACCAGATCCGGGTATTCAAAGGACCCGATTTTACCCATCTCTAAGCGTGACAGAACAGCCGTCACAGTGGCCTAGGAGTTTGGAGTTGCTTGCACGAATGCTTCCTTCCTTTTTTACTCATTGATTAAAGTTTGCTAAAAAAAGAATAAGAAAATGTAACAACTATAATGCCATTGTTTCTTCACATTACATTTTAGTGTTTGTATAAGTTTTCAACCTAAACATGTAATTATACGCGCGTTAGGAACGGTTCGTGATATAGACTTCTAGACAAAATAGACATATCAGAATCAACGAGTAACACGTTACAAAAGAAATACTTTCGTACAGGCGAGATGGATTTGTCCATTTGGTTTCGATAGGGTTGGCTCGTAAACATCTTTCGGTCCATTTAAAGTTTTTTTGTAATAATTATTATTGTATTAATTTTCTATATTAAAATTTATGCATTAATTTTAATAATTTAAGTTTTTTAATAAAAATAATTTCAAAGTTATACACGTTTAAATAATTGTTAATCAGGTTTTATTTAGATTATTGGCCCACTTTTGTCGTTAAATTTGGATGGTTAATATCTAGATTTCTACTTTTGGTAAGGATGAATTTTGTTTCCTGTACTTTAAGTAAAAACTGAAACTATTTATTAACTCGTGAGTTTAGTATATTATTTAGGCTGAGGTGAGCTAAACGTACCTTGTAACGATGAATATACTTTTGGTAAACCTAGATTCAAAAAATAGATTTAACTGCTAATAAAAATGAGTTAACAGACCGAAATTCTTTTAAAATATATTAAAATGTTTAAAATTCTATTTTTCATTTTTTTTGAACGGCCAACAAAAGCATCAGGCTGGAGGTTGTGGTGGCGTGGCGCCCCCAACATCACCCTGCCAATAGGGGCGGGCGCCATACATGCCCTCCGCCATAGCCATAGCAGGCGTGAGAAGAAAATGAGGGGGCCACTTGAATAAACCAATCAGATTTCTTTTTTCTTTTATAATACAGTTAAAATGAGCTTTAAAAAGTGACTTTGTTCTATACCATGCAAGTTTGTTAATAAAATCCTCTGCTTACACGCCGTTTAAATGACGTGATAAAGCCCCTGCGACACCATATAACTTTATATGTTTAAATGATAATGATTTCAAAGTACTAATATTATAAAGTAATTTTGAAAAATAAGTTGGGAAAAGATTGGAGGCCAAACCATCCCTATCATAGACTTTAACCCAAACTTTATTAGATGTTACTTAAACTACCTTCCGATGACCCATCTGTTATGTCATCTCCTACTTTTAATATGATTTACCTGCATCACATTTCTTAGCAGATTCTCATCGATAACTCAAAGATCGTTTATTTTCAATTCTCGAGAAATTCTCTATACATATATAACAATTTTTTTGCAATTGGTATAGTAGACTATATGGGTGTCGGTACCATAACGAACTGAGCTAATTCCGACCAAACAAAATTAATACCGGCATCGGTATTATCGAAACCAATGTCATTGTTTGTTTTTAAGGTTTCCGATCCATGTAAAACATGCGTCAATGTATTTTGGGCATATTACAATTTTTTTTCTTTTCTCTTTTGGGAAAATAGAAGAGAAGCAATTTCATATTTCACCCTTTAAACTTACAAAATTATCATATTTCACCAAGTCATGCTTGAACTGCATTATATGTTGTGCATTAAAACTTATAATTTGAGAAAATATGATATTCTGTAAGTTTAGACTTTAGACATGGATATAGAAAATTCCTAATACACAAGGTTAGATATTATTTAATTCTTATATGTATTAAAGGTTAATTTTGATGCATATTTCTATGTATAGTTATTTATAACTTAATATAAAACTAGCTTTTATAATAATTATATTGTATATTATATAAATATCATTGTATTTACATGAGTCTTTGATTATGTAAGATTATTGAAGTAAAAAACTCAAACTTGTTTATAAAATAAACTTTTGAATTCATTTCAAATCGCTTTGATTTGAGGTTTAACTAACAACCAACCCAAATTGTTTAAACCTTATTTAATGGCACCTTTATAATTTGTATCCAGAATCAAGTTCGATCAATAATTATATATTTTTCTCGCAGCACCATATATATATATATATATATATATATATATATATATAATAAAGCATTGATGAAATAGTGTATATATATATATATATATATATATATAATAAAGCATTGATGAAATAGTGGCGGGAATGTATTAAAAAATGTAGTTTTTATCAATTTTTTAAATTTGAATTCTCCGTGAAATAGGTGCCGTAGCACCAAAGTTGTCTAACAAATTTCTAACCCTTTTAAAATAAATTCCATTTCTTTTCTTAGAATACAAGTGTCTAACACTCTGTTCCCAAGTCTTATTTAAGAGGGGGAGTGGAAAGAAAATAAGAGAAAATATGAAAAACTCATATTCCCTAGTTTTTTTTTAAGGATAGAAAGGGAGAGAAAATGAGTAAAAAAGAAAGAAAATTTGTCCAGATAATCATCCTTCCAAATTGGAGAGATTTGGAGAGAAAATTTTTCCTCCCCCCCTCTGTTAAATGAGACTCGGAAACATAATGTAAGTGTGTATGTATTTCATTGTATATGATTTCAAAACATATCTTTTGGTAATTAATAATATAAGTGTCTAAGTGTGTATGTATTTCATTGTATATGATTTTAAAACATGATCTTTTGTTGTATGTATTTCATTGTATATGTTTCAAAACATGATCTTTTGGTAATTAATTCCATGCGTATATCTTTTATTCAATTTCATACAGGAATATGTTTCTCCTAAAAATACCTTTACTTTTATTCACGCAAGCAAAAACCTAAAACGAGCAGCCAAAACGACCCAACAATCCGCTAATTACATAATATAGAAATTGCACCAATTGACTCAACTAACGTTGACATTTCTAGACCTATTATTGTACCAAAGATAGCTTTGAGATTGATATTGCTACAAATATCTTCAATTCTTATCGCCTTATCTGAAAACCGTTTTTCATTCCTTGCAATCCAGATACACCAACACAAAACCATAATAATCTCATGAATAACCTCCTAAACCTTTACGTTGCCCTGGTGGAAATCTACCCAACACAATAAATCTTTAACAGAGAATGCGAAAACCGGGTCCACTTTGCACCATGCTCCAACAAATTGCCACACAACAGAGGCTACATAACACCTGATTAATAGATGATCCACAGTTTCCTCTTCCCCTGACCCATAGCACATCCTTGGTCCTCCACAAAAATATTCCTCTTAGCCAACGCATCCATCGTAGAAATCCAATTTATCTCAGCTTTCCACATCAATATCTTGCACTTTTTAGGTACACATTTACTCCACTTCATAGCAAACAACCCACTACAATCTCTATTTTTATTAAGCATATCAATTACTGACCTTGCTGAGAACGAAGCATCATCATTGCATGACCACTTCCAACTATCTCTCTTATCCAAAAGGTTTACCATATTCAGCTGAGGGGAAGAGTATTCCACTCGTCGATCTTTGTTTGAGAAGATGGAAGTCTAGACCAAAGCCACTTTCCAACAAAACCACGTAAATCCGAATTAAACCTTTCTTTAATCAAGCAACTTTTATTACTTTCAAGACGATACAACGTTGGGTATTTAAAATCCAATAGTTCCGAGCATACCCATGGGTCACACGAGAATCGGATATCCTCCCATAGATCCCCTCCTCATTATCCATCAAACAAATACAAAACTGGTGCAGCCGAGAACCCGAAAAGTTGACCTTCGACTCCTACTTAACTATATTATTCCAAACACCGACATATTTTTATTCATCAGAGCTAACCCTTTAGACCTACCAAAAACCACAATAAATCCAATCAAAACTTGAAGGGTTACAAATTCAGTCCAAAAACCTAGGTTAAACAATTATTAAAAGTGTTTATTACTGAAGAAACCCTAGATCAACTAGACCGGAATCAAAGTAGATCTATGGAAAGAGCTCTGCATAAAAGGGTTAACCCTCCGTTTGGTTTCACGATGGGTGATGAATAGAACAATATTCCGGCTGAGCCTGCAAAACAGAACACTGTTAGCTCGCCATGGGAAGAAGGGGGGTTCTCTCCGTGACCACCCTCCGGCGTAAGAATAAGTACAGGTAGTCGGAAGTAAGTATTGTAAACGAGAGAGTAGTTGAGTGTGAATACCTTTCCTTGAACTCCAGGTTACTTATTATAGCCGGTGTTTGGCGCCAAAAAGAGAGATTGTTAACTTTAACGGAATCTTTTGTTATTCCGTTAACGTTTGTTGGCAATCCCTTAGTGCACACGGATCGTGAGCTCATCAGCGGTTAGGGAGGTGCCACGTGTCAACATGAGATCACTACATCTTATAAATGTGAGCATGCCATCACCGTGATCTTCCTCAGCCGTCCAGATGCTGCCATGTGGCAATTGGTTATAACCGAAAAGATGCTTACACGATTGGGTGTTAATGGCTTCTAGAAGGTTTCACAGCTGTTACCCATCTATTATTCGCCACGTGTACATTCTGTTGCAACAGAAAAGATTCCATTTGCTTCTGCACCAAGTCAAGGATTTTGCTAAGGGAAAGTTTCTCAGGATTTACTGTTTCCTTGTGCGAGAAGCGCAAGTTAGTTAACTGATCTTCCTTCTTCTCCTTGCTGCTTAGCGCAACGTTTGATGGATGCTTGCTTTGATATAAATATCTGCGCAAGGTTTGTGCATGGAGCATTATCAAACAAGAATGTTCAAGGTTAACTTTGAACCTTGCGCGAGCCCGCGCAAGGTAGTTAAATGAAGCATTATCAAACGAGAGTGTTCAAGGTTAACTTTGAACCTTGTGCGAGCCCGCGCAAGGTAGTTAAATGAAGCATTATCAAACAAGAATGTTCAAGGTTAACTTTGAACCTTGAGCGAGCCCGCGCAAGGTAGTTAAATGAAGCATTATCAAACAAGAATGTTCAAGGTTAATTTTGAACCTTGCGCGAGCCTGCGCAAGGTAGTTAAATGAAGCATTTATCCAAAGAGAGTGTTCAAGGTTAACTTTGAACCTTGCGCGAGCCCGCGCAAGGTAGTTAAATGAAGCATTCCTCTCTTGGATATTTGGTGCAGAGTTCTAATAAATCTTATTTTGGCAAAGAAGTCTGCGCGCAGTCTTCTTAAAAGTTATTAATGGGTATGGTTTCCTTGATTGGCGCAAGGTTTTTGGGACCATACCCATTCAAGTCCCGCAAATCCAGTGTTGCTCCTATGTAAGAATAAAAAGTAGCTGGAGCACTGGACTTAAGATAAATGTGTTGCGCTAGGTAAGGGCTAGCTTTTTGTTGCTTTATGCATCTTGATGACGTGTCGTAAGTGAATTTTGAAAAAGTATTTGAATTTCAAATATGCTTAGACACGTGTCACTTATCTGGATGGTGTAGTTGGTGACGACGCACGTTCTTGAGACGTGGTGGTACTGTTGACAGGCTGTCAAGAGTACATGTCTTACCGTATTTAATGCTTTTTAGCGACACTCGCGCGAGTGGGGCGGTTACTGTTCCCCACTCGCCCCTGCGGTTATTTGGGGATACGTGACGGTCGCAAAAGTCGCTGCAGTTAAATCGTGCATTAATTGCGGTTAGGATATAAATGGATCAACGATCCATTTGCTTCCTCACCCAATTATAACTTGAGAGAAATTTGTGTTCAAAAATTCCGGCGACCTTCAAAGTTTTCTAAGTTTTCTTCAAAGTTCGAGTTATGGCCACTGGTGCAAGTTCTGCTGAGATGTCGTCATCAAGTTTGCCACCGCTAAAGTGGTCGAAGAAAGATTTTGATAATCTTGCTACCAACTTCCTTTTCGCTCCGTCCTGGAAAGCGTTTTTTCCGGAGGCGAATGCCACGGCGGCTGATGCGCCGGCCGGCTACATTACATTATTTTACGATTATTTGCCGAAGGGAACTTCCGGCTGCCGGTGACCCATTTCTTGCTTCAAATTCTTGGTTTTTACAAGATTCATATTTCTCATTTAAGCCCGATGGGGATGGTGAGGATCCGGCATTTTGAGTTCGTTTGCCGATCGATGCAGATCGTGCCGTCGGTCGAGAAGTTTAGAGTTTCCTACCAGTTGCACTACTCATTGGGTTTTTATTCGGTCCAACAGCGTGTGCAAGCTAACGACTGCTGTTGGTGCCGCCAAAGTCCTACCACGACTGGAAGCAGAAACTCTTTTTATCAAGGCGGCGGTGATCCCGATGAAGATGACACTCCGGGCCGGTGATGAGATCGAGCTGGAGACCCTTCCCATACCTGCCGACGAGGTATGGTATCAAGACATTAAAGATGTGCCCAATATTGTTTTGCCGGAGAGGGCCCTCATTGCTGCCGGGATGAGTATTTTCTGGAGAAAGAACGCCGAGAAAAACCGGTGTATACAGAAGATGGAACTGGTATGTAACCCTTTAACTTCTTAGCAATATCTTTCAATAGATATGCATTGATGCAAAAATGTTTGTTATGTAGCTGCGCCTCTCTACTTGATCTCTTTCAAGAGAGAGAAAGGAAAAATGGTCGTCGTGCCTATTGCTGATGATGAGGACACTTGGTTCTCACAAATCTTGGGTAACTTTGAGTTGCCCAAACAGGAGGATCTGGAGGCGCAACCATGTTCGAAGATTGGTAAATAAGTCCATACAAAGCGTAAGTTGATATTGCAATATAACTTAATGGCGCATCCTTTACTCAATATGATTGATTATGTAGGTGATTTGCTAAACTTGGGCGTAGGCCTTGATTCGAGGAAGAAGAAGAAACCAACTGCTGCTGCAGCAGCTGCTCCTCCCCTTCCAAACCAGAGCAAAAAACCAAGCCATTAGCTGCTGCGAAAGCTGAGGTCAGGAAAGGTACACTTCCCGTATCTGACTCTTGGTGCAATTATGTGGTGGTGTCGGACTCACTGGAGGGTCTTGTGCCTGTAGGGTTGAAGAAACCGAAGCCAGAACCTGTTGACACCTAATCTCTTCCTGCTGCGAACCCAGATGATCCTTTGGAAATACCTTCTAGCCCAGAAGAGGCGTTGAAGAGTACTTTTAAGAAGAGGAAGGAGGCGGAGACTAAATTTCCTGCGCCAACCAAAGTTGCTCGCCCGGGCATTGGTAAGAAGGGCAATCTGGATGCCTTCGCAAAGAGGTTCTCACCTGGTACGTTTAATTTGTTGCGCACTTCTATCATAAAAGTTGCGCAGAATCTTATACTTGGTATTTGTTGATATGCTTTGCAGAGAAAATGGTGAAGGCTGTGCCGGCCACCTCATCTGCTATACCATCGATGCGCAGGCCTGAGAATGTTGAGGGAGATGCGAGGCAAGAAACTCCTGTTCCTGAAGCCGACCCCATCGTCCCGGAACATATTGAGAAAGTGGCTCCAAAAGAAGAGCCCAAAAATTTTGATACTGAGAATCCTGCTGGCGAGCAGGTTAAAGATATGGCTACAGATGTTGGGGAACCGTCAAAGTTGATATCCAAGGGAGCCGGACCTTCAACACAAAGCGAAGGCTTTGTGTTTGTTGAGGATTCGGAGGGGGAATCGCCTATTCGCCCAGAGTAGACGCCTGGGGACTATTATTATCGCTCGTATTCTGAGAGGCGGGCCTCTGCGATTCATCAGCCCGTGTGGAAGGTTAAGCAGGGCGATGTTTTTACTGATTGGCACTCCTGTAGGGAGTGGTATAAGGGCATCTTCCCGCCGGCGGAGGTGAAGCGCCAGGAGGAAAAAGACCATGAAGCTACTTACGAGTCATATCTGCAAGAGTCTGCCCTTGCCTCGTCCACCATAAATAGAATTATGCGCGTGGGACGAGGTTGAGCTTGAGAAGGCGAAGGCCAAGCTTGAGAAAGAGAAGACGTTGAAGATGCTTGTTGATTTTGAGGCGGAAAAGGCTCAATTTGAGAAAGAGAAGAAGACTGAAGAATGGGATGCGCTGTCTTGGAAGCGCAAGTGTGAGGCTTCTGCTGTGCAATATGTGGACGAGCGCAAGCGCTTTGTGGAGGCTTGCGAGCATGACAACAAAGAAAAAGCTTCTCTGCGCAATGAAATTGAAAAACTCAAAAAAGAGAAAGCTGAAGCAGTTGCGGCAGTAGAAGAGGCGCGCTCACATAGAGAAAGGAGTGAGCAGAATGAGGTATCAACCAAAATGACTCTTCTTCTTAAGAATAAAGAAATTGATGAACTAACTGCTATGCTCTTTGACCAGGAGCGGCTGCAAGCTGAGGTTGACAGTTTGAAAAAAGATGTCAACCACCAAACAGAGAAAGCCGAGTTGATCCGCCGTTTGACTGAAGGCGAACAAAAACCTAACGACACGGAGGTCGCTCGCGCTACTGCTGAAAGCTTGACCGAATCACTCATGAACCGGCTTACCTGGTTGCGGACTACGGGATTGTGGAGGTAATATTCACTTTTCTTTATACATGTCTGGTTTGACTGTCGTATCATATACTGATTGTATTTGTGTACAGATCGCAAATGCCATCCTTAACTCTACGGAGTTGGATGAGAGAGTGGCAGAATTGATGATCGCGGTGCGCAATGACGGGCATGCCGAGGGCTATAGAGAGTGTACTTTGCACGTGGCCCATGCGCTGAAGACCGAATGGGATACAAGCCGTGCTCCCATGCATGGGCTAAATACTGCCACCATTTATTCTGCTGCCAAAGAAAAATATGATCAATTGCAAATTCCGATTATGGACCTTGTGGACGCTGCGCTGCAACAAGACAACTTTGTTGATAAGCTAAAGGAGATCTTTTCTTCAGCAGAGAAGCAGGCGGGAACCAAGTCCATAGAATAGGAAATTTGTAATTTTTTTGTATGATAACTTGTAACGTTGCGCTTCTGCGCAAGTATTGTGAATATAATATATTTAAGTTTTACAATGTTTGCATGGAACCAATTACTTGTGTAGGATAGACAAATGAACAATTTCTTCTCATGTGTGAGCGTAAGTATTAAAGTAGCTTGTGGCTCATGAGTTTGTGTTTTTGTTTATCCAAAGGAATTGCATGCATTTGTAAATGAACGTATATAAGACTGTAAGTAGTGGCAAAGTATTTATTCATACTGACAAAGCGCAAGGCTATGGCTGCCACTAAGATTACATAACAAAATAAAGTAAGCAGTCTCGTTACGCAACGCTCAGAAGTTGCTTAGAGGACTAAGATTACGTATAACATCGGCGTAGTTGTTGGGCGTTCCAGGTTCGAGGAACGCTGGATCCGTCCATACGCTTCAGAGTGTACGCGCCTTTTCCGAATACTTCATTTATCATGTATGGACCTTCCCATCGCGGGGCTAACTTCCCCGGTTTTCGGCATTCGACGCTTCATTATCGCGGAGAACAAAGTCACCAGGCAAAAAGGAACAGATGCGCACCCTTTTGTTGTAATACTTTTCAAGCTGGGACTTGTATTTAGCTTCGCAAATCGCTGCATTTTCTCGTCGTTCTTCCAATAAGTCTAGGTCGATGCGCCGTTGTTCTTCGTTATCTTGTTTTTCCAAAGCTAGCATTCTTGGAGATTGTAACCCAATTTCGACAGGAATCACAGCTTTCGGGCCATACACAAGGGTAAAAGGAGTTTCTCCAGTGCTAGTCTTGGGCATAGTTCGGTGTGCCCACAAGATGCTAGGCAATTCGTCAACCCACCCCCGCCGTGCCATGCCAAGGCGGGCCTTGATACCGTTGACCAACTGTTTGTTTATGCTTTCAACTTGACCATTTGCTTATGGGTGTGCAATGGAAGAGAAAACATGTTGGATTCCCATTTCGGTCATCCATGTTTGCAACTCTTCAGCCATTAAATTTGTACCGTTGTCTGTAATAATGCGCATGGGTAAACCAAAACGGCAAATAATGTATTCCCAGATGGATTTGCGAATTACCATCGCTGTAGTAGAAGCTAAAGGTTTGGCTTCAACCCATTTAGTGAAGTAATCGACCGCAACAATGATAAACTTTACTGCGTCGGGCGCATTCGGAAATGGTCCCACTAAATCAATGGCCCATTGTTGAAAAAGCCAAGCTGTTGTGATGGGTACCAAAGGATTCTTTGGGCGCAACGTTTTAGGGGCATGCCTTTGGCAGGACATGCACTTGCGCAAGATCTCTACCGCGTCAACGTACATTCCGGGCCAATAATACCTTGTGCTTTTTACTTTGGCTACGACCATGCACGGCCCATAATGTATGCCACATAGCCCTTCATGAATCTCCCTGATCAGGTATTGCGCGTCATGTTTGTCAACACAGCGGAGCGAAGGACCCATGTAAGAGCGTCGGTACAGTATACCGTCAATCATTTCATAATTGAGGGCCTTGCATCGTAACTTTCGTGCTTGCTCTCTATCTTCTGGTAAAGAACCATGCAACAGATACATCATTATTGGAGACATCCATGATGGATCTCCTACTTCGACCATTGTCACTTGCCTGAGAGGGACTGATGGATTACTTAAAACCTCGATGCGAACTTCTTTTGCCAAATGCTTGAAACTAGTTGCAGCAAGTTTACTTAGAGCGTCAACATGTTTGTTTTTGCTTCGCTTGACGTGTGTGATTTTAAGTTGTTGGAACTGTGCTATAAGAGCCTTGGCTTGCGCCAAGTATAGAGCCATGATATCTCCCTTTGCATCGTACGTTCCAACTACTTGCTCAGCAACTAATAATGAATCAACATGGGCTTCTAAATTTGTTGCGCCCATTTTGATAGCGAGGCGTAAGCCTACTAAGAAAGCTTCATATTCGGCCTCGTTGTTGGTGCTTTTAAAATCCAACCGAATTGCATATGTGAATTCTACTCCCTCTGGACTTATTAATCGAAGACCTGCTCCAGCCCCATCACTGTTTGATGTGCCATCTGTAAACAATGTCCAGGCTCTGTTGTCAATGAGTGAGACTGGGTTTTGGATTGCTTGGCATTCTTCAAGCTTATCAGCAGGAATTTCAGCGATGAAATCTGCCAAAACTTGGCCTTTTATAGCTGGTCTAGGTTTATAACAGATGTTATAACCTCCCAATTCTATTGCCCATTTCGCAAGTCGTCCAGAACATCTGGTTTGGCCAGGACTTGGCCAATGTGAAAATTTGTTAAAACTGTAATCACATGTCCTGAAAAGTATCTTCGCAGCCTGCGCGAAGCATGGACCAATGCTAAAACTAATTTTTCCATGATTGAATACCTTGTCTCTGGATCGTTCAACATCTTGCTAATATAATAAATTGGGGACTGGACCCCTTCGCGTTCTACCAACAAGACAGCACCTACTGCTACCTCAGATGCAGTAAGATATAAGACCATGGGTTCTTTTTCTCGAGGAGCAGTAAGTGTGGGAAGTTGAACTAAACAATCTTTCATCTGCGGGAAAGCTTGATCAGCTTCAGGAGTCCATGTGAACTCTTTGCTCTTCGTACAATTGCGCAAGGTTCGAATAAATGGATAAGATTTTGCAGCATGATTGGCGAGGAAGCGGTTTAGCGCAGCTAACCTTCCAGCCAAACATTGCATCTCTTTGATGGTAGTAGGAGAAGACATTTTTTGTATTGCATCGACCTTTTCGGGATTAACTTTGAAACCGTCTTTGGTGATGATGAAACGCAAAAATTTGCCCTCCTCCATGCCGAATGAGCATTTGCTGGGATTTAAATTTAGATTTACCTCGCGCAGAGAATCAAAAGTTCTTTGGATAGTTTTCCCGATGTCATCTCCAAACACCGTATCCATTAATCTTTGATAAGTAGCTCTCGCATTGCGGAGACCAAAAGGCATCTTGGTATAAAAAAAATGCCCTTCTCCGTGCGAAAAGCGGTTTTATCTTCGTCTTCTTTTTTCATCAAGACTTGATGATAACCTTTATAACAATCTAGAAAACATTTCCAGCGAAAGGAAGCTAATGAGTCAACCTTTTTGTCAATCTCAGGAAGAGAATAACAATCTTTCGGACATGCCTTATTTAGATCTTTAAAATCTACTAACATCCGCCATCCGCCATTGTGTTTCTTCACCATGACTGGGTTTGCCACCCAGGTCTGGTATTTGACTTCGCGCAGAATACCAGCGTTTAATAACTCGGTGACTTGTTCGTTCATTGCCTCTGTCTTTTCTGACCCGAGGCTGCGCTTTTTCTGCACAACGGGCTCTGTTGATGGAAATACATTCAGGCAATGTTCCGCAACGTCGCGCGGGACACCAATCATGTCGGCAGGTGTCCAGGTAAAAATGTCTTTGTTGCGAAACAATAGGAATTTAAGCTTTGCGCGAATTTCAATACTGATTGCAGGTCCTAATAAGATTGTCTGCTCAGGGTACTTATTGTTGAGTACCCACTTTTCTGGTTTATTGCTTGGCAATGTCTTGCCAGCCTTCATAACTGGTTCCTCAATTGACATGATTTCTTTCCGTGCATAAAGTATAGCTACACCATTTGGTGTCGGAAAACCACAAGCAGCATGTGGAGCGGAGGTAATCATACTAAAATCACGTTGCGCGCGGCGTCCCAATAGTACATCGTGACGGGAATTTGCCGGCATCACCATGAAGTTGACGTTACTCGTTCGAGAACACCTCCCATCAGATAAAGTAACAGGAAAAAGGATTTGTCCTAGAGGAAAGACAGCCTCATTGTAGAACCCAGTTAATGGAAAATCAACTGGTTCCAAGCGTGCCTTATCCTCAGGATTTAGTTGCTTGAAGCACTGCTCATACATGATATCCATGGAACTACCCGAATCTATAAACATATAGTCTGTTTGGTAGTGCCCAAAGATACCGGTGATAACTACTGGCCGGTCTTCTTGAGGACCTCCTGGAACGATAGGAAAAATGACTTGCTGTTCACGCCAAGTGTTGTTTTGAAAATGTTGAAGGCTACGCTTGCGCGATGATCCACCTTGAATCATGGAAGCGTGTTGTTTCATTTTCTTGTTGCTAGGCCCTTCGTTCTCGCGCGTGATCTGCTTAGTCTCTTTGCGCACATTCTAGACTAGATGTGTCAGCTTCCCACTTTTTAATGCTTTTTCAATCTCCGTGCGCAGACTGATGCAGTTATCTGTTGTGTGGCCTGTGTCTCTATGATAGTCACAGAACAAATTTGGGTCTTGCCCTTTTTTGTTTTTCATTGGTTGCGGCTGTTTAAACTGAAAATTCTCAGTGCTGAGAACCTCAGCTGGAGATTTCGTTAAGGGAGTCCACTGACGTGCCCTATTCTCGTGCTTAATCGCTTTTTGAGTTGTTATCTTGTTGATTGTTGCTCGCGCATCAATTGGTGAGTAAGGAGAATATGAATTCTGACTTGACTCTTTCCAATTTCTCTTATACTTACGACTACCTCTACTCAAGTCTTGCGGACGATTCTAAGGCAGAGGTGGCCGGTTAGAACTTAAGTTGCGCTCAGTCTGGGCGTAAACCTTGGCTGCCGCCATGAGTTTATCCCAGTTTTTTGGAAGGCCAGTTGTACCGGACAACACTTTAATCATTTCGTCGCACCTTACCGCATACTTGAACTATGCGAGTATAAGGTCTTCATGGACATCTCCAATCTCCAACACTTCTTTATTGTAACGTGTTATAAAATCTTCGAGGCTTTCATCATCCCTCCGCCAGATGTTCATTACATCTGAGGAGTCGCGCACGTATCGCCGTTGCTGACTAAAGTGTGTAAGAAATTTTTCTTTTAAGTTATTCCAAGAGGAAAGTTTACCTGCCGGCAAATTATCAAACCACAGGCGCGCAGCGCCAGTAAAGGTTTGTACAAATAAGTGACACCACATTGGCAGTGTCCAGCACCCAAGTAACCCTGCACCGGTAAAGAGGCGCATGTGATCATCGGGATCGGTCAAACCGTTAAACTTTCCACCGTTGGATGGTAATTTCGCTTGCTCCAACGGAGCCAGTGCTATCTCTCTGGTAAACTTTGATTGTTCAGCTGCTTCGGTTGGGCGATACACCAAATTGTAATCATGCTCAGCTTCTTGATTGTATACTGCGCATACTTTTGGCCTGTAATTAGCATGATCTACAGATATTCGATTAAAAATACTTGCACTATCCCCTTCCTCATAGGTTCTATCGAGCTCATCGTGTTGGGTGTCCCGTTTCTGCGAAGACCGCGGGCCCAAACGAGAATGGACAGATGCGCGACGCTGAACGTTGTCTTCTTGCCTTCTATTACCAGAATGAACAGGATCATTCCTGGTTTTAGAATACATTTCTGTTCCATCTTCAGGCATGCACGAAAGGGAACGAGCATGACTTTGAGTATTATAACTCAAAACTCGAGGTGCTGGCGAAGCACGGACCTGAGGAGCGTTAACCGGAGCTTGAAAAGCTGGAGTTCCGGTTTGGGCACATAACTGAGCATACATAGCGTTTAGAGTCGCTTGAGATTTGGTTAACCAAGATAATGGAGTCTCTCCAGGTGGTAAAATCGACGCAACATCAACCTGAGGAGCCGCCGGCGTTACAGGAATACTCGCATGATTAGGATCATACTGAGCATTAGCTTCGCCGGAAGAATCCTCAACTATTTGTCCGTCGACTTGAGGTCCGACAACAACGCGTCGAATCCCTGATCGAGGACCTTGAAAAGATGATCCTTCAGCCATAACGCTCCAGATCTAAGTGAAACGAAACGAAAGGTGAGAGAATCGAAATCGGTGGGCGCCAATGAAGAAACCTAGATCAACTAGACCGGAATCAAAGTAGATCTATGGAAAGGGCTCTGCATAAAAGGGTTAATCATCCGTTTGGTTTCACGATGGGTGATGAATAGAACAATATTCCGGCTTTTATCCTGCAAAACAGAACACCGTTAGCTCGCCACCGGGAGAAGGGGGTTCTATCCGTGACCACCCTTCGGCGTGAGAATAAGTACAGGTAGTCGGAAGTAAGTATTGTAAACGAGAGAGTAGTTGAGTGTGAATACCTTTCCTTGAACTCCAGGTTACTTATTATAGCCGGTGTTTGGCGCCAAAAAGAGAGATTGTTAACTTTAACAGAATCTTTTGTTATTCCGTTAACGTTTGTTGGCAATCCCTTAGTGCACACGGATCGTGAGCTCATCAGCGGTTAGGGAGGTGCCACGTGTCAACATGAGATCACTACATCTTATAAATGTGAGCATGCCATCACCGTGATCTTCCTCAGCCGTCCAGATGCTGCCATGTGGCAATTGGTTATAACCGAAAAGATGCTTACACGATTGGGTGTTAATGGCTTCTAGAAGGTTTCACAGCTGTTACCCATCTATTATTCGCCACGTGTACATTCTGTTGCAACAGAAAAGATTCTATTTGCTTCTGCACCAAGTCAAGGATTTTGCTAAGGGAAAGTTTCTCAGGATTTACTGTTTCCTTGTGCGAGAAGCGCAAGTTAGTTAACTGATCTTCCTTCTTCTCCTTGCTGCTTAGCGCAACGTTTGATGGATGCTTGCTTTGATATAAATATCTGCGCAAGGTTTGTGCATGGAGCATTATCAAACAAGAATGTTCAAGGTTAACTTTGAACCTTGCGCGAGCCCGCGCAAGGTAGTTAAATGAAGCATTATCAAACGGGAGTGTTCAAGGTTAACTTTGAACCTTGTGCGAGCCCGCGCAAGGTAGTTAAATGAAGCATTATCAAACAAGAATGTTCAAGGTTAAGTTTGAACCTTGCGCGAGCCTGCGCAAGGTAGTTAAATGAATCATTTATCCAAAGAGAGTGTTCAAGGTTAACTTTGAACCTTGCGCGAGCCCGCGCAAGGTAGTTAAATGAAGCATTCCTCTCTTGGATATTTGATGCAGAGTTCTAATAAATCTTATTTTGGCAAAGAAGTCTGCGCGCAGTCTTCTTAAAAGTTATTAATGGGTATGGTTTCCTTAATTGACGCAAGGTTTTTGGGACCATACCCCTTCAATTACAAACCCTATACTCGAAGGAGATCACGGGTTAGCTTAGCCACTCATCATCACCGCAGATTCTTCACCGGTTGTTGTTGTGGATTCATCAATTGGTGTGCTTGGAATGGATTAGAAAGCCTTGAAATCACTTTTAGAATGCCTAAAACTGTTGGGGAAGAATCAAATTCGTTTGGGGATGTTTGGGTTTAAATAGGGTAACAAAACCCTAAACTCGTGAACCTAACCAACCCAAAGCGCCAAGTGGTGCCCTCACTAGGAATGGCAATGGGCCAGGTTCAGGTCGGGTATTCGTAATCCCAGGCCCGTACCCGTTGTAATTCTTTGTCCCATACCCGGCCCATTACCCGTCGAGTATTTATCGGGTAATTACCCGTCAAGTATCGGGTACACCCGTTAATTTGTTAAAAATACTCGTTGGGACGTACAATTTTTACTCTAATGTTTATACAATATTTTCAAAGCACATATACCAAAACTAAACTAAAACAATTAATTAATTGTATCAGATACAATTCGCATGATAAAGGCATACTATTCACATGATAAAGGTCCTGCTACCCTTCTATACATATTCAATATCCATTCTAAAAAAATAAGTTATTTATTTGCTAATTAGCTTCAATAAAAAAAGTTATTTGTTTGCTAAGTAACTTCAAAATACATATCCACATATGAAGTGCTACTTTCATATCCAATTATCTATTCCAAAAGATAACTTCACTTGTAATAGCCAAATAAGATACGTTCGGGTATTATTCGGGTAAACGGGCGGGTAACACTAAATCCCATACATGTACCCGAACCTGATTTTTCCCTTATTAATCCCATACCCGGCCCATACCCATCGAGCTTAGGGTATGCCTGGCCCGTATATTTCGGGTTTCGGGTATACCCGTCAGGCTTGGGCTTTTTGTCATCCCTAGCCCTCACCTGAAACTTTCTCTTTTTCCTTTGTTGTGCGTTCCTAGTGACGCCCTATTTAGCTTGTTAGTGCACCAGGTAGCGCCCTCACCTGACAAACCATTTCTTCGTGTTCAACTCGCTGAAACTGACAAAATTTCCAATATTATGGCTTCCATAACTCATTTTCTAGCCCGAGATATGCCCATTTGAAGTTTTGACTCTTTTATGTTAACCACTCTTGCTAAGTTTTTGCTTCTTGCTTTGGGTTTTATCGAAACTCTTCACGAACACTTCCCAACCCATATTCACATGAACATCATTTTCGAGCTTTCTTCGGTTTCTTTATATCTTCAATCGCCATTCCTCCCATGTGATTCCAAATTCAGATCTAGCTCCCGAAAATCATTATTTTAAGCTCTAGGTACTTGCGATTCATATCATTCTCAAGGTAAACTAGTTTTATACGATTAATTGCTTAAACCGACATAGTTGAACAACCCTCACACATATACTTGAAGAATATGTGTATGTACATATTAAATGATTTGTGAACCATGTTCGATTATATGTTTTTCATACTCACGTAACTATGTTTTATATACGTTGTAAGACTTAAAAGATAATATACGAGTAATACTGTAAAAGTGAATGCACGACTATTCAATCATGTATCTCATTGCTAAATATGTATGTTGTTGACCACATCAATAAAATAACATTTTTTGCATTTCTTCTCTAGAAAACAAATTTTGATGCTCATAGAGAGAGTGCCATATTCAGGTCCATATGTGTGATAATATTTTCAGGTTTGGGTTCATGTAGGGTTAGACCCGTCAACCCGTAAACACAACCCGTTTAACCCCCTTGATTAGAACCCTAGTTTTCATGATAGCCAATATTATTGGTTACAAGATGATCATCTAAAGCCAAAAAAGTGATATGATGGCATAACAATAAATAAGTTCAACTTTCAATTGCATGTGTGATACGTAAAAGTTCTTAATGTTACATTCATCTTACCTTGAATTCACATGTGAGGACCATGTTATGTAATGTAAATGTCACATTACATGCATATCAGATAACACAATATCTATAAAATATTAAGCATTCTCAAGGTTGAAATTGGGGGTTCATGATTTAGATGCACCTATATATTTGTACAACTCAAGCCTAGTTTTATTAATCATGTTTGTAATTCATGACGTGCAAGTATATGAAAATTTTTAAACACACAAAAAGAGGGTCACAATCATCTATACAACTACATGGTCTTCAATAGGATAAATACCCTTTGTCAACCTTGTGTATATGCTAAACGAGAACCAACCACACAAAAGTCCTTCGAACAATACGTGTTTCAAGAAATATCCTAGTTTTTTTAACGGCTAATTTTTCCCCTTAAATACTTACACCTCCTAAGGATTGAACTTGGTCTCTCACAAGAGATAATTCCTCTTGACCACTAGACTATAACCTAATTAGCTCAAGAAATATCCATGATATGGCATATTTTATAAATTAATGTAACTATCAATATTTTTATACGGCTACGATGATGTAATTAGACATATAATCACTTATTGTAGCTTTCAAGGTGTATGTTGTGGTGTTAGTACGAGTCAAGTAGCATTTGAGTGTGGGATACATAGACATACTTTGTCTCCAACTTGTTCCCTGCCCATAAGCCATTTGTGACTTTTTAAAAATCATGTTTTTGCACAATCTTAGTTTAAAAAGAAGATGAAAAAATAAGAAAAACAAGATAAAGGGCCATGAAAGGTAAAAAGTGAAAATATAGGGGGTCGAAATGGCGCACGCCAACATACACAAGTTTTGAATTTCACCCCACACATACTCCAATGGAGATTCTGCAGGCGTGAAGAGGCAAAGGCTGGTACGTATGCCCACTCAAAACCCACCATCTTTCGTTATGTTGTCACTTTACACCCCTATTAGTTCCCACAGACATCATTACTTCTTACTTTGGCAACTCCACTTTCTTCTACTTCTACTTTTGATTTGTTCAACATTATTTCTCTATTATTCGTTTACTAATGATGACAATAAAGGGATACGGTATTTTCAAAATGAATTATCAATTCCAAACTATAGTTTTTTAAGGCAAACTTCATATTCCAATCTATACTTGAGAATAATCTTATATAATCTTGGATTGTTTCCTTTTTTAATTGTAAATTTCATTAACACACCACCACCCTACGAAGCGGTAAAAGCAGCATACAAACACAACAAACCAACAATTACGTCATCACAACTTATACAAAGGATATTAGGGTAAAGGGAGTGGTTAAACATTTGGAATAGGTAAACTCATCATTCACCCAATCATACAGTGTCATGTCAATTCACCTAATTTGTTTACCTAATCCTCAAAAACGTTGGCGGTGGTTTACCTAATTGGTTTAGGTAAACTATTTTTTTAAAGGGAAAAATGTGTGATTGGTTGAGAATGAATGGACCCCACCACACACCTATCTCTCTCCCCTTCCCTCCCTCTCCCCGAGTCGGTGTATCACACCCCAACTGATGGCGGAAACATTGGGATGAGACGAGCAAATTGTTCAAAAGCATCATAACACTATTGTGACAATATAATTAAATTCAATTTCATAAGTACTAAGAATTCAAATACAAAGTTTCGAATAAAGTAAACAAGTATAACATAATGTTTATTTAAGGTGCGTTTCTAAAGCTTGTCCTAACTTGATTTCTTGCATCATCAGCTTTCCTGCAACATGTATTAAAAACGTAGATCAATACAAAAGTATTGGCGAGCATACAAGTTTAAAAATAAAATCCGTGTAAGAGTTTATTTCAATCATGACGGGAGTATAATAAAGCTGAATCGCATATATAAGTAGACGACTCTCACATAATAATAGCATATAATTGAATTCCTTAACTAGCATGCATAGTAACATAATCATAACAATGTCGTGAGAATACAAATTAAAACTAATAAGCATAAACAACTCAAACGTAACAAGTAGCATGTATAAACGAGTTTAATCTAACACATATAATCCACATAAGCGTAATTGATAACCCGTTTGGTATTGGGAACACATTTAATCTTGTTAAAAA
Organism: Scalesia atractyloides; assembly: GCA_947069175.1. Taxonomy (NCBI): domain Eukaryota; kingdom Viridiplantae; phylum Streptophyta; class Magnoliopsida; order Asterales; family Asteraceae; genus Scalesia; species Scalesia atractyloides. The sequence goes on along the minus strand of CAMTDV010000024.1, from coordinate 101,045,634 downwards.
TAAATTTTGTAATTTATACATGTTGCACCCCAAAATGCGTTAAAGTGTAAAAAAAAGGGGTCGAGTATGCTCACCTTACGAGTTCCTCTGGAAATCCCGAGCGGAATTGAAGGTCGAGAGATGGAATTTCCGAGGTCCCCTCACATGGGCAAACGGAAACATAAAGGTGTTAGTGGTTGACGAAATGTTATAATAATCAAAATATATATATATTTCACAAAAATCAGTTAAACCTGATACGTCTCATTATAATTAAACATGTTTTGATTTACGGATTTTACGAAAAACGGGCAGAGTTTCTTTTGTTTCTGGATGATCCCGAGAACACATGTTGTCTTTAAATGTTTACAAAATTCCATAACAGTGTATAATATAACAATATATATAACTTTCGTAAATTACCACTAAATGTGTTCGTTCGAATTCGTGTAAGATAGTATATATATGTACATGTATAATATGGACGAAGTCGGTTTCGCGGCTGGACTAGCGTTAACATAATAATATCAAGTCGGTTTCGTGATTTAAGATACGTTAGCATAAATAATGTAAATAATTACATGACGTTAGGATTCTCACCGAATCTCGAGACGAAGCCTTGACCGTGCCTGACCTAGCAGACTATCACACCCCGACCCTCAGCGGAATAAAAGTCGGGACATAATTGGGTTATCACCAAAGCTCATGATATTTACTAAGATGTTTCATATTTATTAAATTCAAATTACAAAGTTAAATATCCAAAAACAAAATCCATACAATTACAAAGGAAAATGAAACTATATATTTATTCCAAAGCATTAACTTGTTTATTCTTCTAGGCCATCCTAAGTGTTTCCTGTCTCAGCTGGATCACCTGTATCATATGTAAAACAGGGGAGATTTTGGGTCAACAAAAGTTGGCGAGTGAACCTTGATAAAACATTTTAACTAATTTCTTGTTTTATTTATTAAAGAAAATTCGTGTATTAATCACATGTGAGCAAACATATATATGTAAACAATCACAAACCACTTTGGATGAGTATATGACATGAATGATGATGTATTTGAGATCAAGGCTCAATCAAACGGAGCCGATCTAATGAGGCTCCTGATGCTCAACCCGTATCCCACGGGAAACTGATGGGCCTAATGAAATGCGTGCACTGAAATGATAAATTCAATCTACATATAATTCACACAACAATCAATACACATTTGATCACGGATATGATGTATGCACAAGTGTTTAAATAAAATAAAAGAATAGTACGACACATGATACACCCCAAAACATAATTAAAACGGGGAAATGGTAGAGGTTCACTCACAGTTGGTGCGTTTCTTGATGACGATGAATGCGCACGAATTTATGATTCAACCGACGAGGGAAAACTAGCCTAAATAATAACGAAACGATTCGATAAATAAATTTTATTTGAGATTAATATTTTTTTTATTAGTGCTCTTAATGAGATTTTTAGATTTATTTTTGTGAGTTTAATGCAAATTTTTAACCTTCAAAATCTTTATTTTTAAGTATTTTTAAATAATTTTTCAATCTAATAAAAAGAAAATAAGAAAACAAAAATTAAAAAAAAAGGTTGACTTTGTCAGGTCTGACCGGTCGGATAGCATGAATTTCAGACGGCGAGTGAGGTTCGAACCCGTGACCTCCCGTATACGTGCACGCAGCTCTACCAACTGAGCTACGTGTCTAACCCGAAATATTCTCTGTTTTAATTATATATATATACTAACTAGCTTTAACCTTATTTAGTTTTTATTAAAAAGGTTTTAATATGGCCGAAACTCATTACAGAACCCGGACTCGAACCCGGGATCCATGGTTCGAGTGCACACAGCCCAACCAGTTGGGCTGTGTGTTTAATCTGCTTAAATACTGGATTATATTCCTTTTACATATATACTGTGAATTGATCTGAATAAGTTTTAAAAAGTGTTGGCTTTATTTCAGAAAATCGGAAACATGTGCGATTCGAACTCGGGGCGTGTGCTTTGTAATTGCACACAGTCCACCGCTGGACTGTGTGTCTAACCCGGTTAAATACCCGATTTTAATTATATTAGTATACATCTTAAACTCATCTTCTTCACTTTAAAAAACACAGAACTTATAACTCGACCGAAAATTGTTTGAAACAAAATCTGGTTGACTGATTAAGATTAATACATGCTGAATAATAGGTTACAAAAAGAGTTGAGAATTATACCGATTAGAAGTAAAGCTTCGGTTTTCCGGTGATATTTTCTGGCGACTATCAGACAATTCCGGCGAGGTTTGGAGAGAGCAGAAAGGTTTGAATTTGAGGAGCAACTGGGCGACGGTATGGTTTAACTGGTATTTATAATCACCCAAGGTCCCAATTATAACCCCTCGGTCTTTAACTTCAAAATCGGTTATAATCATTATACATGATTACCGATTTGAAACTTATCAAAGGATCAGTTATACATGAACAAATAACCGAAAGCATTGATTGACTTTGATGAAGATGATTGGCGGTTTTTTTTTATTTCGGATCTTGAATTACGGGTTGATGATTTCAATTTTGAACGGTTTGGAGTTTTAATCCGATTTTGATTTCGAAAATCGTAACTGTTTCCGTTCTAAAAACAGACATTGCTTGATTGAAGTTGGCGGTTTCAGTCGCGATTCAAACAGGTGATATGCGAGTCTTAATATAAAACTTAATTGATTTCAGTTTTAATCACAAATGTGTGTGTAGTGTAGTGGTGAAGGCTGTGTGTGTACAATCGGGGAGACCCGGGTTCGAGACCCGGCTACCCTATTCTGTTTTATTTTAATTGTATTATTATTATTTATTAATTATGGTTTTTAAACTCTAAAATATTTATTAATTATGTATTATTTTAAATAACCGGCACAATAAATACGCAACGAACTTTTAACCGAATGTTTGATTATTAAACGAAGCGGGTTTTGAAACCCGTTTTACGACGAATGTTAAAGTGGACCAGGTTTGACCGAAAGTTGGCTAGTTGACTATTTGACCAGGTCTGACACGAGCCCGAACCCGAATCTGGAACCGAACAAGTTAACTATTTTGACCGAGACCGAGCCGAGACATTCTCGAACCAAGTCTGCCCTCGTTGGCCATCACCACCACTGCTCCGTTTGACCAGGTCTGACCCGCGACTGAACCAAGTTACATTGAACCGAACCGAGTTGTGCTAAAACTGACTCGAACCTAGCAACTAACTCGAACCGAGCTGAACAAGACTCGTCTGGACCCGGACTGAGTGAACCGCTCATACCGCTGCCGCAAGACGCGGCTTACGCTGTCGTCACCGCTGCTAAAGCGGCTTCGCCGCCACGTCTGTTCCGACGCCGCCGCCACCAAATGGTGTTGCGGCCGCCACTGCTTAGGGGAGAGAGGGAAAGATCGGGTGAAAAGGGGGGGCTGTTGATTCGCAGGTGTGGCCGGAGAAGGAGAGGGAGTCGTTTGGTGTGTGTTGTCGGCTGAGGAAGGGAGTGCCAGGGAGCGCCAGAGATCGCCGGAGCTGTAGCTCCAGTCGTCGGAGCTTGAGAGAGGCGGAGGGTAGCAGGAGATGAGAGGGTGTGGTTGTGCGTGTATATATTAGGGTTTAGTGGGTAGCTAGGGTTTGGTTGGTTGGGCTTAAAGCCCACAACTCGGTTTCACGTTCTATAGTGTCCAGTTGCATTTTAAATATCCGTTCACACCCGGAACTTCATAACATGTTGCGTAATATCGTGTTATCGCTTTAGGATTATCATTATTATTATTTATTATTGTTATTATTATTATTATTATTATTATTATAAAAATGAACAATAAAAATATAGATAATAAAAAAATAGATAAATAAATAAATTTGGTGAAACGATACGTATTTCCTAAAGGTATGGAAGTGCGGAAATTCGAGGCGTTACAGTCTTCCCTACTTTGGGAAATTTCGTCCCGAAATTTATAAAAGAGGGAGACTTGAGAAAAGATGGCACTTCGAAGCATGTATGGGTACAATCGAGACCTACGTGGCGAGTGATCAAAGTTTGTATTTAAACACAACAATGAAACACCAAATTTCTCATGGCACGTTTCACGAGACCTTAGCAATATGGTATTAACACTTATATATAGGAAGTACCAGCGGCGTATCCACCATGTTCATACCATATTACGTTCGTTTCGCTAGTCGATGCCATGTTATGTTCCGTGTCATAATCAGGCTTGTTTGCGTATTACGAGTAAGTCTGATAGCGTATATAGAGTCTCAAGTATGTAAGTATAATTGTTTTTAAGTATGAGAGAGTATACTGTATAAGTATGAGTGTAAGTGTAAGTGTGCGTATTCGCACATTCGTGCACAATACAGATGATATATTTTAGTTTAACCAAGATAACGGATTACTGGCATGTGAATAAATAGGTCAAACTATCGTGTACCGCAATGTAGATTACCCATCATCGTCAAAACGAAGAGGGTGTAAAATAGTTTATTTAACATGACCACAAGAATACGGGCGGGCGTCACTCCTATAGCGCTACACAAGCGCTATACATGTTAAGGTGTGACTTGATCAGAGTTAATGACGAGTCTACCACATAAACATGTGAATAAACAAGTCAAACCATCGTGTACACAATCTTGACTAGTCAATATTGTCGAAACATAGTGTAAAATAGTTTACTTAGTATGAAATAGTTTACTTAACATGACCCCAAGTATCAAGGGCGGTGCGCTACTCCTATAGCACTACGCATAGTGCTATACATGTTAAGGTGTGGTTTTATAACGAGTTTATCACATATAATGTTCCAATAATCCCAAATCAAGTATGATGTTTAGTATGCACCTATAGAATCGTTGTGTAATAGATTTAGTATGAATGAGAAGCTTGTCGTGCATAAATTTGATTTAAGTGTAGTGTGACATTAAAAAAATGAAGGAATAAGAATTATATAGCATAAAATGTAAGATAGCATAAAAGAGAGGCTTGTTAAAATGTTGGAGTGTTTCGGTTTTAGAAACTTCGACTATTCCAAAGTGACTCGTAAGTCCTTTCGAATTAGGGAGACATGATTTGGCCTAATAGGTATAATACTCTCGTCTCCAAGCGATAAACGGTACTTTACCCTTCCAGTTAGTACATGTCCCTAATTTGATCGAAAAAATCGAAACTTTGGCGAGATTGAAAATTGAGGAGCGGAACCAGTCATCAAGGTGTGGATGTCAATCCTGGTTTGACAATTTCGTCCCCAAATTGTGGTTTATTGAACGTATCAAGATATAATCTCGAATCGTCAATAAGGATCCACTAGATTATGAAATGAAACTCCCATCAAGATATGGATATCACTCCTGACTTGATGGTGAATTTCGTGCGAAATAACATGTAAAACGGATTGAAACTCGTCACCAATGGTGGGAATCACCCCTGTATTGATGAGTTATTTCGATTGTGGAACAAGAATATACTCAAAAGCGTGCGTTGTGTTGATTCGCAGGTGTGGCCGGAGAAGGAGAGGGAGGCGTTTGGTGTGTGTTGTCGGCTGAGGAAGGGAGTGCCAGGGAGCGCCGGAGATCGCCGGAGCTGCAGCTCCAGTCGTCAGAGCTTTAGAGAGGCAAAGGGTAGCAGGAGATGAGAGGGTGTGGTTGTGCGTGTATATATTAGGGTTTAGTGGGTAGCTAGGGTTTGGTTGGTTGGGCTTAAAGCCCACAACTCGGTTTCGCGTTCTAAAGTGGCCAGTTGCATTTTAAATATCCGTTCACACCCGAAACTTCATAAGTGTTGCGTAATATCGTGTTATCGCTTTAGGATTATCATTATTATTATTTATTATTGTTATTATTATTATTATTATTATTATTATTATAAAAAAATGAACAATAAAAATAATGATAATAAAAAAATAGAATAAATTTGGTGAAACGATACGTATTTCCTAAAGGTATGGAAGTGCGGAAATACGAGGCGTTACACGGTTTTTTGGCTTCCATTCGGTGAACATGCATGCGGTAAACATGATGGCGGTGGAGGGTGTGCGATGCCGAATGGGTTTACCGCCCCCACTCGGCTCACCCTTAAGGATATCAAAAAAACTCTATTCATTAGATAGATTTTATTTTCGACCTATTTCTAAGCCTTAAAAAACCTGATGTCTTAATCCCTCTCCTACAATTCACTCGTTTACAACCTTTTTATTGGAGAACAATTTCTCGTTCCTCGCTTTCTAAATTCACTAACACACGCTATGTACATAATATCATTGATTACCTCCATCTCTTAATAGCAATTTTTCATATAGTAAATTTTTAAATAGTAATATATGAAATTTACAAGTTAAAATATTAGTGTTATCAAAGTAAAAGTTAGAAAAAATATCAACCACAATTTATATTAATAAAAAAAAGTAAAATATAATGTGTAAAGGGCTAGGTAAAATAACGTGTTTATACATATATGATTAAGAAAGAAATTTAATTTTAAGAAGGGAAGCCGACAAAATTATATGACTGTTTAAAAAATATTCAAAGTAGTGGTATCATTAAGAAATTATATAGTGTTGTTATTAGTACTATCTAAAAAAATTAAAGTAGAGGTATCATTAAGAAATTATATGATGTTGTTATTAGTACTATTTTAAGAGTAACATCTTTAAAATTGCCGTTATCATTTTTTGATTGGTGTTAAAATTGTCATTATCATTTTTTATTTAACTAACTTTCATTATATTATTTTTATATTACTTCAAATACATCGTTGTGCTATTTTAGTTCGTGTTATATTGAAATATAAGTATAGAAAAAATGAATCGTATGTAATAAACTTTTATAAATTGATTACAACTTAACTTTTTTATATAAAAAATTACATTGAAAGTGGATAAACACGCTAAAGCTTGCGCAGAGAACCAACATGTCTTTGTCCTTTTGCTTTTGATACCTTTGGCTCCCTAGCACCAGAAGTTATCCAGTTCTTGACTAGGGTTCAACGGGTCATCCACAACACTTGTTTATCCCCAGGGGGGCAGGGATTCGTCTTTGGAAGATTAGGATTTGCAATTCAGAAGAGAGTGGCGACGCAACTTGTTACCTGTCTACCTTCTGTTTTGATGTAACTTGACAAGGTTTTTTTATGATGTGAAACCCAAATAATTAGAAAAAATCAAACAACAACAATAAAAATTGAACTATGGATTGAAATTATTTTTGTACACTCTCTAGATATCAGTATGACCATTTTATTTTAATTTATTTAGTCATTATTTTAGTTGTATTTAATTATTTTTTAAGGCAATTCTAAATTTAATGTATTGTCCAAATTCAAACATGTATTTGTTATACATTTATTTTTATCTAATATTCCAACCTTTAGTTTATCAAGAGCTGTATACAAGTAAAAATATAACTTAAATATAATACATTTGAAGTATTGATAATGATTTATTCGAATTTAAGTAAAACATTATATATTAAACACTATAAAACAGAAACAGATTTATTTATAAGTTAGAAAACGTGACGTAGAAAGTTAAATAGGGTACTTGATAGTTATTATTAATAGGGTACTTGATAGTTATTATTAATAAGATAAAATAGATACTTCAACAACTTATCCTAAAGTTGTAACTTCTTCTTGTTTATTTTATTGTCACATGGTCATTTACTTGTATATCAAGTGAGCGGTTAAAGATTTGCTTTCATTGAATGTTATATTTCTTGAGTTAAGTTCCGGTGAAAATAAAATTAACGTACTAAACGTACAAATTAAAGGAAAAGTCAAAAAAAACGCGGTGGCATTTTCATAAATATATGGTCGTAGGGTAATTATCAAATTACTCTACAGGATCATTTGTAGAGTGATTTTGGTCTTGTAGAGTAATTTTGTAAAATGTTCATGTAGATAATTTTGATCTTGTAGAGTAATTTGTAAAATATTCATGAAGTAATTTTGATTAAAAAAAAACCTAACCCCCCACCCCCCAAAAACCTAAAAAAACCTAACCCCCCCTCAACTAAAAGCTAAAAACTAAACCATAAAGCTATACCCCATAACTAAATGCTAAAATTACTCTACAAGATCAAAATTACTCTACAGGATCATTTGTAGAGTAATTTGATAATTGCCCTACAAGAACAAAATTACTCTACAAGAATATTTTGCAAAATTACTCTACAAAAGATCAAATTACTCTACATGATCATTTGTAGAGTAATTTGATAGTTGCTGATAATTACCAAAATGACACCGTGTATTTTCCTCTTTTCCTTTAGTTTGTATGTTTAGTACGTTAAATTTATTTTTATTTGATATTTACACTATATTTCTTTTTATAGTGGCATACATGTCAATATTTGTATAGAAGATAAACCTTTTCAAACAAATATGTTACCAAACAAAGCAAAAGATGATACATACAAGAATTAATGATACAAACACGTAGCACCCTATACCAACAGTGAAAGACACATAGAAACCACCATACAAATAGAAAATAAAAAACTAATGTAGCAATATACATTATATTATACTACCACAAAACCAAACACAACCATCCCCTACAGAAGTACACAATGTAGCAAAACTATCAATCAAATATGAGGGCTTTAATGACATTATATGAAAATATGAGGGGTAGATTTGCAATAAGTTATTTTAACCTTGAGATTACATTTAAACAAATGACACCTTCCATTCCTCTAATATTCATCTATTCTCAACTCCCAATCTCCCATGTCAAGATTCCTTCTTCTTAATTGATTGTTTCTAATTAGGGTTTCCATGCAATTTCATGTTCCATTTTATTAATTAACTTATAAAATTTATGAAGAGAGAGGGATAATAATGCATGCCATACTTTTCTTAAACTTTCATTTATTTTTATTTTTATCTTATCTGCATTTTTTAAAGAATATTTAGCTTTTAAGCTATATGGTAAAATATAAGTCAAAACAATACGTATTGTTATTCTGAAAGGGCATGCATTCTTATTGTTGAAGACCTTGTCATTCCTTGTTTGCCAAATGCACTATAAGGCCGTTAGAGTGACCACCTGAAACACCTTCTTTTGCTTGTTGTTACAAGCCGAAAACAAGGGCGGGTCAATCTAGTCCCTCACTGCTGAAATATTAGTCATCGGAAACTTGCACGAGTGTTTGTCTTCACACTTTTGTTGCTATACTGCACCTTATTACTTTTCATGTGAAATTTAAAGAAAAAAAATATGAAACTGCATATTTACGTACGCAAATCATATTTACGTGTGAATCTTTCTTACATATTTACGTACGCAAATCATATTTTAAGGAAGAAAGAACTGCATACTTGCACTATCGTGGATTCCATTAATTCTACATTGCCATCTCACTGTTACCCTCAACTACCATAAAGCACGTTAATAGGTAACAAAACTACCCAAAAATCTTTTTTTATTTTTTTAAAAAACAATTAAACATTTTAATTAAAAATAAGTTAAAATTTTAACTAAAAAACATTCATTCAAATAAATTAAAAGTTATATTAATTCATACTAAAAAATTTAAAAAAAAACCCCGGTTTTTGCACATCGTGTGAATCTTCCTTCCTTTGTTTGCTTAAATCGGCTCAACTTCTTCTTCGTCATCATCAAGACCTCGTGGTAGAGTATGAGGTTGTGGTTGTGTAAAAGATTGTGGCAGATAGTCATATTGATGGAATGGATATAATTGTGGTTGTGGTTGTTGCGTAAAATTTGGTTGCGGTATATACACTTGACTACTCGCACTTGAATCGACCCCTCTCACACTTGAACCGACTCCTCTCACAATTCGACTGACTACTCTCGCACTTGAACAGGCTACTCTCGACTTAGCTAATTTCTTGGCTACACAAAACATTGATTTTGTGAATCCATATTTTTTATGTGTGCAGAATAGCGTTAGAACTGGTGAAGTAGTGTTTAAATGTTTGAAGTAAGTTTGAATGAGAATGGGTTTAAATATATAAATTTGAAAAAATATAAAATAATTACCATTTTTTTTTAATACACCCAACGGCTATAATGGCGTTACAAAGCCACTACCCAATCAGTGACTATCACCCGAGCTTGATAACCGATTTTCCCTACCTGAGCCGCCGACAATGATTGTAAGTGCAATACCAAGCTTGGTAACTGTTACTATGACAATTCAATCTAAAACACAAGTGTTAACGGTTTAGACATTGGTAAGTTTAGCTAAATTAGCAGGGTTAGCTAGTTTAGAGAGAACATCGTGTGTGATTTTGTAAACTATGTGTTTAGGACTTGAGGTCCAGATTATCTAGAAGTAGGTGTGAACTATTTCGGTATGTAATCTGTGTAGATTATATTATATGATAAAGAGTTTTCTACTTCTTCTATATTTCCCATTTATGCTTCTTCTCAATCAAGAGTGATACAAATGATATGTGTTATCAATCTTAGAGAGGTCCCAATGACTTTCAACAGTGTTACCGATTAGGTAGGACTACCCGAAATCGGTAACAATGACGTCCCTTACTCCCTAACTTTAAAAGTGTCGAAAAGTATGCTAAGACGAGAAAAGTAAATTTGTTATTATACATGTGGGTTTAACAATTACATTTTAATCATATGTAAATAAAAGACGTTTTTCTTTCCAATTCATCTCAACATCATGATGTTACGTAATTGGTTTAAAGGGGTTTGATTTAAAAACTAGTGTTTACCAAGAACATCATTGTTACTTTGTTTTCAAGGCACATAATTTTAAAGATTCTTAACATCTCTTCAAAGTTAAATACAAAATATACAATACAATATTACATAGTCTTATAATCTTGTATTTGATTGCAACCGGGCAAAAGAGCACAATCTCTGGTTTATATGAAATGGAAAAATATGTAAAAATGCTTCTCTCTTTTCAATCACCAACTTAACCTTTTTATTCCTTTTTTTTTTGTGTGTGTGTGTGTTAACAAGTTCATTTTATAGCCTATTTATTGAAAGCTCATAATGGTTATTAACTAAAATTAAATGATATTTAATATACAACTAAGTAGTTTAATGAGAGCCAAAAAAATGTATTAATTTTTGTTTTCTTTGAAATTTTGTTGTTGTTAGAAGTAGTACGATGTATGTATATACCACAAGGACATCCGATAACGATGTTCAGCCAATAGCACGCCATGGATATTGATCCTCATTTGTTACCGCTAATGGTCAGCAGGGAGGGGATCAAAGGGATATTCCGACAGTAACATCTCGTCCAATCACTTCTCACCATCCCGGCTATAAATACCACACTTTTCGTCAAGGTGAATTTAATCTGCACTATCTACTCTCATCCTCACTTTTACTCAACAAATAGCAATGCTTATTCTCATGTCGGAGGATGGATGGTTACGAGAAAAGCCCCCGACCTCTCCTTCTCGTGACGAACCTAATGATGTTGTTTAGTTTTGCATATCAAACCACCTTAGAGATTTTTGAAGCTCGGAGCTCCACAACCTGTCGATCAGTGTCTAGTCCACCTGAACAGATTGAATACCCTTTTAACAAAACAGTGTTATCTGATTCTAAAATAAGATCTCTCCTAAACAAACTCCGTTGTGCTTTCTATATATACAAATATAATCAATTGACATTCTTTGTATATAATAATTATGTATCCATTCTTCCAAATAGGGCAATAATTGAACAACACAACATAATATTGGTCTTTGTCATTGCTTGCAGCCTGGTCATGTTGTTGTTTGACGACAATATTTTAGGAATAATTGTTTAGTGGAATTGAGGTTTCATGTTTGTTGCAAAGTCACATGCTGAAAACCACACCAAAAATAGTATCAAAGGACTATATACATAGTTTATATAAATTGTTTTATATAACGTCCATTTTTTTCTTTTTTATTTTATCTTGGCAAGGGTTTTTCTTTAAAGCAAATTTACTACTTTTTATTAGACTTCAATCCAAAATCTCACACTTAAATATATTAAACTAATATTTTTTTGGTTACAGAACTCCTTTCATACCATTAGCCCCCAATCCCCCACCATTTATATAAATAGTTAATACAAGTTATATAAATACTATTGAGTGCTTTTACATAGTTTATATAAATAGTTTTTTATAATCGATTTCCCCCTGTTTTTTTGTCATTGATCCCAACCTTTATATAAATACTACAAGTTAATCATACAAACAAACAAGGGGTGTAAACAAACCAAACTACTCGTAAATTACCCGAAATCAATTCGAAAAGAGCGGAGCTTAAATGAGCTCGGGTCCAAGCCTAATTATAAATGTGTTAAGTAGACGAGCCCGGGCTTCACTTTTCGAGATCGAGCGACCTCACAAACCTAATATAGTAATTTACATAATTTTTATTTAATATATCAAATTTATATTATATAATAACAAAATATTAACAAAATAATATATATATTATATATACACACACAAACACACACAGTATATTTATTACAAATTTATAATACATTTACGAAGAACAAAAATGTAATTTTACATAATTTTAGAAGTTAAATAATGCAATTTTTAAAACATATATATGACTTTTAAACCAATTATCTCTCACGACTTATAAACGGTCATGACTTTTTCATATATCAATATTTTTAAACAAAATAACACTATAAAAAACATTCGATTCTCTGTAATATGAGTATCGTATTAATTTAAATAAAACTAACATGTTAGGTGGTGTGTTTCCCGCCTCATTACGTGGGCACCGTTTCAGCATGTGTGTATTTCATAAAAACAATTATAATAATATAAGTTTAAAAACATTTAAATTAATAACAAATGAGTCAAGCTTAAAGAAAACTATCTACGAGCCAAACTTGAACTTTAGAAACAAAGCTCAAGCTGAGCCGAACTCGAACTCTCATAAATTAAACAAACTTGAGATCAAGCTTAGTCGAGTTACGACTTCACTCGTTTTGATACTTAAAAACCCAAATTATCATTTACAATAACCCTAGTGTGTTTTCAACAACAAAAAAGCACCACCACACTATACATGTCAATAACAAAACACACATCTAAAGTATTGTCCCTTTATTAATAAGTATCATCTAGAAAACAAATGCTGATTTGAATATTGTCATCCTATACAAAAACACTTTTAACTTGTTTATTAAAGCCTGAAATGATTACTACCCATAAAACAAAAACAAACAAACAAACAAGAGTAAACTTTCGTTTTGCTCCATTTAGTCTGGTTACTTTAACGGTTTTGCTCTAAACTTTTAAAAATAATCATTTTCCTCCAATAGTTTGCTATGGTTTTTCCATTTTGCTCCCCGACAATTTGAATAGAGTTAGAGGCGGGGAGCAAAATGGAAAAACCACAGCAAACTATTAAAGGAAAATAGTTATTTTTAAAAGTTTGAGACAAAACCATTAAAGTGACCAAACCACATAAAGCAAAACGCAAGTTTACCACCACGTTGATAATATACGGTGGACTCATCTTATTCTCAACCCCTGACCACTATTGATGATGGTGTTTTGGATCCTACACTTTAATACCCATTAATGCTCTCTTATTCTCACCCCTCTTTGCCCCTATATCCTCCCCACGTGAGCACCTAATTCTTCTTCTTTACAAGGGCATTTTCGTCTTTCCAACCTCCCTCCGATTTATTATCCCGCGCTCCTCTTCCATCCCAACTTTCTCCAACCCACAAAAATATTTACATAGAGAGATTGTTCATTGTGTTCATTGTTCATTAACACATATATAGATACAGATTCTATATATATATATATATATATAAGTCGCCGGAGATGGCGGCTGGGTGGGTAAAGTCATTACAATGCAAAGCAAGAGCTGCAGACGACGTCGTTGAGAGTCATCTTCTTCCGGCGTCTGTGAGTTGTAGAAAGAGTTTTCAGAGTCTCAAAGATGTTGTTGACACCAAAAAACATCGGCCCAAAAAGCCCACAAAGCCCAAAACACCCGGTTCAAGAAAACCCGATAATAATAATAATAATAATATTACCACCACCACTCATGCATCATCCAATCTCCGGCGACACTCACGTCCACCGGAGTCTTGTTTTCCGGCGTTGACTGACCTGCCGGAGGGTCACCCGTCACGTAATGTGGTTGAGATTATATTCCACACAAGTTGGTCTCCAAAAGTGTTTTCGGGTCGGGTTGAGATGGTTTTTAAAGTCCAGAATTTGGCCCGAACCGTGACCCGGTTCGAGGAGTACAGAGAGTTAGTGAAATCCGGGTCGGGTTCCGGATCCAGGTCGGGTTCATCCGGATCCGGGTCGGGTCAAGATGGGTTCGAAGAGGACCATGAAAGGTGTGTGGTGGATGGAAATGAGGTGATGAGGTTTCAATGCCTGGGGCCCACTGGCGGCGGCGCGTACGAAAGCGGTGGTGGTGGCGGCGCGTGGGGTTTTCAGTGGGGGAAGGGGGTGGCGTTATGTACGTTTACCGGCTGTGGGGTGGCGCATGAGAGTGGTGGTGGTGGTGGTAGAGGGCGGAAGGCTATGCTTGTTTGTCGGGTTATTGCGGGTCGGGTCAGGAAGCAGCATGAGTTTGACTCGGGTTATGGTGCACGAGTTGGGTTTGACTCAGTGAGTGGGGAAAATGGCGAGTTGTTTGTATTTGATTCTCGTGCTGTGTTGCCTTGTTTTCTTATTATCTATAGATTGTGAAAATTGGTTTTTCTACAACTTTGTAGAGGTATAAGCCAACCCTTTATTAAACTTTAGTATATTTTACATCTATTGATTAAGTGTAAAGTTTCTTGTATGTATGTTTCTATTATAATTTATACAAAAAAATTACGTAAGGATGATATGTAAACGGGTAACAAGCTACGCCGCAACCCCCTTTGAATAAAAATCATTTCTACCGAAAATAAAATTTTGGTTCTTTGGCATTGAGACACGACCCTCTGCAAACTGTCCAAAAGCCCAACAGTTTCAGGAGCAAGGGAATCAAAGGTGTTAAAAACAAAGGGAATGAAGAAATGTTTTTCAACATAAATTTTTTCATGCCTAACTTTCCATGAGTTTTTCCTTAGTATGCTCAACACAAGATTAAATTGCAATTGATTTTTTCGTAGAAAGCATACGAAGTGAAGGAAAAAAAAAGCATATTGACATAAATAAACTAGCGTAATTATATAATATACTTTAGAGTAACTCTGATTTAATTCAAACACGTCTAACGTGCTTTATGATTATTCACCATGTCTTTTTTCCCTTTAATTTGTATGCTTAGTAGGTTAAGTTTGTACCTGAACTTAATGCAACTGATTTAATTTCCCATCTTTCAAACCATGTATTTGGTTTATATATCTTTATAATATATATATATATATATATATATATATATATATAATATATATATATATATATATATATACACAATATTGATGGAACATAACATCGAAGGGTCCCTCTTGTCCCATATAACTTGAAACAAAGATCCATCAATGAATGTGTACTGCTATTAACATATTATGTGATGTCTTCGACATTTTGGGATGCTTAAAATCAAATTTGTTGTATTTTTTTCTATAAAATATATAGGAATTACTGTTTTAGTTACAACAAAATGCAATAAATTATCATCATTGAGCAGATCTAGCTCTGGAATATTGAGAGGGTAATAAAACCAAAATTCATGAGATGTGGGGATTTGTTTCAGCTCGTCTGTCTCATCCAAAATATTTATGCATTTTGTTGTTAACATCAATAATGAATTCCTGTTGTACAACTTTCAGCTTGTGGGGATTTGTTTCAGTTTATTCAGTTTCAAATATTATTACATTCCTGGATTTTTCTTTTCTGAAGGAAATATTAATATTTTTTCCCTTTTTTATATTACTTAGTGGGTGTTTGGCTTAGCTTCTATTTCAACTTATTGACTTATTTTAGGGAAGAAGGACTTTTGAAAGTGTTTGGGTTTTGTATGTATGTGAGTGAATAAGTCACTAAGTAAGAAATTCTTACTTATTTTTGAACAAATGTCTTTTTCAAAAGTCAGAAATAAGCTAAGCCAAACCTGGCCTTAACCAATATCATTGTCAATGCTCTAACTTTTAAATTTTAAAATTATAGTTATAATTTTTTGGTAAATTGGAAATAAATAATCTCACCTAACTCAATTTCGCTGATAATAATCTCAAGTCAGTTATTGGCCGATAATAATCCGAACTGGTCTTTTTTTTTTTTGTAAAATAGTTCGCCGTTAAAATAACTTAACGGGGTTAAGTTTTTTTCCGAATTACAAACCGATGTTTTAGGGCTTTTGATCAGAACGATGATACGGGTCGATTGATGTAAATCTTACCTCGAAATTGTGCTCGAAATGGCTTGATTTTTGTTAATTGGAAGTTTAAACACCCGATTAAAGCACCGTTTTCGTGGGTTGGGGCAGTATTTCGAGGTAAGTTTTACATCAATCGATTCGTATCCTCGTTCTGATCAAAGGCCCTAAAACATCGGTTTGTAATTCGGAAAAAAACTTAACTCCGTTAAGCTTTTTTAACGGCAAACTATTTTACCAAAAAAAAATTACCAATTCGAATTATTATCGGCCAATAACTGACTTGGGATTATTGGTCAAATTGAGTTAGGTAAGATTATTTATTTCCAATTTGCCTAATTTTTTTTATTTGGTTATTTCAACCAATTAATCAAAATGCAACTAATCTCAATGAATATTATTATTGAAACAAATAACAATGGAATAATTTCTAATTCTCGTGTCTGCCATGTTAATGTCATGATTTCAAATTTAGATCACCATCTAATTATCTGTAATAATAAACTAGCATGTTAAACAGACTTATTCTATTTTTTTTAACATATCTTATAATTTTTTTCGTCAGAGTTCTCATTCATAATTAAAATAGTATTAAATTATGTAATAACAAACTAGCATGTTAAACCGACTTATTCTAATTATTTTTTTTAACATATCTTATAATTTTTTTCGTCAGAGTCCTCATTCATAATTAAATTAAAATAGTATTAAATATTATCTGGATAATAAATGACCAGTATATAACACATGAGAGAGTTATGATTATAATAAGAAGACTATTCTTTTTTTTTTATAGGTGAACTTCACAACAGACGGTTAATTCACACCTGCTAGTCACAGGCCCGTCACCCTACTCATTACCAACGACTATGTTGTCTAAACCGGGTCCACGTCTTGGTCGAATGTGGCTTGGCTATCCCCGAGAAAATTTCCAGCCCCCTGCCATTTGACAGGAGTTGCACCCTCCACAAGAGTCGACCCTATTGTGAAAACCAACTCTCTGGAGTAAATGCGCTTTAATAGAAAACTCGGGGTGGCTCCCGGTTTTCTAACTTGTGACCAAGCCTCTACCTGTTCATTGCCATGACCACTGGGCTGTGAACCCAGGGTCAAGAAGACTATTCTTTGATAATATTATTCTAGACTTCAAAAATATATCTTATAGTTTTTATTTAATTCCTATATATAAGAGCATTAAAATATTTTTCTTTTAAAAAGTTTGTGTTCAATTTTATTTCATTTCATCGTGTTCAACGTTTGATTCATATCGAATTAGGGTACATGTATCTGTGTATTTAAGGACATGAAGACTTATTATTGAAATATGTTTTATATTTTTAAAAACCTCATATAAAAATAATAAATATTTTAGTAAAACCTTTAGAATTATCATGTTAGGATAAACTGATTATGTATTAAAAAAACTAATATAAGTGTTTAAATGGGTTTGAGTAAAACCTTTTTAATGGGTTTATAAAGATATATATATGTATGATCGGGCAAAAGGATTTTGTCGACAAATAAATGATTAGGTCAGTACGTGATGCAACAAGGCAACATTTTCTCCGATGACAAAATCGCATTGAATTATTACAATCCAAACTACACTATGTTTGTTGTCTTTATTCAGTTTAACTTGATTATTATTTAATAAAAAGTTTTTTTTCCTTTAGAAGAAATAATGAAACATTTGTATATGACCATTCTAATCATATATAAATGATCTAAAAAGCTTTGTGATTAATTCTTTTAAAAAGTTAGGGGCTGTTTAACAACTTTTCGAATCACTAAGTGCTAAACCAGTAAGATGTCTGAACAATTAAGTGTTGAACCAATAAAATGTCTGAACCATTAAGAGTCAGTATAATGCTTAACCGTTCATAGGCAAATGTCTGACTAATTCAGATTATAGGTCTTAATCATTCAGACCCAGTATAATGCTTAACCATTCAGAAGCAACTATTTGAACCTTTCAGACATCTGTTCGCGATACAAACCGTCTGAACCATCAAATGCTGAATCAATAAGATGTCTGTACCATTAAGAGCTTCATTAAAAGCTAAACCAACAGTTGCTTAATCTCTTTAGTTGTTATAAGAGTCACCTAAAACTTACACGGATATATTACCATAAGATAACACATTGTCTAAAAAGCTATCTAGGAAAGAAAATCACCCTTTAATCATAAAGAGTGAAAACGATGTGACCCTGATGAATGATAAGCCAAATGATGTCTTGTGTCTACGAAATGTATACCATACATCTTTAGTAGTTAATCAACTTCATCTTATTAGAGAATGACATCATGTGTTCACATAAATTTTTTTCATTTCTTTTTACATGTTTGTAGTAGTATTTTTCTAGTTTATAAAATGTGTTTAGATCGTTAAATTCTTTTTACATGTTTCTAGTAGTATTTTTCTTGTTTATAAATATGTTTATATCTGTATAACATAATTGTTAACAACATGATATCAAGTTTACAATCAACAACACTGAATCAAATATTATCACTGTCAAAGAACTGAAGATTACAAACTGAAAGACGATTCAGACACACAAATCTCACAAAAACTCTCAACTCTCACTACCAACAGATTACTAACACAATAATCTGCAACAGATTCACTCGATCTTACAACTAATTCACTGATTTAAAATGAATCAATGAAGAAACCCTAAAAAACCGATGAACTTTAGAGAGAGAAAACAAGAGGACAAGAGTCACAAAATATCTGAATGAATTAGTGAGATAGGAGGAGAACTGTTCTTTTTATAATAAGATCCAAACCCGGGTTGTTAAAATGGTTACAACAACCCGGTCTTCTAGGTCTCGTACAGCAGCAACAACCCAGCAGCCTTCACAAGCCCAAATAGTAATGTCCTAAGCCCAATATTCTCCTTCCAAGCACATGTCCAGAAGTTAGTCCACGTGCAGAAGTTAGCCCACATCCAGACATTTATTTATCATGTTACATGTTACAAAAAAATAATACAAAACAATTAATATTCAGCTGAATAGATCACATACAAACACATATACATATATTTACATATTAAAATGAAAGATATATACTTTTAACCCCCCCCCCCCCCCCCCTCAGTTTAATATGCAAATGGGTCACACATATGTATACCTGAACATAAATCATTATGAGCCTGAACCAGTAATCCTTTGGTTAAGATATCTGCCAATTGTTGTTCTGAATCTATTCCAAGAGGCTTTATCACACCTTTTGAAATCAAATCTCTTAGAATAAACAAGTCAATTTCAAAATGTTTTGCCCTGTCATGGAAGACAGGATTAGATGCAATGGATAACGCAGCTGTACTATCACAATGAAAAAGACACTGGTAACTTAACCACTACTCCCAACTCAAACAACATATTTTTTAACCAAACCAACTCACAAGCTGCAGCACACATTGACTGATACTCAGCTTCTGCTGAAGACCTGGAAACTGTGGCTTGTTTTTTGCTTTTCCAAGAAACTAAACAGTTTCCTGAAAAAACACAGAATCCAGTGATTGATTTTCTAGAATCTAAACACTTTGCCCAATCCGAATCTGCGAATGCATTTAACTCCAAACCACTCCCTTTACTAAACAAAACACCCTTTCCAGGCGCAAGTTTCAAATATCTTAGCAACCGAAATGCAATCTTTAAATGACCCTGAGTTGGAGAATGCATATATTGACTTAAAAAATGCACCGTGTATGATATATCAGGTCTGGTGTGAGCAAGATATATTAACTTGCCCACCAGTTTCTGGTATCCAGTGATGTTATTAAGAACATCACTATTTGATTTACACAATGTTGTTAATACATGGTTTGCTCAATGGGGTTACTAACTGGTTTGCATGTTGTCATGCCATACTCAGATAGTAATTCCAAGCAATACTTCCGTTGTGAAAGACAAATTCCTTCTTTTACTTTCACAACTTCTATACCTAAGAAGTATTTCAACTCGCCTAGATCCTTTATTAAGAACTTTGATCTAAGGTTATTTTTAACAACATTGATTTCGTTCAAATCATTTCCGGTTATTACAATATCATCGACATAAACAAGCAAATACACTACAACATCTTTATTTACTTTATAAAACAAAGAGTAGTCACATTTACTTTGACTAAATCCTAAGTCAACTAACACATTCACCAGTTTAGCATTCCACATTCTTGGAGCCTGCTTTAAACCGTACAATGATTTTTTTAATTTACAAACTCTTGTTTCGGTTTTAGGAAAATATCCATCAGGCAAAGACATATACACATCTTCATTTAAATTACCATAGAGAAATGCATTATTCACATCAAGCTGGTATAGAGTCCAACCATACTCTATAGCAACAGCAATAACACATCTTATAGTAACTAACTTAACTACTGGTGAGAACGTTTCATCATAATCGACACCATGTTTTTGACTGTAGCCCTTGGCAACCAGTCTGACCTTAAACCTTTCTACCTCACCAGTGGACTTATATTTTATTTTGTAGACCCATTTACAGCCTACAACACTCCTGCCAGGAGGCAACTCAACAAGATCCCATGTATCATTTCTATGAAGGGTTCTCTCTCTTCATTCATTGCCGATATCCAATTTGGATCTTTACATGCTTCACCAAAATTTTTTGGTTCATAACTTTTGTTTAACATTGAAGTAAAACACTTATGTTCTACTGAAAGATTTGAATAATTCACTACCCTTTCTATTCCATATTTTACTTTCCCCTCAACTATAAAATCACTAAGATTCCTAGGCAGTGTAGAACTCCTAGATGATCTCCTGAGTTGGCTTTGGTCACCTAATTCCTCACTTAAGTTTTCCTCAGAATTAAATTGTACTTCACAATCAGGTATCGCATGTTCACTATTGTCTATGATATGTTCACTTGAACTGGGTTGCTTATCACAAACCTTGCCTACAGAACTAGTACAACTATCATCAGACATTTGTGCCTCATGTGTCCCTAATTTCGTTTTTTTCCTTTCCTTCATCGTCGAGACCTTCAAACATTTGGCTTTCTGTGTGTTCGTACATGTCAAAGAAATTTAACGTAGTTACTTCACTAACCAAGTTCCCATCAAACTGATTAAAAATGTTTTTATCCTTAAAAGGGAACACGGCTTCAAAAAAATTTACATCTCTGGAAAAAAATGTTATTTTATAATCCAGACTATACACTTTGTAACCTTTTTTTTCATTAGAGTATCCAATAAAAACACACTTCTCAGCTCTACTGTTAAACTTATCAGTCTCATCTAGTACAGTACAAAAACACAGACAACCAAATGTTTTTAAGTGATTTAGGAAAGGTTCGAAACCATATACCAAGTCATAAGGAGTCCTACCACCTAGCACGGAAGAGGGAATCCTATTCATTAGATAACCAGCAGTTAGAATACATTCAGACCAAAATCTAACAGGTAAGCAACTTTGAAATAACAAGGCTCTAGCAACATTTAGCAAATGCCTATGCTTCCTTTCTACTATTCCATTCTGCTGGGGTGTATATGTACAAGAAGTTTGATGAACTATTCCTTTATCTTTACAAAATGAACTCATTTGGTTACTAACAAACTCTGATCTGTTGTCACTTCTAAAACACTTTACTTGCCTTTTAAATTGAGTGTTTAAAACATTTACAAAGTCAACAACATTTTCAAAAACCTCATGTTTAGTTTTCATTAAACACTCCCAAACAGCCCTTGAGTAATCATCTACAATAGTTAAGAAGTACTTATGTCCTTCTCTACTTGGTACCTTATAAGGACCCCACGCATCTAAATGTATAAGCTCCCCTAAGGAAAAAGATTTATGATTACTCAATGGAAAAGGTTCCCTATGTTGTTTGGTTCGTTGACAAACCTAACAAGGAACATTAGGATCAGACAAACTTAAGCTCAATTTATTTTTAAACACTTTAATAGCATGATCAGATGGGTGACCTAGCCTAGCATGCCAAAGATTAGTCATACTACTTGAATTAAAACAAACCTTATCACTCATACAAGCACTGCCACAAAAATATAACCCATCCAACTGTCTACCAGTCACCAGGACTCCTGGTTGACAAATCCTGAATATAACATTTATTCTCATCAAAGCCGATAAACAGGTTATTATCCTTTGCTAATTTGTGAACAGAAATAAGGTTGATGTTGTAATCAGGAACTACAAACACATCTTTCAGAATCACATTATTAACTAGTTTCACATTTCCAAGATTAGTTACTAAAGCATTAATCCCATTAGGATGTTTAACAGTTATCTTAAACTCAGACACATCTAAAAACTCAGTCAAACAGTTTTCATCTTTGATCATATGCTGATTTGCCCCTGAATCAACAATTCACCCAATATTCTGTTCACAATTAGTCACACTAATAAAACAGAAGACAGGTTACAAAAAACATTAGCACAAAACAAACTACTACCTGAAACATTACAACTCTGTAGATTTCCATCAGGTTTTTCTCCTATAAGACTAAGTAGTTTAGTTAATTGTTCATTAGTCAAAGAGTTAACAGAAGTATCAGAAGACTCACTAGTAGAATTATTATTACTTACAACTGCTTTCCTTCCTTGACTACCTCTTTGTGGTCTCATCCAAGCAGGGTACCCAATTATCTCAAAACATTTCTCAACTGAATGTCCAATCTTATTACAGTGGGAACACTTTAAATTTTGATTAGAAACTTTATTACCCTTTTTTAAACTCAACAGGTGAATTAATTTTTGAAACAAAAGCCATAAACTGGCTCTTCTTTGACCCAATACTGGAGTTTCTATGAGATTCCTCCCGAGAAACCACAGCAAAGGCCTCTTTAACCGTTGGCAAAGTTTCTTTCTTTAAAATATTTGTTCTAACCCCCTGATAGATACCATCAAGACCCATTAAAAACTGCATAAGTTTAATCTTATGATTAAAATTATCGAAGTCATTAGCAGCCTCACAAGACATGAAGGCAGTTGTAAGATCTAGTCTAATTGTCTCCACATTGCATTAAGCTTGTGATAGTATTCAGAAACAGTCAAACCACTTTGACTAAAACTATTAATCTTTTGATACAAATCAAACACTACAGACCCATCAACTTTATTATAGGTTTCTTTTA
Source organism: Scalesia atractyloides (assembly GCA_947069175.1). Classification (NCBI taxonomy): domain Eukaryota; kingdom Viridiplantae; phylum Streptophyta; class Magnoliopsida; order Asterales; family Asteraceae; genus Scalesia; species Scalesia atractyloides. Next base: position 101,022,222 of record CAMTDV010000024.1, on the reverse strand, counting down.
AGTCTGTCCAAACATCACAAGCCAGTTTAGAAAACACTTGTCCCATATACAATTCTTCACTAATTGAATTAAGAATCCAAGTAAGCACAGTGGAGTTACATCTATCCCACTGTCTCGACAACACGTCATTATTTTCAGATTAATACATGTTTTATCTATAAAACCCCATTTGTTTTTAACTTGTAAAGCCAATTGCATCGCATTAGACCAAACTGTATAGTTTTCTACTCCTTTCAATTTAATAGAGAGAATGGTTAGATTGTCTCCGCATTGCATTAAGCTTGTGATAGTATTCAGAAACAGTCAAACCACTTTGACTAAAACTATTAATCTTTTGATACAAATCAAACACTACAGACCCATCAACTTTATTATAGGTTTCTTTTAAGTCTGTCCAAACATCACAAGCCAGTTTAGAAAACACTTGTCCCATATACAATTCTTCACTAATTGAATTAAGAATCCAAGTAAGCACAATGGAGTTACATCTATCCCACTGTCTCGACAACACGTCATTATTTTCAGATTAATACATGTTTTATCTATAAAACCCCATTTGTTTTTAACTTGTAAAGCCAATTGCATCGCATTAGACCAAACTGTATAGTTTTCTACTCCTTTCAATTTAATAGAGAGAATGGTTAGATTACTCGAATCTGAAGGATGCAAGTATAATGGATCACTTGCATCCAACTTACTTACCAGGGTCTCAACTGGTGGATTACTTGACCCTTCACCACTTGTGACCACCAGACCATCCACCATATTGAAAACAATATTAAATCAAACGCAACAGTCACAAGAAACTGAAAGCAAGCAAGAAAAAACCAACAGGCGAAGCCAAGACAGAGGATCAGATCAGTGGTTCGTCACTCAAGGTGCCACCGCAAATCGTGTCAAGGGAGCCAATCCTAGATTAGTCTACGAATAAAAAACAAGACTTAACACAAATTATCAAACAAAGAACCTACCAAAAAATAGTCACAATCTGGCCACACTTAATGCACAGAAACAATTAAGAGACTGGATCAAGGCCGGCCCGACTAGTCCGGTAACAAGAATCCCTAGACTCTTAACAATGCAGTGTGACAAGAAACAAAATAGGCAAGAAAAGGAACAATCTCACCCAGGCGTTTACCTCCTTCCAGGCGGATCAGGTTTATAACCTTCACTTAGGGTAATAAACTCAGATCAGAAGACCAGAAACAACAATCAAGCTGGTTTGCCCTGTAGCCTTCACTTAGGGCTACAGAGACCAACTGATATCTCTTGTCTTTGACAGAACAGCAAACCCTAGAAGAAGCCTTCCACAGATTCAACGGCACAAACTTCAAGAAGTATCAACAACTCAGATCCAACGATCGGCAGCAACTCTACTACCCAGATCTCTCTGAATATATCAAGATCAGATCCGATCTCAAACTCGCAGCGGATGAAACCCTAGATCAGATCTCTAACCCAAGAGCATCAATAGCTCTGATACCATGTGAACAACATGATATCAAGTTTACAATCAACAACAACACTGAATCAAATATTATCACTGTCAAAGAACTGAAGATTACAAACTGAAAGACGATTCAGACACACAAATCTCACAAAAACTCTCAATTCTCACTACCAACAGATTATTAACACAATAATCTGCAACAGATTCACTCGATCTTACAACTAATTCACTGATTTAAAATGAATCAATGAAGAAACCCTAAAAAACCGATGAACTTTAGAGAGAGAAAACAAGAGGACAAGAGTCACAAAATATCTGAATGAATTAGTGAGATAGGAGGAGAACTGTTCTTTTTATAATAAGATCCAAACCCGGTTGTTAAAATGGTTACACAACCCGGTCTTCTAGGTCTCGTACAGCAGCAACAACCCAGCAGCCTTCACAAGCCCAAATAGTAATGTCCTAAGCCCAATATTCTCCTTCCAAGCACATGTCCAGAAGTTAGTCCACGTGCAGAAGTTAGCCCACATCCAGACATTTATTTATCATGTTACATGTTACAAAAAAAATACAAAACAATTAATATCCAGCTGAATAGATCACATACAAACACATATACATATATTTACATATTATTTACATATTAAACTGAAAGATATATACTTTTAACAATAATAAAAGCGCCAAATTAAAAGTATTTTCTTTTTTAATAACGTATTATCTTCTTACTTGTTTTCTTTTAAGATAGATATGTAACTATAGGTATAGGAATAATCAAACGGATTTAAAGCACTAATTTGATACCTATTTGATGTAGAGATGGGCATAAAAACCGGTTCCGAACCCGAACTGGTAGAACCGAACTGGAACCGGTTCCAGTTCCTACCCGACATTAAGTAGAACCGGTTCCGGGTTCAAAATACCCGTTGGTTCCAACCCGGTTCCACAATTTTACCATTTGAATCGGGTAGTAACCGGTTCCTAACCGTACCCGGTTCCTACGTGGAACCGGTTCCTGACCGTTATAATATTACCGTTGGAACCGGTTATAGCCGTTAAAAATGTTACCGTTGGAACCGGTTCCTGACCGTTGGAACCGGTTCTATATATATTGTTTAGAAATCTATTGTTTAGCACACAATTTCTCATATCTATATGCTTACTATAACCGCCGAGGAGTATAGGAAATTTGATGTTTTGGCATGGTGGAAATCGAAAGAATCCGAATACCCGATTCTAGCCACCATGGCTCGTGATATACTAACGGTCCAAGCTTCCACGGTAGCTTCGGAAAGTGTGTTTTCTCTTAGTGGCAGGGTTTTGTCAATTAGAAGAACAAGACTAACTCCGGAATCGCTAGAGATGGCAATATGCTTAAAGGACCATTTGGATGCCGTTGATCGTGTTCAACATAAAACTAGTCTAGAAGATGAAGTTGAGTTAGAGCATAAAATTGTTGACGAAGAGGAGGACGAAGAAGTGGAGACTAACGATTCGGACGACGATTGTACCGAGGTACCCGCACCTAATAGAAACTCGTCGGAAAGTGTTGCACCTGCCGCTAGTAAACGATCAAAGAAATAAAATCTTACTAGAACCGGTTCTGAGTAATTTTTTATTTTTTTTTTTGTAACCGGTTAATTTTTTTTATATATTGTAACCGATTAATTTGTTTTTTAATTTTAACCGATTATTGTTACTATTTTTATTTATCAATGTAACTAATAATAAAAATCAAACATAACAAACACAATAGAAAGAAACATTACACAAACTTTATTAAAACACCAACGATAACATTTATCAGGAACCGGTAAGTAGGAAGGGGTAAAAACGATTTTTTAATGAGGAACCGGTTCCACGGTAACATTTTATCGGGAACCGGTTCTGAACAGTAAAAGTCAGGTTTTTACTGTCAGGAACCGGTTCTGAACAGTAAAAGTCAGGTTTTTACTGTTCAGAACCGGTTCTGAACAGTAAAAGTCAGCTTTTTACTGTCAGGAACCGGTTTCTGAACACTATCAGGAACCGGTTCCGCACCATACCCGGTTCCATAATACCCGTACCCGGTTCTACACGGTTCCATATTCTTGGGTGTGAACCCGGGTAGGAACCGGACCCGGTTCCACACCATACCCGGTTCCAATGACATCCAAGCAGAACCGGTTCCGGGTTGGAACCGGTTCCGGGTAACAATAAAACCCGATTATGCCCATCTCTAATTTCATGTAAACGTCTAGTTGGCGAATCAGTTACTCCAGCCCAAAACCAAATCTGAAGCCCATTTCACATCGGCCACTGGCCCACATCACAAAACACTAATTATAATACAATAAATTAGAACATTTTGGGGTTTCTTTCATGGACTATGGAGTTTTACTTCAAGTATAGAGAGTTTTTTAAAAGAAAATTTGACTTTTTAGTTCTAACCTAAATGTTTTCATTTTTTTACTCTTTTGATTTTTTACATCTTTTACGTTTTATTTAAATTTTGCGAGTGAACACGCCACAACGTGCGTGTGAGGTTTAATGTTTTTCGTCTATGTTTTCACGTTTGACAGACCCATTACAACACGTCTATTTATCCCCATTTGACATGTTCGTTACAATGCGCGTGGTCTTAGATCGACTTAGTTTTTCTTTTCTATTTTTACATTTCAGTCTAATTTCTTCGTATTAAATCTCGCCGCATCGTGTATGCGTGGTTCAACGATTTTACGCCTGCTTTTCGTTCGGTGTTATTTATTATTCTTTTACGAGTTTTTCCGGTTTTGTTGATCATTGGTGTAGCATTAGTGCTACTTGGCACGGTTTATAGCCCCCGCCGCAACACGGGGAGGCCTTAATACTAGTTGAGAAATAAAAAGAAACGCTTGGCAAGATGAGAGTTCTCACAATTCGAAGTGGTTCTCCAAGAATTGATGGCTTTTCTTAGACATGTCCATTGACGCCTACCAATTCAAATATCCAGATTGTAATCTCCTAAAGACATTAATACATAGATGCCAATACCATTTGATCAAAGCTAAACAATTACATTGTTTAACAAGGCTGCAAAAGGATTCATCAGCCTCTATATTACAGGGAATACTGACTAAAAAATTAATTTTTAATGACAGATAAGTGTTATTACAAGCAACTATGTAAACTACCCCCTGCACAATCATATTTGCAAGTAAAACATTTAACATCTCATTAACGCAAATGCAATACTTACAAAATTTGATAGGCACTAGCTGTCAATACAGAAACTTAACAAGAGAAGCAACTAAAAAAGCGGTGAACGGTGAGGAACAGATTTCCGCCCATGAAACTTTCTGGTGAGGTTATTGCCTGAAGTAGCCGCTGTATTTTGCTCATTGTGGCACCCTTCATCCACAAAGGCCATGCTTTCATAATTTGTTTCATCATTTGCCGTAGCAGTTTCCGAATTCACCTCAACCGCACTTTCAATGGATGCATGGGATTCAGCGGCATAACCAGATACGGTTAAGCTCCCCTCAGGATCTTGTGAACTCTCGGCAAATAATCTTTGTTCACAATCCGATGCCCTAACCGTACTGAACTGTTATAAACCAAAATACATGGACAAATATAAGTGTCAACATACTAAAGGATTATACAATTACAGAATAATATTTCCAGGGGAGAGTTGACAAATAAATTATTGCACTAGTGTCTAGACCAGGCAATTAAAAATCAGATTATAAACCTAGAAAGCACAGGTTTTCTTTGTTATGCATGTATGTTCGTGAATGTTTGCAAAAGTTTTCATTAGTGTTTGAACTTTGAAGGCTCATTAGGGTTTTTAGTTTTAATATATCATTTTACTACCGTAAAATTTCCACTAATAAAATATTAATATATATAATTGTATTGTACGTCACATACCTTTTTAACAACTTATCTGTTTTGGAAAGAAAAATATTAATATTTAAAACAAAAGTTTCTTTTACCGGTTAGACCGAGTGTAGAGGCGTTCACAACCTTATGCAAGTCGAAATCCTTTTGTTCATGAACTTTTGTTTGTGTTCGTTACCAAAAATTAACGAACGGACACGAACACGTTCATTTCCTTAATTAACAAACACGAAAAGAAAATTTCAATTGGTAAATGTTCGTGAACACATTTATTTCCTTAATGAATGAACAAAAACGGCTTAAAGATTTAAAGATACTTTCTTTATCGGCTTCGTCTTTAATTTGCAGCCTTAAGTAACGATAATTAATGAACATTTCGTGAAAACATTTATCTCATTCGGTAAGTGTTTGTGTTCCTTCAGTTAATTTGCATCCCTACTTAATAGGCTTCATTTTTTTGTTAATGGTTTACTAGTGCAATATCTAGTCTACTGTACTTAAATAGTCCGTTTTATCAACTAAGAGATCACGTATTTGTTTTTAGTTGCCCAAATGGAGACTTCCCAAGAGGTCTCCTATCTTGATATTATTTCCACGTGTACATGCTTAACTGTAGAGTTTTTCTCTCATCCACCAACACTAAGCTCAAAATCCATTGGTGATTTAAAAGGCGAGACATTCTTTATGTATAAAGAATCTCTTATGTTCACGACCGATGTGGATTTGCCTAAGATGTTCAACTAGTTCTAATCCTTTAAGCAAATATTATTTTTCAAAATTCACCCTCTTAAATCTTAAAGTATACCCCTCCTAGAAAATTCAAGCCACATTTTAAGCTTTTATTCAACTTGCTTTACTATTACTAAAAAATAACAAATTTGTTAAACTTTGTTGTGTTTCGAGTGGGTTAACTTGCAAGTAATTTTTGGTATCCATCCCTAGTCCACGTATGATCAACATGCAGCAACTATAATACTTGAAAGCATAGTTGTCAAATGCGGCGACAAGGATCGCTATAGCGCGCTATGTAGTGAATCGATTAAGCGTCGCTATTTGGGTTATAGCGACCAATAGCGTAAATAGTGACAGTTAACGTTTTCTTATGTAAATAGCAATTAGACATAGATATAAAATAGTTGGATTTATCGTTTTTTGTTAAATATACATGTGAAATAGAATATATACCAGGGTATTTTGATCAGGGGGGGACCTGGTAGCTTACCGGGCATAGCACGGGCTACGGCTCAAATTTTTACCGGTAGTGTAAATTTTTTTTTCTATTTTATACAAAGGATACCCCTGAACCACTACGAGGACACCCAAAAAAAAATTTGTAAGCCCAAATCGCAGTTGAAATGGGAACACATAGCTCTTGTCCTTAGTTTATCGGGCAGTGAAGCTAGCTTTGCTTTTACCCTTTGCAACCGCAACAGTTGAAAGATGTTTTTCGAAATTAAAGCTTGTCAAGACGGATTTATGCAATCGAATGGGCCCGAAATTTTTTAACAATGCTATGGTTTGTGCGGTCGAGAATGATTTTTTATAAAAAGTAAAAGACGAGGATGTGATGAAACGATTTCAAGCTGAAAAAAAAGAGGACAACTATTAGGTATTTGTTTTACTTTATTTATTTATTGTCGTTTTTTTTTTATATTGAATGATTGCAAGATGAAAATTTTTTTTGGGATACCCTTTAGTTAATGTTCTGGTTCCGCCACTGATTTTGATACAATATTTCAAAATTCTATTTCCAGTGTATCGCTATTTATAAAATAGTGGTCGCTATTTGCTATGTAGCATCTAGGTCCCTTGTCGCTATTTGTCACTATTAACAACTATGCTTGAAAGTTATAACATCATAGTGAATAATAAATGGAATAAAAAATGATAGTATGAAAGACATTAAATCATTTATATTAAAATCCATATACCATCCTACTAGAATATATCGGTTTTTGTTAAATATACATGTGAAATAGAATATATACCAGGGTATTTTGATACAATATTTCAAAATTCTATTTCCAGTGTATCGCTAGTTATAAAATAGTGGTCGCTATTCACTATGTAGCATCTAGGTCCCTTGTCGCTATTTATCGCTATAAACAACTACGCTTGAAAGTTATAACATCATAGTGAATAACAAATGGAATAAAAAATGATAGTATGAAAGACAGTAAATCATTTATATTAAAATCCATATACCATCCTACTAGAATATATCGGTTTTTGTTAAATATACATGTGAAATAGAATATATACCAGGGTATTTTGATACAATATTTCAAAATTCTATTTCCAGTGTATCGCTATTTATAAAATAGTGGTCGATATTCGCTATGTAGCATCTAGGTCCCTTGTCGCTATTTGTCGCTATTAACTACACTTGAAAGTTATAACATCATAGTGAATAACAAATGGAATAAAAAATGATAGTATGAAAGACATTAAATCATTTATATTGAAATCCATATACCACCCTACTATCCTAGGTAGGGTTAGTCTACGAAGGACACTTTTCTAAAAAGTGTAAAAAGTCTTTTTAGTCATGATATTATATAGAAAACACCAAAAATAACAATTTAAAATACAATGCAATATATTATAGACATGGAATTTAAAACATAATTAATACACACTGCTTAAGACTTAAATCATAAGCTTATTTTTTTTGGCATGGTGTTTTAAGTTATAAGTCTGGAATACATTAAATTATGTTTTTTATTGTTAAGTTTGGTGGTTTTTTATATATAATATCAAGCCAAAGCAATCGAAAACATAATGCCCAAGTCCAAAACATGATGTATACGTATCAATTCGTATGTCCTTAGCCTTGTTAAGATCTTCATCATTTGTAGAGGAACCTTTCTCTTAAACCATTTAATTTAAGGAAAAATATAAAGTTGTTATCAATTATTCGATTCCCTAATACTGTGAATATATATACAGATTGAATAGTAATCTCTGGTCTTACATGAAATTATTGTCAGTGGATACATCTATTTAAAAAAATGCGTCCGGCGTCATCGGATGAAAGGAAATATCAAAAAAAGTAAATTATTATTTAATTAAAAAGAGATAGATATGAGGAATCGAATGTTGGGCATTTTTAAAGGTGAATAAATTTGAGAAAAATGTACTGTTTAGTGAAATCACACCTTCCATCTCATTCTTCAAGATAATCCTCATCTTGATAAACTTAAGGTAAATTTGATGATAAGTAAAGTAGTTTCTTATATTTATCAATTTATATTAGACTCTATATCTTTATCTTCATAACTTTAAGAAATTAAATGAGTGAGTTGTTGGGAAATAGAATTTGGTGGTCCGTTGGCAAAGGCAAAGCCTTTAAACACATGAATTTGAGAGTGGTAGGTCTTGGGTTAAAGTCTCATAGACGACAAGAATTAAATAATTCTGTTAAAATATAATTTTAATTAAATTGTAAAAGAAACAGATCCCAAATTTGATGATCTTAAAGCATTCACATTGAATTATTTATCTCTTTTCTATAGTTACACTAAAAATCCCTACTTTTTTCCGTCTTTTCTTCTTTCAATTAATTAAATAAGGATGAAGCTGAGAATTCCAATCTAAATGTTACGTTTTTCATTACGAATATCATATTTTAAATATAAATGTAGCTACGGAAGAGATAGTTGAACACCAACCTTGCAAACCATTGAGCAGTAAGCAAAGGATGACTTGATGCTTTGACCACAAACCAAGCATTTACTACGTGAACCTCTGATGGGGATTGCGATTTGCCGCCTCTGCCGCAGTAATACAACTCTCTCACTGTTTGTTGTATACGACTAACAATTAACAAAATAAAACAATGCCTGTAAGTTCATTTTATCTCTATTCTATATTTCAACAAGTAGTCTTTTGGGTGATCAAGCCCATATTAATAGGTACAACTTATGTTTGTTCCTGAGAACCCACAAAATAGAGTTGGATCCGCTCTTGCTTGTTACTATTAGTGTGGGTATAAAAATCATTAGGCACTAGTTGAGCGGTGGGATACCGACTAGCGATTAAGCAGATTAGAATTTTATATGTAATTTTTCAAACTTATATACGCATATACAAATTTTTATACATATTCTTTAAAATTTATTAATCGGATTTGCTTAATAAGTATAATTTTTTAAATCCTTAAAAGATTTTGACCATCTTTTACTGTATTTGGCTGGTTTTGAGCACCTTAAATAATTATCAATTTTAGATTACGAATTAATCTTGATTACCTAGCGATTAACCCCAATGTTTACATCATGACTATTACACTAGATTACGAATTAATCGTCAATTCATCGGCTATTAATCCCAATTTTTACATCATGACTATTAGACAAAGATATCAAGTGGTGATAACATGTTTTTACACTCTATTCTCTATGTTCTATTTCCATACAATTAGCTCAGGGTTTCATTTGCTTTGTTAGATCTAATTCACAATTTGTACCTTGCAGGTGTTCTTTTTGTTATTTCTTCACCTGCGTCGAGTTTTTTTTTTTTAATTTGTTTATTATTTGTTGAATTTCTACACAACCATCAATTTACAAAACATCATCAAAATCAGTAACATATAACCAGGGTATCACATTTTAGAAACTAAATGTAAATAATCTATAGAAAATCGAAGTTGTAATGGTAACTTGTTTTCAAAATATAGAGTATCAGTTTTAAATACGAAAATTCACAAAACTAAAAAAAATAAATATATACGATACCTATATAATGATTCCGATCATATCAACTTACTTGAATTAGAGAGCAATCAAAAATCTTCTGTGCTTCTTTCAAGCGTAAAACATCATTGTACATATACCTCCTTATCTAAAATAATGAACAGCATGTATATATTATTATTAGTACTTAAAAAAAGCTTCTTAACCATACTCAAGTTTCAAAAAAAAAAAAAAAAACAAGTAATCGTCAAAAACAAACCTGTAAAATTCTATGAGACTTGTGATGAATCAAACAATGACCGCACAAACTGAAGCAGCAATCCATACAAAACGAATTCTCTTCATTTTTCTTTTGTTCTTCATGCACCAAACATGAATTGAAAAACTTTTCATCTAAAAGAACTCTCAACTATATATGCATAAATAAAAGTGGTTAGTAAAGTAAATGAAGGCTATCGGCAAAAGATATCGAAAGAGAAAATCACCATTTTCAAGTTCTTGGATATCATTATATCAATCTGATAATCTGAATGTTAACTTTGACATATGAGTTGAAAGTAATTAAGTAGTTCCTTGTATAGCAAAGTAATTATGACTAGAAGAAGGATATGATCAACCTATATTCAAGTTCTAGAGGTTGATTCATTATTATGAGACCTGTGTCCTATGATTGGACATGAAATGATGATCCCTAAAAAGATAAAAAGTTATTTATTTTATGAGTTTTTAATGTTAGTAGAAAAACTATTTATTAAAATGGTGTTTTTTATTTATTTTGTATTTATATTTATTTTTTAGCTAACATATTATACTTCATTCATTTTTTATTGAATTATTACACTAATTATTTTTTATTCTATAATATACTTTTGTTTTTACGTTTTTATACGATCAATCAAAATATTTGCTACTTTTATTTTTTCTTCTTTAGTCAAGTCACTATATATAGCTTTTTCTTTCACAAACTCATTATTATTCTTTATTATTATTATTTTTAATCGAACCATGCATTATCCCAGGTAAACTTGAATATCAAAATATGTAAATATATTCCATTACTAGCTTTGTTGAGCGAAAACAACCTTTTTATATCATTTTAGATTGAACTAGAAAAATATTTTAAAAAAACTTACTTAAAAAAATCACAAAAAAAATATTTCCAAAGACCTTCGGTATGGAAAAAAATTATAAAGAAAATTTCATAAAAAAGTTCAAAGAAAATTCAATATCATAATAGAATATATTGACGTTTTTTAATTGTTATTCTTCAAGTTTATGTATGATGATTGTTATAGATCGTATTTGACATGGTCAGGTTAAAAAAAAAGTTAACAATAATAGGTTTATAAAAAAAGCTATAATGAGTTAACTGAAGAAAAAATAAAAGTAAAAAAAAAATATTATATAAAAGTATAATTTGCTACATATGGGTGCATTGCAACTTGTACTATGGGCTTTTGATGTTAGACAATGGTTTCTAACAAAAGTGCTTCTTTGTTGAGTCCACCAAACTACTTACAAGTGTAACATAAAGGAAGAGAGATGTGGATCCTTTTTTTAACGTCAAGGAACGACGTGCCAATCACCGTGACATCGGACGTTGTGGCCAATGTCGACTACTCGACCGCCGTCAGCCCCTTGGCTCTCCCAGATGCTCAGAAAACCCGACCTCCACCCGCCCGAAGGCACGATAGTGGAATAATCGGTAAAACCTCACCTCCCATCCAAGACGAACAGGCGCCACCCGTATTCGCCCTTCACCTGGATGCCGTAAAAAATAACGGGGAGAATGGGAGTCGAACCTAAGTTACAATGAATAATAAGTCTTTCCCTAACCACTTCACCACTACCTCATTGGCAAGAGAAAGGTGGATCTATTTCAAGTAAAGAGAGATAAAGGAATGCAGATTAGAGAGTGAAATAAATCTAAACCCACAAACCAATTCATGGAAACCTAGATTTGATTGTTGATGAGGAAGGGTTTTACTGCAAATCACAAAGATGCAGTGTGAACCCGACGAGAAAGAAGTCAAGCCGCCGGAGCTTAGCTTTTGCTCGACGGCCGACGAGGTCTTCGTATTCATGGCTGGGAGATCGAGTCGTAGCCTTTCTGCTCAAAGAAGAAGCTTCGCTTGAATCTCATCAGAGATCGCCGGAGCTTTACCGGACCTTGGTCCGCTCCATCAAGACTTCTCGCAAAAATTCAAATGTATAAACTATTATTAATAGAATAAAATATCAGAACCAGATCAAGGGTTTGATTGGACCACCGGGTCGCTTTCGGAGCATGGTGGCTATTAGCGACGGACGTGTTGCGGTGCTGCACGCCGCCATCTCCGCTCTCAAATCTTCAAAGATTTTTAGACTTTCTGAAATCGGCTTCTGGCTACCTCTTTTTAACATCCTCTTGCTACCTCTCTTGATCTTATATGGATGTGACAAGTAAATGTATGGTGTGTACTATGTAGGTTTTAATTTTTTTCTTATAACTATTAAAAAGATTGTAAATATCACAATGAACTAAATAATCATTCGGATATCAGATATCTATGATCTAGGAAGTATTGTAAAAACACACTACCTTTGAATCTTCGCATATGGAAGAAAGGTAACCAGCTTTAGTGTAGCAACTACTAGGTAATAGATTATTTTTGCAAGAACACAGTTAACATGTAGTGGTTTGTGTGTAGAAACAAGATTAACCTAATGTTATGTTATTTCTATTTTCTTGCATTCGCAGTTTCATAATATGCTACAGAACCTCTCGGACATATGCAAAATGCTAAATATCGTAACGGTGTGTATTACACGTGGACTTTGTAAATGTAAATGTTGCATAAACGCCTCACCTACCGCAACGCACCCCGTACATTGTACAATGTAAATTTCGCAACGCTATTGTACAATGTAAATGTCGCAACACGCACCCGGACATTGTAAATGTAAATGTTGCAGGAACGCCTCCCCGGGACTTTATATATGTAAATGTTGCATAAACACCTCACCCGCCTCAACACGCGAGGTGCGCCATCTAGTTGGATTGATTAACTAGATTGATTAAATAAAAACGTAAAAACGTAAAAGTATACCAAAGAATAAGAGAATCAACAATGTATTGATTTAATAAAAATAAATTAAAGAGAAGTAAATATGTTGGTTAAAAAAATGTAAATACAGGATGAATGGAAAACATCATTTTTTAAATAATTTTAAAGGACCACAATTTTTGTAAATATTTTTCTCAACAACACTTGTTTTAGAAAGAAAAAAAATCTCTCTGTTTTCTTCATTTCGAAATATTCATATTATACTATATATTAAACACATCATTAGCTATAAGAAATTTTTTATCTTTTGGTTTTAGCCACACTTTCTATGTACTTTTTTTACCATTAAATAATATGTTTTCTTTAGTCTCCATTTTACTTTGAATTATTCTCAACTACACTCATATATTTAACTTTTTATTTTGTAGCATTTATGTAATTTACTAAAATAAATTGTTGTATTTGTAACTATCTTACAAGACACTTTATTCTTTTTTTTATGTTTTGGCTACAAATGTTTTGTTTCTTACATTTTGACCCCTTCAAATTATGTTAAGTTTTTTTAAACCAATTCACATTCTTATCCCCTAAGTTTTAATAAATTTATCGCACGTCACATGAACTTTAATAAAGTTAATTTTACTCTTTTAAACCCGCATTACAATACAACCCCAAATTCTAAAAAAGTCACTGCTTTAAAAAATAAACGAATTTTCTTTGTGATGTCATGATTTTTTATATGTTTCATCTAATTATATATAGTTTCAAATAATATTAACTTATGTTCTTGTACTGGAAAAAGTCACTGCTTTAAAAAAATAAACGAATTTTCTTTGTAATGTCATGATTTTTTACATGTTTCATCTAATTATATATAGTTTCATTTATATATCCTTATTAATAACTAGACTTTTAATTACTATGGTTATTTTTGCTTTAAAAAAAAGTTGGTTCCTCACCGCAGCACGCGGGTGGGAACAACCTAGTATATGTATTAATCCATAACATATATGAGGAATAGTGTGTATTTTATCTTTTATGGGTTTGTTAATTTTTATTTTTTTTTTGTGAACTTTAATGTTTTTCATTATAAAACTTTAGATTTTAATAACTTTTTCACAAAAGTTAAAATGATTTTAGTTTTTTTATTAGTTTTTCTTTGGGCTTTTTCTCAGATATAATCGTCGTTTGGTGGCTACTTAGTACGGTGTTTAGTGGTCACATTTGATCCGTCAGGTTTTTTTACCCTCTCAGTTTTCAAATATGTGTGATATAAATTCTATATCATCTATGTGTCACGTTACGTGAGTCCCTCAGTGTTAGAATTCTTATTTTTATATTATGTTGAGCGTCGTTCAATTCCTACTTATCATTGTTTTACTTCGCCTCTCTTCAATGATTTTACATCACATCCCGCAACGCGAGGGGCTATTGACTAGTTTATATTCAAATCTGAAGGATACATATTTAAGAAAGTTTAATTCAAAGAATTTTTGTATATTTGTATCATCTTTATAATATAATTGTATTCTGATTATAATATTTATTGACTTTTAAGATAGTAGGAACTCTTTTTTGTCTTTTTATGTACTTTGTTTTTTAGTAAAATTTCATTTAAAAGTATAAATACAACTGTTTATTTTTATTGATATATTCCATATAAATTGAATCTCAAATAAAGTCATATATTATTTCAGAGTAAACTGTCATTTTGGTTCCTGTGGTTTGGTCAGTTTTGTCACTGTAGTCCAAATTTCAAACCTTTTGCATTTAGGGCCCTATGGTTTCATTTTTATTGCCATTTTGGTCCAAATCTCAAATCAAGTCAGATTTCTCAAAATAAAAACATTGTTTTTGTCCTTTTCCTCAGGAGCATTTTGGTCATTTAATCATTAATATATATATCATCCATCTTCCCCAAATTTAAACTCTGATCTTCATCACATCTCCTCCTCCTCTTCATTACCACAACCACTGCCAAAATCCGCTACACCTCCCTCCGGTCCGACCCTCGCCCCATCATCCCCTTAGACGAATTTGATACTTCATCGGCGGGAGTTACAAATAAAGCAATAAAATAACCAAAATCTGCAAACATGTGATGATAGGGCTAATCTAAGACCAGAATCTCGAAAAACATATCAAATGTGTGTCTGGTTTCCTTCATATCTTCGATCGCCAACAGATTTTAACCAGAAAGCCAATGGTGCTGGCAGAGACGGTTGTTACAGTTCCTGAAAGTCCAGTCGGTGGCTTGGCCCAAGGAGATGAGGTTTTGGAGAAGATGATGTAACAGTTCCAGATGTGATCTCACAACTGGTGAAGTCTCAAAAACCAGTGGTGGCGGGGACGATTTAACATCACATGTCTCATCACCACCCCTACTACCTCAACCACCTCCTTCGTCGTTGCCGCTGTTACCCCAACCACCTCCTCCGCTGCCGCCGCTGCCCTAACCACTTCCTCCGACATCATACATTTTTCCGGCATCAGCATCAGAAGCTTTGGTACTACCACATCCCCCAACCTGATTACGATTGCTCCAACCTCCTGATGAACTCCAACCACCACTTTGAATTGAATGGTGGCGGTGGTGTTCAAGAGAGAGAGAGACAGAAGGGTGTCGAGAGAGAGGGCAGAGAGGTGGGTGTTTATTCTTTATTATAGATATATATATATAATAATGATAAAAATGACCAAAATGCCCCTGAGGAAAAGGACAAAAACCAGTTTTTTCTTTTGAGAAATCTGACTTGATTTGAGATTTGGACCAAAATGGCAATAAAAATGAAACCATAGGGCCCTAGATGCAAAAGGTTTGAAATTTGGCCTAAAATGGCAAAACTGGTCAAACCACAGGGACCAAAATGACAGTTTACTCTATTATTTCGAGACATAAGTTTGCTAACGTGTGATTTACAAATTACAATGCCTTTCAATCATTTTGGTAAAGTTAAACATTTTCTAAAGAGTAAACTGCTAAAATCGTCCCTAAGGTTTCGGCACTTTTGCCAAATCAGTCCAAAAAGGGTTTTTTTTTCTCAAGTGGACCACTCATGGTTCACAAAAGTTGTCAGATCCATCTATCTTTCTAACACCATCAAAAACTAACGTTCAATGATGGGACCATTATGGCAGTTTGCTCTTTTTATTGTTTTTCTAACTTTTTATTAATATTTTCTTGTAACTTAAATAAAAGCTGTTTTTAATAAAAATGTTTTATTATTTAATTTCTTTAAAATACTTTTTGTCAACAGAATCCTATTTCTTCATTCTTTATTATTGGCATGTCATCTTTTCAAGATTATGTAACCGTAGTGGCAAAGTAAAATCGTATTGTTATAATATAGAAAGGAAAATTTTCGTCTTTAGAAAACTTGGGTGCTATAACCATTAGTTTCGAAGACAGAATATAATTAGGATCGAGTGTACGTGAAGTCAAGATATTGTAGGACATGGGTCATAATTATAATAAAAATTATACAAATAAATATAAAAGATGTAAAGATAATCTCTTTACATAATTTTGGGAAATTGTAGTAAATATGTACCGCGTACAAATCTTAACGAATATAACGTATAATACAACATATGTAAATAAATTTATTCAAACTATGGTCTTCAACAAGAGCTTTAACCGCGTCTTCTTGTATAGTTGGTTGTGTTTTTAGTCCGACATATAGGCTTCAACGATGTCTTCATGAACCACGTCTTCTTGTACAATAATTTTATACAAAAAGAACAAACAAATGTTGGCGGTTGTGGCTGAGGCAAGTGTAAAATCATAGTGTTAGAACTTTTGGAAACTAAGAATAGAAATGTAGTTGAATCGTGTAGAGAAACTTATCTCTATATGTTCCCAACATAAAGTACTTCTTCTCCAAGGACTCTTCATGCATACATATCTCTTTCTTGTATCTTTTACTTATATTTTTTCTTTTCTCTAACCATATCAAAAGAGGCACGTAGCCTACTAAATATGCAAGATTCATGGGTGATAAAAAGTTCAACATAATTAGAGACTTGATTTGCCATAAAATCTCTAATCAATTGTCATAAAAAAACTCTACTAAAGAGTTGTCATCAATACCACCACATGAAAAGTTTATTATTTTAATAAAAAATTAAACAGTGACATAAATAACTCTACTCGAAAGTTTGTCACTATATGTAGAATTTAATATTAATAGTCTCACTAAATTTTTATTTATCACATTTAAAAAATTTCAAACAATCCCCCACATGAATGGAGATTGATCAAAACACATAATTTCCAATGCAAACTCGACAGTTGCGTATTGCCGGATAAGTAGGTGTTCCCTTTGAACTTTCCGTTGTGAAGCATACTTAGCCTCCTAGCGATTTGTAGACGCTATGTCCTTGAACAAACCCCCATTTGTGTATACGACAATACACTTCACACAATACTCTCTTTAGCCGGGTCATCCCCTCATAGCCGTTTCCAATAATGGTCGTAGAACACTTTCCTGGTTCTGCGAGAGCTCTAGGAATTGTGCCCCCAATTCCATTCGAAGCGACCTCACTTATCTCTAACATAGGTGATTCTCCTTAAATCATTAAAAGCATCGTGGTTACCATGATTACGCAAAATCATTTACCACATAATATGTTTAGCCTTACAAATTGTCACTGAATTTCATAGGAATAAACTAGGACGTAGTTAAACACCCTTTTATCGTTTAGGGGTATATATAACCATATATACTAGCTTATGCATATCAGTTATACCCCCACAGTGATCACCCTTAGGCATATGAATTCGTTGTCCTATTGTACTTAGATCTTGAGATCTCCAATCAACTAAGTTAGGTTTTCTCCACACACCCTTTTTCCATGAGCTTTAGTCTCATTCCACAACTTGATCTCTAATAAACCCTCAGGTTGTTAGATCCATAACATTATCTTTGACTTTGTCTAGTCACTACAAATAACTTTACGTATTGAGATCAGTTGTCATGATGTGTTCTTAACTCGCAAGTTAATTTTGCCAATTGCCAACTTCTAAGACTATAACCTCATTGGCCATCTGAATCTTGTTATTATACATGTCTTTGTAAGATACATGTATCATTTAAGGCAAACACATCTCCATTATGCACTACGACCTTTGTGTCCTTCACTTGGTCGTCTGTTTGCAATGTTAGATTGGATTATAAAATCCTTATTGCCAAAACTTTATGATACAAATGCAATACACCCCCACATTTAAGTGTTATTGGATAACATCCATATGAGGTAAAGAAAAAACCATTTCTACACACCCTTAGAGGGTTGTTCTTAAATGGCTCATCCCCTCACATTTCTTGTCGTTTGATCTACACTTTCGTAACTTCACTTATGATGACATTTATACAAATGACTGAACAAGATCAACCTCATTGTATCAGTGAATTCAACTCATATTGAATTAGCTTACATAAGCTTCCGAGCTGACCAAAGCAACACATGCCATTGTCATAAGTTTGTCATCAACTTAGAATAATTCTTATTTAACATCTAGAATAAGCCAATACAATGAATTGTTCTTATTATCTTTTCGAACAAACTCTTCATAAGTTACATGTCTTTTCCTTATAATGAATGAAAAATTCTCCCTCAACTTTGTCTATACACAAATTCTTTTTGTGTTCATACACATATGAATGTTTAGAGTTAATTAATCTCCGTCAAGACCCATAATTAACCAAGTACTAGTCTAGCATGCTTTAGACTACATTACTTTAGCATGTGAACAGAAGATGCATCATTCTGATTCTTCACAGCCCCAAGGATATCATGATATCACTTTGCAACATTCATCCTTTGGTAAGACAAAATAATGAGACTTACTCATAATCCTAAAATATCAATATTTAGGAAGGTCTCACAAATTATTGTATATATATATAGCACATAGCTAAATTTTATCATTCAATTAAGGAACATAACTTGTTTACCTTTGATCTCCAGCGCTTTACCATTGACTCATAAGGACTTAAATATAAGTCTTAATCCAAGTCACTTGGTGAACACGCTCATCGCCAACAAGATGAATGTTCGTCGTCTACAATCACTATTATGTGGAAGATAGAGTCAACTAGATCCACACTCAACAACATGACAATCATAATTTTGCCATAAGTGATTTGCACACATATATTGTTATTCATTAGGATATATGTATATTTAGGATGTTCTCCCAAAAAAAGATAAAATTTCCATATTCAAGTGGTAGACGCATCTACGTATAAATCTCGCAAGATTTATTAAATGTATACAGTAACATATATAGTACTTTTATTTTCATATGTTATAATTCACACTTGTGAATTTTCCAAAGACAAGTATATCGACATGACTCACTCGTGATGTCGTTACACATTTCACGTCTCGTCTTTGACTTTTAGTCAATGCAAATACTCTTAAGTTGTTTGTGTCCAAGTATTTTCATGTACTATCCATTAAAAACCATATTCTTTTAAATAATGTATAATTGACGTTATAATTATTTTCCACAAAAATAATTTATACGTCACAAACATTACTGATTTATTTCTTTGTAAAAAATTGCATGTGTTATCCGAAGATATTGAACACAAAACAACAAGATACGTTGGAAACTAAATCATAAATGTCAAACACTTTTAAAATTTAAACGGAAGCATAGACTATATGTAGATATCAAATACCAAAGTGCTTTTATCTTTAACACTTTATAATCTGATCGAAATCTTTTCAACGATATCGTCCCATGGCATATCTTGAGATACTCACTCAATAAGACTCCATGCACTTGTAAGTACAAGTTTCCCATTTCATCTTGAAACTCTAAACTTGGACAATTCTGCTCAAAACGATATCAAGTTGTTACAAAAGCTACATTTTAGTAGTAAACTTAAACAACTGAATTTGTACACAACAACACCAAGTCATTTTCCAACAAATAATATCCATGAGATTGTTACTTTGTTCAACAAGTTCAACGTCTAGCAAGAGTACCAAACCATTTGAATTCTCAAAACTATGCAAAACTTTGTTTTAAAAAATCATTTTAAAATATTTTCTTAGTTTGCAATGTACAATATTAATGATATCAATTAGAGTTAACGATAACAGAGATCAAAACCCAAAATATCAAACGGTTTTATACTGTTTAGTCTTACTACGCATGTACTAAATATTTTCTAACACGCACGTTAGAAAAAAAATTATAACGGGCACATCATAGAATCGAACGTTTACATAAAACGTTTTCCAAGGATATTGTTTATAAAATAAACAATTTCTCATCATTTTTAATGCGCACATAGGCAATTAAATGTTTACATAAAACATTTCCGTTAATTAGGCTCATAAAATGAACAATCTCTAACCTTGTATTCGTGATACACATTTTCTAACACACATGTTAGAAAATTCAACTCATTTTATATATTCAAAACATAACCATTTGGATTTACAAATCAAAAACTAAAGTTAGTGAAAAATCTCACACAACTACATCATCACTTTATGGTGATTTAATTATTGAAGCCAATCAAACATCAACTTCAATATATGAATTTTTATTTCTAAACCATACAAAGCATTAATGTGTTTACATTAACTAAAATTAATTTTATAACAAATTATTTAAATAAAATGTTTACATAAAACATTTCAAAGCATTTGTATTCTAACCATTTTTAACAATCATGTTAAAATGAAAAGAAAAAAATCTAACGCGCACGTTAGAAATATTAACATTTCCACAAAATGTTAATTCGTCTTGTTATAAACACATATATGGTTCATATAAATAAGTCACTTCTTATACACATGTTAGAAAATAAATAAATAAAATTGTTTTCAAACTAACACTTTTCATAAACCGTTTCTAACACGCATGTTAGAAGACAAATTATTACAAAAATCATTTGCGTTTTTTTTATAAACTGTTTCTAACATATTTGTTAGAAGTAAACAATTACAAAAATTGTTATAAAGCTTATCAATAAATATGTTATAACATACTTGTTAGAAATAAATGATTATAAAAATCATTATCATACCAGTAGGTTCTAACAAACTCGTTAGAAATAAACGATTAGATAAATCATTATAAACATATAAGTTTATATATATAACCCAATTCTAACACGCTCATTTAGAAATATATAATTAAAAAAATAATTATAAGTCTTATTAGTTTATATCAAATACATATAAACCAGTCTCATGTTAGAATCACTAAAAGCTTCTGCTATAAATGCATGGGTGGATGAAGAGTCCACTTTAAATAAAGACTTAATTAGAGACATAAAACTCTATTCAAGTAAAATAAACTCCTATTTAAAGACATTAAAACTCTACTAAAGAAAATTTAACGTTTACAAAAAACGTATGGTTTACACCCATAATTCCGGTCTAACACACATGTTAGAGAATTTAACGTTTACAAAAAACGTATGGTTTACACTAATAAACCCGATCTAACACAAAAGTTAGAAAATTAACGATTTCCAAAATCATTTCAAAACCAAACGTTTGAACCATGAGTCATTCGTTTTTGTATCACGGTGTAGGATTTAAGATTGTACCACAATCTCAATAAATCCAAACACAACAAATTGTACTACATACATATTTCCCAAAAAATATTTATAAGATCATAATCTCTAAAAAATATATTTTTTTATTATAAATCCTTTCGTGAACCCAAAATCTTTATAAATAAGGTTTTAAGATTGTAGCAACAATTTCACGAAATCTGTTTTAAGTTTGTAGGACATGGGTCACAATTATAATAAAAATTATACAAATAAATATAAAAAATTAAAGATACTCTCTTTACATAATTTTGGGAAATTGTAGTAAATATGTACCGCGTACAAATCCTAACGAATATAACGTATAATACAACATATGTAAATAAATTTATTCAAACTATGGTCTTCAACAAGAGCTTTAAACCGCATCTTCTTGTATAGTTGGTTGTGTTTTTAGTCCGACATATAGGCTTCAACGATGTCTTCATGAACCACGTCTTCTTGTACAATAATTTCATACAAAAAGAACAAACAAATGTTGGCGGTTGTGGCTGAGGCACGTGTTCAACACGCTTCCCTTAAAACAGATTTCACGCCTCTACTAAAGACGACGCGTCTGTCTCCCAGAGTACAACAGGCGAAGCAGTCTGTACTGCGTGAGAAGGCCACGCGCCCGAGGTTACACCAGGTAAAATCATAGTGTTAGAACTTTTGGAAACTAAGAATAGAAATGTAGTTGAATCGTGTAGAGAAACTTATCTCTATATGTTCCCAACATAAAGTACTTCTTCTCCAAGGACTCTTCATGCATACATATCTCTTTCTTGTATCTTTTAGTTATATTTTTTCTTTTCTCTAAACATATCAAAAGAGGCACATAGCCTACTAAATATGCAAGAGTCATGGGTGGTAAAAAGTTCAACATAATTAGAGACTTAATTTGCCATAAAATCTCTAAACAATTGTCATAAAAGAAACTCTACTCAAGAGTTATCATCAATACCATCACATGAAAAGTTTATTATTTTAATAAAAAATTAAACAAGTGACATAAATAACTCTACTTAAGAGTTTGTCATTATATGTAGGATTTAATAATAATAATCTCACTAAATTTTGATTTATCACATTTAAAAAGTTTCCAACAGATATCAAAGACATTCATATTTGAATTCACTAGAACAAATCAGAGTTGAAATCATCCTCTCATGATCAAAATCAATTAAACCAGATAAAATATAATGCAAATTGAATATTTACTAGTGATAAGATAATACTTTAAAGAAATTAAAAAATAAAACATTCTTATTATAAATACAGTTTAAAAAGGTTAAAAGAAAATGTAAATAAAAAATTAGAACAACATTAAAAAGAGTGAACTGCCACATTTGTCCCTAAGGGTTGGGCACTTGCGAGATTCATCCAGAATACCCATCATTTAATGTTAGTTTTTAACGGTGTTAGAGAAATGGATGGATCTGACAACTTTTATAAAACCTTAGTGGTCCAGTTGAGACAAAAAAACCTTTTTAGATAGATCTGGTAAATGTGCCTAAACCACGATTTTGACAGTTTACTCTTTTGTAAATTAGAAAGATGTATGAAACTGCCACATATAACAAGGTTCGGTTTGTGTAAGAAAATTTTCATCAAAACATAAATACAAATAAACACATTATTATTGTATTCTGATTATAATATTTCTTGAGTAGGACTTGTGAGTTAAACTGAAATTACATTACAATTTAATAAATAAAACACATTCTAACATCGTATTCTGATTATAATAATATATATTGAGTAAGATTTGTGAATTAAACTGAAATTACTATTTAATAAATAAAATAGAATAAAACAGAAAAATGATAGTTGATTTATGCAAGTATTAACTCTTTTTTTTTGTCAATTCGTTATCTAATCTGATAATTAAAATATTTATATTCAAACAAAATACCCATTCAAACAATAAAATTAGAAATTCATATATAGTTCAATTTTTATGCCCTCTCTTCTGCAAAATGTAAGCCTATAAATTAAAATAATTATTTTTAAACATAATGCACAATTAAATTCCTCTAACAAGACCTTTTAAAAGAGCCAAACATCTTTTCTTTGTCATTTTTATTTCGTAAAGAAATTGTATCATTTTTAATTTAAACTACTATCTTAAAAGTCAAATGAACTCAGAACATTGTTCCCTCTTCCAGTTCTATTTGGTCTCCTTTTAATGTAGGATGTACCTTATATTTGAAGCTTGCAACATTATTACTTTATTTTATTTATATCTTAATGTTAGCTAATGTTTATTTTAAAAATTCGCATGGTTTAAACGTATCAACTTAAAGCATTTATAATCAAACCTTCTTCTCCATCTTTATAATTACATTAAAAAACATTTTCTTTTCTCTCTTATTTTTACTTAAATAATATCTTTTATACTTTTATTATTACCTTTTTTATTTCCTCCACTCATAACCACTTTTAAAAAAATATTAAAAAATTATAGAGGTGAACAATGTTTCCTCCAAGGAGTATGATCAAATACAAACCACATTCCGTATATAAACTGTAAGAACTATTTAAAAATGTTATGTAGCATCCAACCAATTGTAGATAAATGGTAAAATGATAACCTAAACAATATAAATTATCTTGAATTCCTTGTAATTACGCTAACAAGCATTTAATTTTTTTATTTGGATCTTTCTTTTGTTTTCAATGTGCTGATAAATAAAAGTGCTGATATCATTCACATATGTGCTAAAATTTGTTATCTTGATTAATTTTCATGTGCTAATATATTTCAAAACTGCTATTTTTATGTATGTATTGTTTTAGTATGTGCTAATTTAACTTTTTTAAGTGTTAGAATCTGTTCTTACGGTTTGTAGATAAATATAGTTTGTACCGGAACCAATCCCTTTCCTCCAAATTTACTGGTGAATAATAACTTTTTCTCTTTTTTTTCTCTCCTCTAATCACAACTATTTTAAAAAATATAGAGGCTCCACTCACATAAATTTGAATGTTCCATTAGGAATGTTCGAGGAATTTATAAAGACCTTAAATAAGTATAAACAGTTTGTGTATAGAAAAATAGGCATAAAATGAGAATTTAAAGAACGAGAATTTTTATGTTATAACACCATATTAAATATATGTTTTCAATAAGGGCATGCGTAATGGGCGTTATAGGAGTATGAAAGAGTTTGATTACGTCTCCAGTACCATTCCCTTGGGTGTTATAGGGATAGGGAGAGATGAACATTTCTAGAATAATGCCCGAAGAGGAGGAAAAAATGGTAATTATTGAATGAAATAGGCTTTAACCGTCACATAATTTTTGCAGAGACGTTATATTGTTGATGGGGCGAAAAATACACCTTAAAGAGCATTAACCATTACTCGTAGTATATGTAGGATTCTTTGAAAAGCAATCAATAGACAATAAATTAGCATATGTTGTTAGTGTGTAATCACTTGTATTTGGGTTCTCTCTACACCTTTTTCGCTTGTATTCTTTGTTTGGGTATCAATATGATGAGTTCTCTTGGCTTTTAAAAAATAAAAGTAAAATAGGCCAAAAGGGTACAGTATTATGATTGTTGGTTGTCACATCAAAAGACTTTTCGCCGCTATAATAACTCCCTATTATACGTAACCTGGACATTATTGTTATAATATCGCCACCATACTGTCAAGATTTTTTTTGTCTACTTCTTCCAAAATTTTGTTTTACAAGCCACATTAATGCATATATTTGATTAAAAGCATATAAATAAGCAATAAATTTGTGCTTGTTTTAGTGTTTGTACTCTTGGCTTTGGAGGTCTTTCAAAAAAAAATTGTAATTTTCATTTATAACTCTAAACGTTGAATCTTTAACATTTTAAGCCTAAAATTTCAATCTTTGTTTAATTCCATCCCTTTGATTAATTTGATTTTTCACTTCTAATTTAAAAGTTTTCATCTTTTTCAATTTAACCCCCTTTTTTTTTTTACTTTTAAACCAAAGTTTTTCATCTTTTGAAACTCTGGTCCATTTTACTTTTAATCTTTCGCAAGTTTTCTGTTTAACGTTCGCTCTAGATTTTCCAAGTTAACACACCGCAACGTGTATGTGGGGTTCAACGTTTTTTCATCTACTTTGTCCCGTTTGACAGGCCCGTCGCAGCGCGTCTATTTTTCCCGGTTTGATAGGTCTGTCGCAACGCACAGGTCATAGACCGATTTAGTTATTTTTTTCTATGTTTTACACACAGTCTCACGGTCATGTAAAAAATATTTGACTTTCATCTAACGAATCCCCCGCCGCAATAGTTAAATAAAAATCACAAGCACATTTATTTACTTTTAATAAATAGTTTTATGGTTATGTTATGTCAATTAGATAGTTATTATTTTATATAAACCTGACGGATAAAATCAAAGCTTTATATTGGCTAGCAATATTGATATGCTTTTTCTAAAAAGTTGTAATATATGTGTATATCTCAACTTTACGTTTTGCAGAAAATATTTTTTTATACAAAATAAATTGTGCTTTCAGATGACGAGTATTAAAGTTTCGTGATTGTCGTAATAAGGTTTAACCGAATAGTACTGTCAGAGCGTGTGTGAGTTATCATAAAAAAAGATAATACTTTTTTCGTTTAAGTAAAGGTTAATATTTGAAAATAAAAACTTTTAACCCAACTTAGAGGGTTAAATAAAAATGATATCTTTATCTTACTTACAAACACTTATTTTATTAATTTTTTTCTTTGTTATACACTTACATTAAAATATAATGTGTTGAATAGGAGCCTCTAAATACAAATAACTATAAAGATGTAATTTAATTTCTATAAATATTTCTCTCTTTTCTCTTTTAATTTTGTATAAAATCTCCCCATTTGTTTTCTTTACATCTTTCGTCTGTATTATATGAAAAGTATAAATATAAACACTAAATCCATGTAATGTATATTCTTGTTCTTGGTTGGTTTGGGGAAGTAAAGAAGAAGATTTGGAAGTTAATGCTAAACTGTTTTAGAGGATTCTAGATGACGTCAACCACTATATGCCTTTGCAAGCTTCTATAGGTTCTATTTCTATATAGCACCTATAATCAATAAATTCTTAAGGTATAAGGAGTGGTTAGACAATTTCATTAGCTAAACTTTCAAACCGACCAATCAAACAGTGCTACGTTAGTTTACCTTTTTTTTTACCTATTCATAAAAAACGTTGGCGGTGTTTAAACACTTTGGAATAGGTAAACTATTTTTTTTTATATTTTTAACTTAAGATAAAACAAATAAAACATCAAACTTTTATAAATAAAAAAAACAAATAAAACATCAAATACATTGGCGGTGGTTAAACACTTTGGTTCATGGGATTATCTTGTACGACAACATCTTCATCCTCATCATTATGTTGCTCTGGGTATCGGCCACGAATTCTTCTTCGGAGTCATCTTGTATGTCTCTCGGTGATTGTGAGCTTGGGGTTTGAAAAAAAAAACTGGTCAAAAGAGTTTTGTGCGTCTAAGGGGTAATCATAAACACCGGGTTGAACCATCGTCGGACCATGTCGCAACCAATTTGGTGGGGTTGGCTAACGTAAACGAAATTCGGTTGCATGGTTTGGTTAAAAAAAATGGGGGTTGGGTTTGATGAGCAAAGCCAAGTTGGGGATGAAACGGAACACTAGAACCACCTGAACCACCACGTTTATCTTGAGCCCTCGCCTTCTAACCGGACCCTACATTTTTTTCTTCCCTTCACATTTGTTTGAAAAGATTTAAAAAAATGAGTAGAATATGGTTTGTTTGATGAAAATGGTAGTGAATTTGGTTTGCTTTATAAAGTTAAAAATTATTTTTTTTTATAGTAAATGGCTATATAGCCGTTGAGAATGCAGAAAGATCAAACAAAACCTCTCCCCTGCTTCGGTAAAGGTTCATCGCTGTTTGAACTTTGCCGATCGGTAAAGGGGTCGGCGGCGATGTTCCTACTCGACAAACCGACTTTGCCGCACCCCTTTACCGCCCACTCCGTATACCCTTAAGATCTCTAGGAGGAAATGTTAATTTGATTTTTTTCTTTTCTCGAACAGCAATGATGGATTATAGACAAAGTGTTTGGGAAATGCCTCCAGCAAGTAAATGTAAATCATATTAACATATTATATACACACCATACAAATAACATTTGTCATTAGGGCTTTGTCTTCATTCTCCTTAATACTACCATAATTTAACACCAACTCAATAGTCAATAAAGTTTATATCTTAAATTTTTCAGAGAAAAACAATATACAACACTGTATATTTGTTTATTTATTTTTGGGAAGCAACTCAAACTTGTCACTAAAATACCAAAAACAACAAATTACAAACGGTGGGTAACGGACAACAAGTTGCGTCGCAATCCCTTTTGAATTGCAAAGCCGATCATACTAAAGACGAAGCGACTCTTAAGGAATAAAAAATTACTATGCACGACCCGCTAAACATTGTCGAAGGATTCCACGACATCCGGGGCTATAGAACCAAATGTATCAAAAACAAATGAGATAAATACGTGTTCATTCTATAAACAAGCTTCTTGTGTATAGTTAGAATTTTTTAAAAGTCAACATATAAAAGTTATTACCAAAAATCATTTGATGTGCTAAATTAATTTCTAATTAAAAAAATAAAAAAGAAACCAAAAATTGTGTGTTCTATTTCTTTGGAGATCAGACCCTACTTCCACAAACACCATCCGTACTCGTTCGATTTAGGGCGTTTTTTACGCGAAAAATGTAACATTCGTCGAAAAATAGATTTTCAAAAACCCGCTTCGTTTATTAATCAAATATCCAGTTATAATTTTTCGTTGAAATTAATTTTAAACGATACATAATTAATAAATATATTAGAATTTAAAAACCATAATTTATAAATAATAATAAATAGTGAGAAAAAAATAAAATGGAGACGCCGGGTTTCGAACCCGGGTCACCCACAAACCCAAACACACAACACACCACTCCGCCACACAGTGCTGTTGTGATAATCAAGGAAACAAATAACATATATAATAAAACTAGAAAGTCAAATCCAGTAATCAGCGCACCCAGACTAGTCGTCACCGGAAAATCCGGCAATCCGCGATTTTGGCCAAATCTGTTTTGACTAAACCGCACAAATTGATGTCGACGTCGGTTATAACCGTTGCCGACAATCAATTTCCGTCATAACCGACGGAAATATTCAAACGCGAATCAAGACTCTAAATCGGACACAATTCATCCAGTTCTTCACTATAAATACCCACTCAATCTTCTGGAAATCCTTTCGCTCAGAACCGTGAACTTTTTCGAAGCTTTAGCTCGTCGCCGGAGAATTTTAATTTCGCCGGAACTTCGCCGGAATCAATCGTCAGAAAACCGTATTCATTCCTCGACCGGTATATCTGTCTAAACTTCTCTGCTATCTCTTAATTCATACTTTAATCGTTCAACCCAAGGATCTAAACTGTTAAACAATATACTCAGCCGAGAGTCACAAATCGGAGCCGACGAATTTTGCCGGAAAATCTGAAGAAGACACTCTGTGATTGGTACATCTTATTCCTTAATTCCTTTTTCTTACTTCAATTCAATCAATCATAAGCGTAGTTGGTCAATTAAACAAACAGTCGGTTTCACTGTTCGGTAATTCGATAAGTGAAGAAGATGAATTTAAAACATGTGAATAAGTATAATAAAAAACGGATATTAAACCGGGTTAGACACACAGTCCAGCGGTGGACTGTGTGCACAAACAATACACACGTCCCGAGTTCGAATCGCACACGTACCGACTTTCAGAATTAAAACCAACATTTTTAGAATTGAATCAGAACAAGTCACGGGTTGTTTATAAGAATAATATAATCCATAAGTTAAACAGATTTGACACACAGCCCAACTGGTTGAGCTGTGCGTACTCGAACCGAAGGACCCGAGTTCGACTCCGGGTCCCTGCAACCGGTTCGGCCATATAAACCATTTTTAATAAAACCAAATAAGTTTAAAATTAATTAGTATATAAATAAAATTAAAACATAGAATATTTCGGGTTAGACACGTAGCTCAGTTGGTAGAGCTGCGTGCACGTATACGAGAGGTCCCGAGTTCGAACCTCACTCAGCGCATAATTAAACACAGTCCGACCGGTCAACGGTCAACGGGGTCAACGGTCAAAAGTCAAAAAAAAATTTATTATTATTTTATTTATTTCTTTTTAGTTATTTATTTAATTAGAAAATTATTTAAAAATACTTAAATACAAGATTATTAAGGTTAGAAAACTTCCTTAAACTCACAAAAATAATTCTAAAATCCCATTTAAGAACACTAATTAAAAATATTAATCTCAACCAAAATTTATTTATTTATCAAATCATTTTGTTATTATCTAGGTTAGTTCTTCCTCGTCAATCAAATCATAAATTCGTGCGCCTTCATCATCATCAAAGAACGCACCCATTGTGAGTGAATCTCTACAAATTCCCCGTTTTAATCATGTTTTGGGGTGTATCATATGTCGTTTAATTCTTTATTATATTTAAACACTTGTGCATCCATCATATCCGTGATCAAATGTGTATCAATTGTTGTGTGGATTATATGTAGTTTGGATTTATCATTTTCAGTGCACGCATTTCATTAGGCCCATCAGTTCCCCGTGGGAGACCGGTTGAGCATCAGGTGCCTCATAAGATCGGCTCTGTTTGATTGAGCCTTAATCTCACATTCATCATCATTCATATCATATACTCATTCAAAGTGGTTTGTGTTTGTTTACTTATATATGTTTGCTCACATGTGATTATTGCACAAATTTTTCATATTAAATAAAACAAGAAATTAATAACAATGTTTATTAAGGTTCACTCGCCAACTTTTGTTGACCCAAAATATCCCCCGTTTTACACATGATACAGGTGATTCAGCTGAGACGAGAAACACATAGGAAGGCCTAGAAGAATAAATCAGTTTAAGCTTTGGATTAGTTATATAATTTCATTTTCTTGTAATTGTATGAATTTTGATTTGGATTTAAGTTGTAATTTGAATTTAATAAATATGAAACATTTTAGTAAACATCATGAGCTTTGCTGATAACCCAATTATGCCCCGACTCTTATTCCGCTGTGGGTCGGGGTGTGACAAAAAACGCCCCGAATACGCTCCCGCACGTTTCCCCCTGGCGTTTTTTTTCGGATTTTGGAGTTTTGGCGTTTTATTTACAACGCCTCCCCCTCCCCCCCCAATTCAAATTTTATTATTTTCGAGATTTATGACCGTTGTTAAACGGTAAAAACTTTAAATAATTATTTTTTTCCAACTCCACTACACTATTTATTCCCCACTTTTCATTCCATTTTATAAAAAAACTCACATCTTCTCTGTCACACCCCGACCCGCAGCGGAAATAAGAATCGGGGCATAATTGGGTTATCACCAAAGCACATGACATTTACTATTATTTTTCATAATTAAATGAAGTCAAAGTTACATTTCTCAAACATTCAAACATGTTCATTCATTACAAAGGAAAATAACCAAACATAATAATCCAAATACTAAATCGTTTTATTTCTTCTAATCCAGGTCCTACGTGTTCCTAGCTGCTGCTGGTTCACCTGTATCATGTGTAAAATGGGAGGTTTTTGGGTCAACATAAGTTGGCGAGTGAACCTTATAGATAAACATTTGATAATGATTTTCTGGTTAGTTTATCAATAAAATATTGTGCATAATCATAAAAGAGCATATGTATAAAATCAAGCAATGGCAACATCAGTTACAATTTTAACATACATTAACAATCGATAGCATACATGAACATACCAACATCATATGATAATTAACATAAATGAACTGTGCGATCAAGGCTCAATCAAACGGAGCCGATCGTATTGCATGAACTGAAAATGTAAATTGAACTGTGCGCTCAAGGCTCAATCAAACGGAGCCGAACGTATTGCATGAACTGGAAATGTAAATTGAACTGTGCACTCAAGGCTCAATCAAACGGAGCCGAGCGTATTGCATGTATTGAAATGTAAATAAAATGACCGATCAAGGCTCAATCAAACGGAGCCGATCGTGCGGGCACGCCCTGATCAACCGCATAATAAAATGGGGATCAAACTCAACCTCGATGGATGGGGAGCTACGGCCTCAGCAATTGCATGTACTGAAATAATAATTTGCAAACAATAATAACTACTTATCAGCAACAACTAACACACATGTCATGATATGATATATGCACAATAACTTAGTTATAATAAGTAAATGAACAAGACACATGATACACCCCAAAAACGTGATTAAAACGGGGAATTTGAAGGGTTCACTCACATTGGGTGCGTTGGATTTGAGTTGGTGAGATGCGCACGATTTAGATGAAGCGAGTCAACGAGGAATCACTAACCTAAATAATAATGGGAAAAATATATTAAATGGATGGATTTTATTAAAGATTTTAATGGGATTTTTAGATATATTTTTTGTGAGTTTTTGGCTATTTTCTATCCTTAAAAATGTTATTTTTAAGTATTTTTAATTGATTTTTAATTTAAATTAAACAAATAAATATTTAAAAAAATAATAATAATATTTTTTTACTGTTTGACCGTTGACCGTTGACCGTTGACCGTTGACCGGTAGCGGTATTACTTGCGCCGAGCGGGATTCGAACCGGTGACCTTCCGTTCACGCGCACGTAGCTCTACCAACTGAGCTACGTGACTAACCTGTTAGAAGTCCAGTTTTAATTATATTTATACACTTATTCGAATTTACCGAAAATTCCTTTATTTTGCAAAACGTTTTAATCTCATTGAACCGGTGCTTGTAACTGGACTCGATCGCGCGACGTGTAGTTTGTTTTGCACACAGTCCACCGCTGGACTGTGTGTCTAACCCGGTTATATTATACTTATCAACTACTCGATCCAACCCGGTTAGTTCATGAATAAAAAGGTATGTTATTACGCAGTGTGTGTGAAGTAAGGATCGAACTCGGGACTTGTATATAAACTTTGCACACAGTCCACCGCTGGACTGTGTGTCTAACCCGTTAAATATCCGAATTATAATTACTCTTATAATCTGAAATAGGTTCATCTTCTTCATCGGATTAAACTGTCAGCGTATTTCAACTGGTTAAGATTGAGTTTGTGACTTTCAAAGATCTTAAACACTAATAGTAATTCAATAGTAAGGAATGGAAAGAGTTTAAAGAACAGGATTTACCGATTGGAGATAAACACAGAAATCCGGCGAAAGCTTTGTCGGTACAGAAATTGAGCTCCGACTGTTGAAACAATTAACAGTGTAGGTCGATTATTTATAGAACCATATCATCTAAACAAGGTTTAAATGAAGTGTAGGATGTCTTACCCTTTCACAGTGAAATTCCGGCAATTTCAGAAACTTTCCGGCGAGGGTGGGATTTCCGATAAATGTTGGCTAAGATTGATTCTGATGATGGAATTGTGTTAGAGTTTGACTAATCACATGTTTTAAACAAAAAGAGTCGAAGAATTTACCGTGAAAATGCAAGTCCCGGTTTTCCGGTGAGTTGCAGAAAATCTCCGGCGATCGAAATCAGAGGGTCTTACAGTTCAGATTCTTGACGAAAATGAAATTGAGTGTTATTGTGATAGTTATGAATCGCACAAATGATCAGGACTTGGATTTAATTAGAGTTTGGTATATTTTCGGTTTCAAATACCGGAAGTGATGAGGTCTTTAAGTTCAATCAATTAGGACTTAATTAGAAACCGATATTCATCGGTTATGAGCTAGTCAAACGAAGTCGAAAAGATTCAGCGTTCAGTTTGCCGATTTCCGTTATTCAGATATCACTATCCGTTAATTCGTGGTTGCGTATAAAACTCAATTGTTTTCCTAATGTCAACAGAAAACAATTGGTGGCGGAGTGGTTTGAAGATGGAAAGATAAGTTGTTGAAGGCAGTTGACCCGGGTTCGAGTCCGGTCCGCTACAATGTTTTTTTATTTATTTTATTTTAACTTTTTATCAAATATAATTTTTATAGTTTAGTTTATATATTAATTATGTAACGTTTAAACTCAAAATACTCATAAATACTTAATGAAATTTCGTAACTTGGTATTTGATTACAAAACGGAGCGGGTTTTGGAGACCCGATTTATACAAATGTTACATTCTCTGCATTTTTTTATAAAAAACTTCACATCTTCTCTATAATCATGAATACCTTTTGACCCCCATTTGGTGTGCCTTCAAGACCCGGTAACCCCAACGCGTATTGGCCGAACACCACGCAATCCCAACGAGCTTCAACCTACAAGACATGGATCCTAACTTTATCGCGTACGCTCAAATGTTAGCATCAGCCGGTTCCCAACAACTATTTCAAGCTCCTCAAACTTATCAAAACAATGGAGGTTTGCAAACGTCTCCGGAGATAGAAACGGTGCCGGAGACACAACAAGAACCCGACCCCGTTGACGAGGCACCGAAACGCTCAAAGTCTAAAAGGTCTCACAAAAAAATGAAACAAGCGCTCCTCGTAAAAAGGAGACTACCTTGCATGGGACAAAGACGAGGGGTACGCCTTGGCAAAAGCTTGGCTAGATATGTCGGAGGCCCCCGATGTTGATTAGTTTTTTATAATTTCTGATTATTATTTTCGGCCCTACTAGTACATTATAATTATTTTTTTTCTTTGTAGCTAATTACCAAACGTTACCGATATTTTGGCAAAAGATTCGAGCAACGTTCTTTAAGGCTACGGGTACCGCAAAAATGATTCCCTTTCGAGCAAATGGGGCAATATCAACTGGAAATGCCATCAGTTTCAAGAGGTCTTTCAACGCAATTGGGACAACAGGGAAAGCGGCGAAAGCGACGCTAATGTTATAACAAAAACGTTGGAAGAATACACTCAACCGAAAGGCAGTTTCACTTAGTTTAGATGTTGGGAGCTTTTAAGAGGTAGTCTCAAATGGGCAAACGTACCGAAGATGACGTCTAGCGATAGACGTAAATCAAAGCGGTCAAAAACATCATCGTCGGTTGACCCGGACACACCAACATCCGATGCTCACAACGTCGATTTAAATACTATCGTAGACGAAGAGGAAGAATTGGAGTTGGAACGACCGCCAGATAGAAGAAGTGTCAAACACAAGGGAAAAAAAGCGGGGTCCAATTCTTCTAATCAATATATATTGCACCAAGATTTCGAAGAGATTAATCGACGTCTTCAAGACATTCGCGATCTCTGTCATAGGTTTCAACAAAGTATCGACGAAAGAAACGTCGAAAACAAAAAGTTTGTCGCGATACAAGAATCTAGACAAATGGAAAATGATATCGAATTTTTGGCTAAATCCATCGACTATTTCACAGGCGACGCGTTGATCCTAGCCCAAATGCGTCGGGAACAAATCCGTCAAAAATACAATCTCTAACTTTGTTTCGATTTTTTGAATTTATTTCTGTCGGTTTTTTTTTTATTTCTTTCAGTAATTTTTTTAGTTTAGTCAGTTTTTTTAAATTTTAGTATTGTAATCTTTTTTTATTTAATAAAGAGTTTTAGTTTTTAATTTATTAAAAAAATAAATAATTGTCTAATGATTGGGAGAGGCGTTATTGGGCTTTATTCCACTACGCCTATTTTGTAAAAAAAACCCCAATAACGCCCCTTGCTGACTAGACTGTCACATGGCAGAAAAGGCCCAAGGGTGGGGCTTTATTCACCTAAACGACTACGCATGGTCTAACACACCTTCACGAAAGCGGGCGTGGAAGTGTGAATTCCGAGCCACATCAACTCCACGTTTATGGAAGTGGTTCCGAACCATGTAGCCTTATATAGAGATACAACCAAAACTAAAGTTACACCATGATGACCATTTCAAATGCTCTGAGTTTTGCTCGATAATTAACCAATAGAAATGCATTAACCCGCCTTTCCTCCATCTTAAAATAAATTGCAATTTTTTTAACACCCTTACGTTTTGGGCTCTCCATAAGACTCAACAAGTAGTGGCGGATTCAGAAATTTTTTTCAAGGGGTTTACTTTTTTAAGTGTCCCAATATCATATTTCAGAACATAAAAAAATACGGGTCGGTTCGACGGTTCGGATCAGGTAAGTTTATCAGATAATAAATATACGATACAATAATGAAAAAAATCATCATAATAAATTTAAAAACACGTAATATAAATAAGATTGTTTTTACAAATAAAAAAAATACCAACAGTTGTTGATACGAGATTTTATCTTTTACTCTAGTTATTGATATTCAAAGACATCAAAAAATGCTCCAACTCAAAGATATTCGAAGACATCAAAGAATGATCACTATTGTGGCTGAAACATAGAGGACGAATAGAAGATATCTCGGTAAGAATTGGAACAATTTAGGTGTAACCGTAATTCAAAATTAGGCGATGTATGATGAGAACATGTAATGACTTTCTAGCTCCTCCTAGCTCGCATATTTGTATTTCACGAAAGCAATAAAATCAATCATCTTTCCTGTTAAAAAAGGTTATTGATCCAACCTAGCATGTTTACTTTAAGTTTACGCTAACAGTCCTTTACAAGAAACAATTTATCGGAATTTTATGAAAAATCAATTATTTCTTAGAATACATTAAAGACCAAGTCGATTCTAATTGATGTCAAATTACCAATTCTAAGAACTAGTATTAATGTCCCTCGCGTTGTGGCGGGGGCATAGATCGTGTCAAGTAGTACTAATGCTACACAATTACCAGCGACCAATAACACCGGAAAAACTCATAAAAAGGAAAAAATAACCCCAAACGAAAAGCATACGTAAAATCGTTGAACCATGTATGGCTATTGCTACATGTTAATGCGAAGAAATTAGACTCAAATGTAAAAACAGAAAAGAGTAACTAAGTCGATCTAAGACCATGCGCGTTGCGACAAACTGTCAAACAGGGAAAAATAGATGCGTTGTGACGGTTCTGTCAAACGGGAAAAATATTCGAAAAAACTTTGAAACCCACATGTACGTTACGACGTGTTTACTTGCAAAATTGGAACGAAACGTAAAACAAAAATTTGCAAAAGATGAAAAATACATGGATCAAAATTGAAAATAAAGATGTTTTGGGGTTAAATTGCAAAAGATAAAAAGTTTTAGATTGAAAGTAAAAAAACAAAAAAAAATAAAATGCAAAAAGTTATAAACCTTTGGGCTAGATATGAAAAATCAAAAATTATTTTGAAAACTCCGTATGCTTAAAGTAAAAGCCACATGAAACACAAAAAAAATCATAATTTATAATATGGTAATAGGAATCTCAGCAACTTCCAAAGACCTTATCCCAATCATGTCGGAGACAATCGGTCGATTCGTAATCGCAAACACTAACACAAGAATTTGTGGGAGGCACACCACGACGACTTTTTCTTTTTATTAAACACAAAAGACTCTTACCTTTACATCGACCCATTATGACTATTTATAATATACTGACTTGCTTTTCAGGTTATATGAATCCTAAATGGAAACGGAAAAGGAATAAAACAACTTTAAATTTTAAACACTTATTTTAGACTTATTACCACTTATTTTAGACTTATTACCAAGAAGCTATTTTGTGACCCCCAGACAATTATCTGCTGATGCATCTTTCGATTTGGGCTTTGACCCA
The DNA here is from genome assembly GCA_947069175.1 of Scalesia atractyloides. NCBI lineage: Eukaryota > Viridiplantae > Streptophyta > Magnoliopsida > Asterales > Asteraceae > Scalesia > Scalesia atractyloides. Next base: position 100,984,924 of record CAMTDV010000024.1, on the reverse strand, counting down.
ATAAACTCTTTTGGGCTTTAACAAAGTATTAGCCCATCAAATCAGACATGAAATAAAAAAAAGAACAGAACATTGCCCTTATCAAATTCGAACGCAAGACCTTAAGGTTAAGAGATGTGTGATGTACCATTTTACGATCTATCCATTTGCTTATAAGGTTCCTTTACAAAATATTAAAGGGTTCCTTTAGAATTTTCTATATAGCTTAACGCTATAAATTACGAACCGAACGGGTTCCTAGGAACCCCTAATTAGCTCTAGATCCGCCCCTGCCAACAAGGAATCAAAAAGATCGCATTGGAGATTTTCAAGATGACCCTCGGGCTCTTAATGTATTTTAGAAAAGCAAGCATCGGGGTAACAATTTAGCCGACATGTATTTGGAACTAAACTTACCTTGCGATGTCACAAGTTACTATTAAATGGTATTTGGATCCATGTACTATTTCGCATTGTATGCATAGGTTGAATTTAATTACCGCACCTCTTGGTAATATGTGCATCATTGGAATCTTGTTAATCGATGCCTTTTAACAAAAAAAAATTATCTTTAGCGGAATCCATTTTAGCAAACCATGGGCATAAACTTAAATTTCCTTTTGTTTGTCATGCATGTCAATTATCCAAACATAAACAATTACCATTTTTTAATTCAGTACGATTTTACCTTTTGCTATAATCCATTGTGATTTGTTGATATCGCCACTTCTTAGTAATACTAGTTATAAATACTACATGGTTTTAATCGATGACTTTACCCAATACACATGGGTGTACCTGCTTAAATTTAAGCAAGTTCATCTGCTAGTTCCTTGAGACACAGGAAGTAGGCTTTGAGGGAAGGCATAGACTTGAGAGTCAAGTTGGTAAGCTCATGCTTCAAAGTGGCATCATGGGAGCCATCGTTTTTCAAAAAAAGATTCTGAATACGAATCCATGCCTCATGAGTGGTGGACGTCCGCAAGAACATTAACTAAGAGCTCACTGGAACACAATGGACCGCAAAAAAAAAACACAATATCGAGCAAAATATAACATTATGCCGAAGAAAGACACACAATGAATTGGAAAAAGACACAATGACGTAAAAAACACAATGCTAAAAAAAAGACGCAGTGATCTTAAACAAAATTTATAAACTCCACAAGCTAAAAAAGAAAACGGCTAAGATCATAGAGTTCGGCGAGAAGATTCTAATGCTGATTTCTATCAGATTCTATTTGATATTGTAAGACCCAGTTACGTTTTGGTCAAAAAGACGCAGCGGAAATGCATACTGTAAAATTTCTTTTATTAAAATTATTCCATCATGATTAAAGTCTTTTCTATAGCAATTCTTAATCGATATTTACATTTTTCATTTCATTTAATACATGAACATATCATATTTAAATATCGCAAGACCTCACATTCTCGTACAATCCGTATTACAACTCGATCCTCAGTCGCTTGCATCTTTAGATAATTACGACCCATAAATCGGCACAACCTGCATTCACCACATACATTCGCCTTATTAGTACTTGAAACATTAAACGATCTAAGTATATATAACTAAAAGATCACGTCGCGTTTCATCCTCCTGTAGATTCCATTTAGATATCCTTCTGAAGTCAAGCATTTCTTTCCAAAGTCTATCCTTTGAGGAGTATACGATAATATACATTCACTTCATTTCATTCTCAAACAATTCAGTTAACATATAATTCTTTATATATTAACACCATGAACTTCTTCGTACGAGTCTCATTGCTTTGGACACGTATAAATTAATAACACATGTACACACCATATAATCCAATTCATTCATGAATAAAAGACCTTCTACAAACTTACATACCTCCCTACCAAATCTCTTACATAAGTCCTACATGCTTACTTAGCTATTAAGTGCACTATAAACACAACATCATGTTTATATAATAAGAATCTTACTTATAAGACTTAACCAAATTGTACCAAACCATATTTACATAAGCTAGTGTATTTGTCATGTCTTCGTACACGTCCCATAGGCTTCCGTTCTTACCCGAACCCTATAAAAACTTTAGTTTAGGCTTGGGGTACCTTTAGGGAAGCTAAATGGGCCTTGGAATCAAGCAAAAATGCGAAAAATGAGTTTCCGGCAACTAACCCGCGTAGACAGCAACATAATGCGTCGGCAGCAAAAGGAGGGTGCGTCGTCGACGCCCTCCCGTTTTGCTGTTTTTCTGCTGTGTTGTTTCGCCGTTCGTACGCCCTAAAACTCGCATAACTTTTGAACCGTTTATCCGTTTAACCCCACGTTTCTTCCTACGCGATCGTAATTTGGTCCTCTATCATATGGACTCAAAATCTAACATTCATATTAAGGAAATTCTTGACTTATACATTTTTAGCTTAATATTCGTTTATGAATTATTCGACCCGTTTACGCTTTTATCAAACAACTTAATTATTTGAACCCAAAGCTCACATGAACATTATGACTATAAAAGTTTTACATCCTTAGGAGTTTATACTTAGGAGTTTAAGCACCCGATACTCGATGAGCATTAGCCTCATCCATTCCATTAAATTATGCGTAATCGAATTCATTAGTGCAATTTCATACTCTAATTGCTTATACATCTAGTCTTACCTTACAACCGAGTCTTTTGGCTACTAACCCACATGTCCATTTCTCGGTTAGCGTGCTTTTATTCGATCATACCCATTACTCATTATAATACTATGGTCATTACTTAGACTATTCCTCCGGTATGGCAATATAACATCATTTTGACCCGTTCGTTCTATTAGTGAAAATCATTGATTTCATACAACTAACCCTCTTTGGCTTCAATTATCATACATAAATAAATAGTATATATATATATATATATATATATATTTACTTAAACAATCATGAAGTGATTCCGGAAATCACTTACCTTAAGCGTTCGTATTCATGCATGCTTCCTCGCCTCCTCTTGACCCGTTAGCCTTCCGTTTTTGAGTTCATGCTAGTGTGATCCCTATCCTTTCATGCCATCAAAATCACAGTATGGTTAGCACACATGCTCATTCGTACTAACATCCATTCCTTTCCATTCATACATTACTTAACTTTTCATTAACCAAACACAACATACATAAGGCATAGACTAAAAGTCACCCTGTTCCACATTCATACAACTCAATTATCATCATACCCGATATGTAGATCATCTAACTATATACACATACACATTTGCATACATGATCCATTCCATCCGCACTAGTGTTTTCATATCTTCACAACTAACACCTTATCACACACTTAGCTAACCCAACATCATTACAACATGACCTTTGCATGAACTATGTTTAAAACACACTTCTCATGTTAGTTTACTATCAAATACATTATCATTACATTCCATATATAATTACATATTTCTTGCATACAACTTCACATATCATTGCCATTAGGCATTTCATCAAACACTTGGTGTGCGTACTACTTTCTAAGCACAATGTACCACAAATTTATGCATAGTCTTCCAAGCTCATACATGATTCAACAAATCTTCTTACTAATCAACAAGTATCATTCACACATAGACATCAAACATATCAACATCACATTTCTTTCAATTCATCTAACAAGAATTCATTATACACAACATATTATACCAACATTGAACAATAATTGAACATGGATGATGATTCAAGTCATCATCCTTACCATAACAAATGGGTTTCACCTCAAAACATCGAACTGATTCCAATCATACATTATCCATGTTCTATATGATGATTATAACACATATTCATACGAATTTCGCGGATTAAACATAACCCGCTTCATACAAGATCACCAATCTAAGTTTTATGACATACCTCATGTTCCCCTCGCGTTGGTGATCATTAATTCATGTTCATGCATGAATTTGAGCCTTGATACACCCTTCAATTTGATGATTTTGTTTGAGTTAGGGTTCTAGCTTCCTTGGGAAGCTCCTGGTCGTTCAAGAGCACACACGAAGTGTGTGTTTGTGTGTGTTGAATTTTCATTTAATAACTCAATCTTCATCCTATCCTACTTTGGTCCCTAGTGTTTGTCACTAAAACATATTTGGCACAACTTTCCTCCTTTAATAGCTTTCACCATACAATTAACTAGGTTAAATAGCCTAGTTATTTATTTCATGATGAATCATAAAAGAACATATAGTGGATATGAACATTCGTGTTTTGGGGCGTCACAATAGCCTAGTTATTTTATTTCATGCTGTAACACGGAAAACATGCTAGCGAATATAAAATTCGGATTTTTAGGCGTTACAGATATCAAATTTCTAATTTTATAAGATTATGTATTTAAACATTTTTATATATCATAATAACTAGTATATGTACAGTGTAATACAAGTTGGAATGGTAAGAGTATCAAGTTGGGTTGCTATTTTGAGAAAGCAAAGAGAACAAAATTGCCTGGAAAGCACTATATATATACAATGGCTTTGTTTTGTTTTATTTAGATGTGTATATATACAATGGCTTTGTTTTGTTTTATTTAGATGTGTATTATATAGCACCAAGTTGGGTTGATATATAGATGTGAATTATACAATGGCTTTGTTTTGTTTTATTTTTTTAAGTTTTATGTAATTCTTATGCTATTAATAATATATGTAGATGTTTATTTTTAACGGAATACCTATTAACTTTATATTTAATTAGTTTTTGTTTACTAGTTTTTTTAACGAAACACGTAGATGTATATTTTTTCCCTAGACATCATGCTTATAAATTTTGTTGAAAATAAAGTAATATTCAATATAAAGTTATTTTTAGAGTAAGCTATAACGAGTCGTGGTACTATACGGTGCACTGACAAACCAATACCAATACCGACATCAGTATTGGTATAATACCAATTGGCAATACCTACATCAATCCAGGTATCAACATTATTGGTGCCAATACAAGTATTCGTTTCTCGTGGTTATCGATCGACGTAAATCACGTGTCGATATCCTTTTGAGCATAACATAACTTTATTTCTTTGATTTCTCATTCAGTTGATATACTGAGTGCAAGTAATTCAATGAACCGAATTGAACTAATACCAATCGAATTCTTGCACCATAGGTTGGTGTGAAGAATGACTTTTTAACTTTCAATTTCACTCTTATACTATAAATAATATACGTCTTTAACCTATTTAACTTATATTTAATTTTATTCTCTAATAACTTGGTTTGTCACCTTTTTTTTAAGTTGAATGCTCAACTGTATTCCGTGGTAAATCTTATTGAAAACAAAGTACTTTTTAAATTTGGTATAGTAAATTGTATCAGGTAGCTGCGTTGTAACGAAACAAATCAATACCAATCGAAATTAAATTTCCGTTGCATCTTGGGAAAAATCCCACTAGTTTATAATATTTGCCATACAAACATATAAAAGTTGAATATGAAAATAACATAATCCAAACGTTAAACATAGGCAGCAACAAAAAAGTAAAAACATTAAGAATATATATTATATTTTAGGACAATAAGCAGCAACTAAAAAGTAAAAACATTAACACTATATATTATATTGAGTAAATGTCAATTTACGTCTCTGAACTTTACAACAAAACTCAGGAACAATCCTCATTTAAAAAAACGCAACAATCAAGTCCTTGTGGTTGTCAATTTGAATCAATAACATCCCTCCTAATAGAATTCATTGGTCAACCGTTAGTTGACTAGGGCAGACTTGTCTTTTAAGTAAGATTTGAAGGGTATTCTTGTCTTTTCACTATTTTTTACTATTATTACAAAACATAAAAACACTTCTATAAGAACCCAACATTTCATCCAGATCTCCCAACCTCTTTTCATGTCCATGTTCATCTTCATCATCAAATCTCCCCACAACCACCACCACTACCACCCTTCTTCACCCCACAACTACCATTGCCGCCCCTTTCTCACCCAACTCCATTGTAGATTCAGATGGACATTTCTATTCTTTTTATATTTCTTTCTTCCTTCCTTCAACAATGGGTTCCAACAGTTGCAACCACAACAAACACTCCAAGAAGAAGAAGAACAAGCATATGCGTGGCGGCAACATGTTCTCCGGCACGTGGTGGGGAATCACCGCTGAACGTTAGAAATCACCGAGATCTGGGAATCGGAACAAGAAGAAAATGTTGTGGTTAACAATAAGCAACAGGTGAATGATTTGTTAGATCCGTAGGTGAAGTTACCAGCATCTGGATATGGAAAGCTTTGGCATGTGCAGATGCTCGACACCCTTTCTTGCTCCCCCAATTCAACCGTCGCCGTTGATGACGACTTTAAGGTCAAACTCGGTCATACCAAGGTTTCTGCTGACAAATTGGTGTTTGAATTGCACTCTCATTCGATTTGCAGTGATGGGTTTTTATCCCCTTCTAAGCTTGTTGAAAAAGCTAATTAGTTTGGGGTATGTATGAGCTTGTTTTCATGTTTTTTATTTCGTTCAGACATTTTATCGAAAACTTGGTGTACGTGATTACCCTTGGTGTACTCCTCTGAGAGCTCCACCAAACTGCAATTTAGGGGTCTTGATCCCAAAATCACAACATAACTTATTTTTAGATGATGGGTGTGATGACATTTGGTCTCTTAAATATGAACCAAATAGAGCAAAACCAATACCATTTTTAGATTCAGATTCAAATTTCTCAAAAGGGTTTTTAATTTCTTCGAAGATCTTTCTGGGTTTTGTCTGAACCCAAATGGGCTGTGGAGAACTGAGGTGGGTGGTGATTCTGCATCAGAAAGACTTCTTGATATGAAAAAGCCACTAAAAATCTTGGAGAAACAAGAAAAGATGAAACTGGTTTTGTGGGGTTGTGGGTAGTGAATAAAGTTTTTAAATTTTTTAAAGTGCAATATAATAATTGAGGGTATTTTGGACATTTCACTGGTCAACTAACGGTTGACCAATAGATTCTGTTAGGAGGGACGTTATTGATTCAAACTGATAACTACAGGGACTTGATTATTGCCTTTTTTTTTCAAATGAGGGTTATTCCTGCGTTTTGGTGCAAACCTCAGGGACGTAAACTGACATTTACTCTATTATATTTTAGGACAACAGATGGCGACGAGGTAACTTGACAATAATTATCCTTACTAAAAATCATAGGTAGATGCCTACTCACAATCTTTTTTTAAAAGGAAAACTTCATTACGAAACACCAACTCGAAAACCGAGCGGCCAAACCAAGCTTACATATTCACAAATTTACACAATGACTCCCATGTGATATTCCTATTTTTCGACCTTCTTTTATACCATAGAAAACCTAAGGACCTAATCTCGCTAAAGATGTCGTTGATGTTAACGCGTTAGCCCGAGAAAATCAAACTGTTCCTAGCTTTCCAAATACTCCAACACGTGAGGATAACGATACCGTGATACGCCTCCTTAGCTTGACCAGTAAACCCACTCCAGTTATGCTCCTCGAGGATATCTCTGAAAGAGAAAGCGATAATAAACAGAATCTAACACCATCTGCCAATCTTCTGCCAAATAATAGTAGAAATACTGCATGCTATGAAAAATATGATTCACGGATTCCACCCCATGTTACATAAAGGGCATCTATTGTCTTCCATGTGAATGTTCCTTCGTTTAAGCGCGACCCTAGTCGGGATCCTGTCCATTTCGGCTCTCTAGGCGAACAGGTTGCACTTCTTCGAAAGCCATTTGTACCATTCCCAAACATACGAAGAGCTATAATCAGGAATTTTATCGATAACATTCTTCACAGAACCAACCGAGAACTTCCCAGACGAGTCAGCAAGCCATTTCCATCTATCTTAACTGTTAGATAGCGAGACCGAATAAAGCAACCAGCATAGATTACTCCATTCAGTAAGCTCTTCGTTTAATTCCAGATAAGCCCTCAAGGCCCACCTACCTCCCGATTTAGAAACCACCCTCACGATCCGATCCTTGACTTTGCACCTTTTATTCGACTCCAATCGGAACAAGTTAGGGAATTCATCCTTGAGAGAAAATCGACTTCAACCACGGATCCAACCAAAAGAAAATCCGAACCGTCGCCAACTTCTCCAATCATTAAGCTTCTAAACGAAATATTGTCCCCGAGTTGTTTCGAGATGGTTTTACAAATGTTGCTCCAAACCCCTTTTAGCGTTGACCGAACCGGAAGAAAATCCCAAGAAAGCCTGTGGAAGTGAAGAGCCGAGATAACTTTGGCCCAAAAACTATTTCTTTCAACCTTGAACCTCCACCCCCATTTTGAAAGGAGCGCCTTGTTGATATGGCCAAGATTACAAACACCGAGACCCTCAGACCATCTAAGGGAGGCAACTCTATCCCATGACACCCAATGTAACACCCCAAAAATATTAAATTTATACAAATATGTATATATGTAAGTATATACATGTATATGTATTATTTTATAATACCAAAAGAAAACAAACCTAAATAGTAACAAGGCTTGGGTTAATTGAAAACATCAAGTTATAAATTAAAATAGGCATGAACTAATCTTGGGGGAATATAGTTGTCAATGTCCAAACTATCAAGTTAATACTGAAAACAACACCAAAACACACACTAAGTGTGTGTTCTGGTCGACAAAAGCCAGGGAAGAAGGGGGGAAGCTTCCCAAGACCTAAGTTCATGATTTCTCAAATTGAAAGGGAAATCGAGCCTAAAATTAATGCATGAACTGAAATTGGTGATCACCCAAGCTATGAGATCATAAGGTATGTCGAAATTTTATGTTTGGTGATGTTAGGAAATTTGATGAACATCATAGATTGCGATTCAAGTATGAATTGTAGGTGTTATAGCATGGCTTGAAGTATGTTCATGTTTAGGAACAAAACCTAGATGAATTGTGAAGCTAATGCTATAATTTAAGTACTTGAACCAATAATCATGATTTGAAACGGGTTTTGTATGATATGATGAAATTGATGTTATGTCAATGTTGATAGGTGTTAGAAATCATGTTGCCTACTAGTTTGTATGAAGAACTTGATTATATTAGGTGTTCGGATGAATATCTAGAACATGATGAAATGGGTTTTTTTTCGTTCTAGCATAATAAATGGATAAATTAGCATTTGATAATCGAAAACTAAGTTAACTTGATGTTAATAATTGCTCGAACTTGTTTAAGTGAAAGAAATGAGATGAACTTGGTTGGGAATTTAGTTAAAATGGTAGCCTAGAAATAACGCCTACCGGATATTTGATAAAATTCCTAAGTGAGTCCGTTGAACCTACTTGTGCATTTGCATATGTTAATAGGCAGTTGACTTTTAAAATTCAAACTGACCTATAGTAAGATTAAATGGTAATCTTGATATAAAAGCCGTAAGGTGGGATAGTCGTGATAAATAATGACTAATCTGACCATCTTGCGAATGATAAATGATAGTTGATTCTTGACAAGCTAGGTGGAAGCTTGGGAAGAAGCGGGTTATAGGGATCAAATACGCGGAAAAGCATAACCGGATGCACGGTAAGTAAAGCTTACATTTTTATTTTTTAAGTAGAACATCTACTTACATATAGATTAATAACAAGATTATCTAGTATTTGAAATGAGTCTTTGTATCACGACATTCCGACGCGAACCGATACGGGTCGGAACTAGTGAAAAAGATAAGGAAGCATATTAGATGGTAAAAAGGGTAAAAACGGAAATTCGGTCAAGTGTTGACGGATAAACAAGGAGTTTTAAAAAGACACTTTATGGTGTAAGCCGTAATGGGTCAAAAGAATAAAGAAATGATTTTTAAGTAGTACGACCTTATGATGCGAACCATAACGGGTCGAACGAAATAAATGGTAAGTAATATCATTTTTACAATAAACAATGTTTGACTATATCGATGTGTAAAAAAGGCGAGCCAAGAAAATGAGTAAAATGGACAAACGGGTCAAGTGGTGATGTCATCACCATTTGAAAAATGAAATTTTATATTTCGTTTGTTAAGTTTCATTTACAGGTAAGCATGCTTTGTGGGCATGTATTACGATGAATTAGTATAAAGAATCACGAAGTATCGCTAACTGGTTAAAACTTAGATCCGCACCATGTAGTGGTCATACCTCGATGAGGGTTTGCAGTACGACTAAAGTTAGTCGAGCTAAGGGCGGACACTAGATCACCTCAAGTGAGGTATATCTAATGCTTGGGTAAAACGACCAATAGAGTCGAGAATATGTCTGTAGTGAAAACAATGCATTTGAGTGAATTCATAACACTAAACAATGAGAGTCTTTTATGTTTTTAAGAACATAATAAATTTTAAACGGAATACGGGTTAAAAGTGTTCATTTGGTCAAAATAAGAATTTGAAAGTCCTTCATCGTAAAAAGGACTAAAGTAAACCAAAATCCGCAAACCGGGCGAACGAACTTCAAGGGTAGTTTGAAAATAAGTTTTATGATTGAGTAAATTCTTCTGGTAAGTGTAAAAGTGAAAGGTATAAGCCTTTTTGGTCTAATGCAATGTAATGGGTCTTTTTCGTAAATTGTCAAAACGAAGGGTATATTTCGGAATAAATGATTTTACTATAGCAAATCCACCACAAATATAGTTGTGGTGTAAGATAAACAAAAGTCTTAGTATGGAAATAGGAGGTAAGGAAAGAATGAGCGAGATTTAAGCTTAAGTGCTTAAATCCCTTAACGGGTCAAAATGAAAATGCGCATAAACCGGGTAATGGTTGCGTAATTCATAAAAGTTATGAATCCGGGTTAAGGATTTTTAGTTAAATATGTAGGTAAACATTTTAAGGACGTTTAGAAATAAGTTTCGAGTGAAATAGATAAAAATTGAATAAGTTACGGAAGTTTTCGTAACAAAAACGGGAAACTTGAAACAGGATGCAGCAGCCCATCGTAAGCTACGGTGGCCTACCGTAGCTTACGTTAGGCGGCTGCTGAATGAAACATAATGCATGTATCATAAGCTACAATACAGAACCGTAGCTTACGGTGGGGTACAAAAAAAAATTAAAAATTAATTATTGTTTTCATTGTTTTGAGATTTCGGGCTTGACTAGGTTAGTTATAAATTTCATATAACTAACGCATTTCATGATTAATAAAATGTAGGTGATGATTTGAGTACCGGACGACGATCAAGCTCAACGAAGAACTGAACACGATCAAGTTCAAGCTCCCGCATTTGTGTTTAGTTGCTGTGTAATTAAACAAGCGCTTTTATGTTGAAAGGTTTTAAATTTTTTTACGCACGGTTTTAAACTTTTTTACGCGCGGTTTTGAACTTTTTTATGCGCCAGTTTAGAATTTTTTTTATGCGCCGGTTTAGAACTTTTTTAACGTGTCGGTTTAAAATTCTTTTTACGCGCTGGTTTTAAACTTTTTACGCACGGTTTCAAAATTTTTTTATGCGCGGGTTCAAACTTTTTTTAAGCGCCGTTTTAGAAACTTTTTTTATGCGTGGTTTTAAACTTTTTTTATGAATCGGTTTTAAACTTTTTTTACGCGCCGGTTTTAAACCTTTTCAACTTTTTTTACGCGCGGTTTTAAACTTTTTTTACGCGATGGTTTAAAACTTTTTTACGCGCCGGTTTTAAACTATTTTTATGCGCGGTTTTAAAGTTTTTTTACGCCCCTGTATAAAATTTTTTTACATGCGGTTTTAAACTTTTTTACGCGCCGGTTTTAAACTTTTTTACGCGCGGGTTTAAATTTTTTTTACACGTGGTTTTAAACTTTAAAACAATTTTTTTTACAAAAAAACAATTTTTTACGGGTTTAAATTTTTTATAAAAAACAAAAAAATATTTTACGCAAACAAAAAATATTTTATTTTTTACAAAAAAAATTACAATTTTTTTTCAAAAACTTTTTTACACCAAACATCTTTTTACGCCCCCGACACCCCGATTTCGGGTTTACAAATTTTGAGGATCTTACCAAACGAACTTACCCCAAAAATCACGGCCAATGGATGTCTCATGTTGAATTTTAAATAGAAGAGAGAGAAAAGATGTGACATGTTGAGTTTTAAATTGAATAGAGAGAAAAGATGTGACATGTTTACTTTTAAATAGAAGAGATATAAAAGATGTGACATGGGAAGTAAAAGACTAAAATACCCTTTTGATTTAATTTGGTTATCAGTGATGTGTGAATATGCTATTGGATGATAGTAGTTGTCATGGTTCTCGCAACTAGGATTGGTTCTCTCTTGAACCGAATCCTATATATTATATATATACACGCATATATATATATATATGTATATGTATAGGGAAATGTTTAAATGAGAACACTAAATATTATGAGAACCGTGAGAACAAATTTTAAAACCACTAGAACTTGGTCAAAAACAATTCAAATTCAAAATTTCTTTCTACACTTATCATTATTATTCGAATACAATGTTAGAAATTTTATTTACACGTAAAAATTTATGTGAATTCGTAAATAAAGAAAATTTACACATGTGTAAATTTGCCATTTACACATGTGTAAATTTGTTATATTTACAAGTGTGTAAAAAATCTAATAATAATGATTTTAAGGGAGAGAAATGAATTATTTGATATTGTAAATTCTTGTTTTGATGTTGTATTTTAATTACAATGAGGTTGGTATTAAAAGAAATGGTTTTGATTGTTTTTTTCATTCGTTCTCACGGTTCTTGCGACATTTAGCGTTCTCAAGATAACCCTCCCATGTTCAAATGAGAAGAAACTTTTTGTAAGAAGAAAAAAGAAGAAGTTTTAACCAATAAAAATGTTATATTTTACTTTATTTAATATTTGCATTTAATTTTAATATAAAGGTATATTGGTAAACTTACATAGATCATTAAATTGTATTATTCCTCTATATATCTAAGTAAATTAAATTTGTAACTCCTTTTCAAAATACATATTTTTTTTCAAATTAACAAACAAATGAATTTAAAATGTAGAATAAATTATTAGGTGTGTAGGATAAATTACGAGTGTGTAGGATATATTTCGAGGTGTGTAAAATAAATTTCGATGTGTGTAGGATAAAATGCTATAATGTGTCGGGTATATGTAGGAGAATTTTGATATGTGTAGGTTTTGTAGATTATGTGTAAAATAATTAATGATTAGTTGACTAATTAATTAAAGAGAGAAATTAATGAGATAAGTTATAAATAAATTAGTATTTTACCAATATGCTCTTTCTAATTTTCAACGATTATCGAAGACGACCCTGTTAACAATAGTGTTGCAATGCCGTGATCATAAAGAACCCTTAATACAGTATAACAGAGTACAGCCGGCTACCTTTTTATTTAATGACCTTAACCGTAAAAAGGAGACATTCAATGACACGATCATAGATAGTTTGTCATGCAACATAGATACACATATGTTAAACAAGTTAACATGATCAAGTCATTTACTAGTAAAATAACAACACCGCATTTATATTTTAAACAGAAGTTAAAATGTTAAATAATATACATGTGGTTCAAAATGTAAGTATTATACTATTTTTCTTCGAAACACGCCATTTTCATTTCTCTCTCTTTCACCACCTTCCCGTTTACCAGCTTTCCATTCCAAACCCTAATTTTCTACTGCTACACGTTTGATTTTTCCAACCAACTTTCATATTCTTCTACCTAAACCTAAATCGCATCCCTCATTGACAATCAGATTCGTGAACCACAGATGATTAACGAATCAGAGGTTGGGATTCCAGATTGCCTTTTGGTGCGTTTCCATGGTCCGAGTGGTGCGTTCGGTGTTTATATAGGAAGGAAACAGGTATGTTTCGATTTTGATTTGGTTTGGTTTGGAAATTAAAGGGTAATTAGATATTGGGGTTCTAGGGTTTCAATTAACTAGTGTCAAAGGTTAGTCAAATCCCACTCTAAAAAACTGATGTTTTTGTTGCTTCTCTTCCAGGTTTTGGAAAGTTGACATTGTTGTCGATTGTGTGACGGCGGTAAAGGTCATTCTATTGTGGTTAAGGGTTTTGTGAAGCCGATTACGGGGAGATTAGGAGTGAGGTGACCGAAAAGAGTATTGTCAGGTAAGCCGAGGAGTATCGATTGTTATGTTTTGGCGAATGAGGTTTTGGCTCAGTATAATGGTGAGTATATGCCTGGGGAAGTGGCAAATGCGATTGAGAAGTATAAAAAGAAGTTTGTTGAAGGAGCTTATGATCGGATTGATGGACAAGATGATGCGGTTTCGACTTCGTGAGTTTTGATTCGGCATCGGGTATGTGTTACTAACCAATTTCCCGCTTTGACTTTTTTATGCAATATTGTTAATGAAAGGAGATTTGTATGTTTTATAGAGTTATACAATATTTGAGCGGATTTAGGAGGTTAAATTGTTAGGTTGGAATGAAGAGAGGGTGCGCGGTTACACTGAGGCTTTTTGGATTGATTATTGTTGTAGGTTTTATGGGTTTAACTGCTATGATTGTATTTGGTTGGGCATGGGTTGTAAGTGATTGGATTTTGATAATTTGATCTAAGTTGTTGAATAAAAAAACATTATTGAATTTGCCTGACCAATATGTCGTGTTCATTTTACAATTAAATGATTAGTTGCATTTCAAACAAGGATATAAGAAAACTGAACATGCGAACATGACCCGTTAACCCCCTAAATTCTTTTTTTGTAATTTTAATAGATATTTCTTCATTTTCATTGTTTATGTAACCAAAACATCAAAAGGTAAGTTTTAAAAGCTTGCTATATCAGTAAAAAAACATTTATTGTATTTCTATGTGCCTTTTGATACATATTCATGTCAGTTTGGGTCGAATCTGTGAACGTGACCCATTTAACACCCCCAATGTTATGTGAATTATAAATAGCTCTGGTGTATAAACATTTGTATAGGAGGTATTGACGTTCAATTTAAAATTTAAAATCATTGCAGAACAATGGTGATGCTTTCATATGCTCGATATGGCCTTGAACCGCACATCTTCAAGTTCAATACTCATAAGGTTTTTTTCTTCTTTTGACCCGAACCCATTTTCAGATAATTATTTTTTTAAAATTTGATTTGATTATAATCAGGTGGTTCAATATTTAAGGGTGGAGGAAGTAGTAGTATGCAACATGCGACTTCACTGTCTTTCATACTGGTGGCCTATTCCAACTACAACATTTGTTTTTATTTTGTTTTAGTTAAGTTAGAGCTTAGAAAGTGCTGGTTATGTTGACTGAGTATAATATTTTGGTTGTGTTGTCTATTTATTTAAAAGGTACAACATTTGCTTTAGGGGACTCATGGACATCTTCTAAAGTGCTACAATTAGTACATGTCGGTTTATCATGTTATTTTACTAGAGGAATTGAAGCGTAGCGCATTGAGAATTTAAGCAGGTGGCTGCTCCACAGTCTTCTTGTGGCTGATATTTTACAAGGGACTCTTTATGTTATTTTAAAGGTTTGTTTTCTAATCTCAAGGATGTTGCATACTTTTTTTTTCTATATTTCGTATGATTAATTTGTCTAAACAAGCATAACATACTCATAATTGTATCTTATACTGCAAGTAATATACACTTGACCTTTTGTACTACCACCTATGAGGAACTTGCTGTATCATTTTCTATGAAACGAATATCATTCTATTGGAACTGCCCTGACTTCAAATTATATAATGCGGTAACTGTTAACATGTTGTTATAAGTGACACCACTAAATGTATTTATCTGCAATGCTCATCAGTAAAAGTTGGATTCACCCACAAAAGAAAGTAAACGAAGTAAAGTCGGTGACTTACTTCTGTCGCGGAAAAACAATTGATGGTAGCAAAACTCGGGTTGCTTATTATCAATTGAGATTGGCTTACGTCGGCAACTGTGTTGTTGAATCGGGTTACGGTGGATGGTTGGTGGTGCACAACTGTATTAGTCTGTGAGAATAGAGAGTGCGAGAAGGAGAGATGAAGTGGTGGCCCGAGCATTCCTGACTTGATTCAGGCGTTTAAGAAATATTTAGTTGGCTAATCCAATCATGGGCATTGAAGTTTCCTTAATAATTGGTAAATGGTGGCGACGATGTGCTTAGATCCAGGTTTGGTTGGTTGTGACTTCCCAAACTAGGTCAGAGGATGCGAAGCGGTTTCTAGCAACCGAGGTAAGATCCAACACTTTTTACCTTACCTTTCCAATTATCTGACTCAAATCCGGCTAAGGTGGTCATTCCAGGGATCAATGGTGACTGCGGCCGGCAGATACGAACTCCGGTCGCCGTACAGCGGCATTTGGAGAAGCAAAATATAGCAACATACATGTATATACAAGTATGATGTTTAAGAATCTTAAGTGTGTTTCTCTCCTTAGTTGCTTATGTCACTTTAATCTGATTTCTCAAGGCTGAAGATACTCAACCTCTTAGAAGTCATAATGTAAGCATCCGACTCTGACTTCTTAAATTTTAGGGCTTCTTTTAGTGTTAGTTTTTCATGTATTCTTATGGTTTTGAGTTTCGTCCGCGAGGTATTGTGATTCTTGCTTCGTGTTTTGTTTGGCCATGGTTCACGTATTACATTGAGACCTTATAGATAATTTATTTAAATTTTTGTTATAGTTCAATCTTACTTTTTTTTAATAATTTGAATTTTTTGGATCTCTTACAAATTTCTTTCAGGCCTTTTGGATTGTTTGAGGTGATGAACTGGGCCAGGAAAAAATAATGACGAAAACGGCTGAGGATGTTTTGGATGACCAGCGATGGTGGTTCTGGTAATAACTCCTGGACAGAAGCTATGATTTGACAGAAGTACAAACCTGATATGTGATTGTTCCAACATGAGCAGGCGTTGAACATTGGAAAATGGTCCGTTTATGATCGAGAAAACGGTTTGTGGGTAAATTGCCTTATAATCTTAACAATGACTCGGTTGAGCTCTTTAACTTTCCTGGAGTTGTTGAGATTGCAAAGTTATTATTAAGATTTCAAATACATCTTTTATCAAAAGAGAAAAAAAGTTAACGGTAAGGTTTAATTTGGATGACTCTTATTTATAATGCACCACTATTTTTCTTATGAGATTTTTGTTGGACTTTCTTATTTATAATTCACCACTATTTTTCTTATGAGATTTTTGTTGGACTTTTAAGGTCACACCTATTTTCTCCCAAATAAAAAAAACCTTGAAATTATATGGATGTATGTTGTGATACCATAATTCCCATTGCTACCCACTCATATATTTCAATGCAGTTTCCATTTATTTCATGAAAAATACTAACTTTGAATTTAAAAGCGATTGTCTTGACTTTAGAAATCCAAAGAATAAGGGTGGTACTACTGATATGTCATATTTTGTTTTCTATATGTGACATTCTTTGATGTAGACTAATGATGGTATGTACAATTAAAATACTATGTTTTATAGAAGTTTAGTTTATGATGTTACATGATATAACAGGTGGTGTATTCTATAAATTCTGGAACTGAAGCAAATGAGCTGGCAATGCTGATGGCACAGCTGCATAGTGAGAATCTCAGGATTGATTGCCTTGATAAATGCATATGATGGTGGAAGCCTGAAGAATTGGATTGACAACTCTGAGCATATGGAAATACCCAATACCTCATGTATTTCTACTTGATAAATCTGGATGTTCAGCTAAACGTTACGGGTATAACTGTAAAACAAGTGGGGTTAGATAATAGACTAATGGAGTATTTGACTAGATGAGCTTGATGTGCAAATAATTTTTTTCCTTTCTTTAAATTTTATAAAATGTTAATGTATAAGGTATCATCAATTGAAACTATATTATCACATTTTATTAATAAAATGATTTAGGAGGTTGTATGCATATTGAAAACACTTTGGGCAACTTTTGACCCACTCAACCCATTTCCATTCTAGCAATTTTTTTGACCCATTAGAGAAAAAGTAAAACCCAAATCAACCGTTTTACTGATAAATGTGGTGTGGTGCATGGTTACAGTGGTGGATGTCATTTGTTTTGTAGGTGAATTATAATAGGGATACTGAACAGAGTAGATGGTTTGGGTTTTGTGATAATGAACATAGTTGAAGAAGCTTTTAAAGCCATGGAGACTTTTAATGGCTATGTAAGTTTTATGCCTTTCTTGCTATTTATTTTATTATTTTCTTGATGGAACTAAATGTGAACGGGTAAGCTCTATTGAACAGGCCGAGCAGGTTCGTAAGTGTATATAGAAAATCTTTAACAAATTGTGATTTTTTTCTTTAACTTTTTTTTATTCAGTATAATTTAATATTTACGTTAGTAATCGAACATTTCTTCATTAAAAAGTTTTTTGTTCATACTGTGAAATAATATGTATTATTGTAAGGCCATCCGTGTAACACACGGATTTTTAAACAACTAAATAAATAAATATATACACACAAAATCAAATCCTATACCTGGCGCTGGTTGTGTTCATAAAAGAATAACTGCTGGCTGTAAACTATTACTCTTTTCTGGTTCCCCATGGCCCATTAGAACTAATTGTCCACTATAATTAGTTTGAGCCCAATTAAGTATACTTTCATGAGTGGATCATGCTAATTTACTCAGCCCATTAAAATCTTTAGGTTGTTGCAGTCCATCTAAGTGAGTCCATTTTCACCTTTACCTCAATAGCGAATTTATTTCCCTTGCTGTTCCACTTCCAAGCATGAGACCAAAATTAATTTGCATCCACATGTGACGTATTTGAAATGTAAGGATAAAATACAAATTGACACACAAAGTTACTTTAAAATGAGACCCGAAAGAAGTTTCTTTTTGATTTTTTTTTTCCTATCTACTTAAGTATTACAAAAATGCAAAATGTAAGGATAAAATACAAATGGACACACAAAGTTACTTTAAAATGAGAACAAAAAGAAGTTCCTTTTTTGATTTTTTTTTCTATCTACTTAACTATTACAAAAATTGCAAAACATAAAAAAAATCGTGTATTTACTCTAGTAGAGTAATTGCTTTGGGTTTATATAGCTTCCGACCATCGCATGTTTAATAAATATGTACCTCATACCTCATGGGCCTTTTCTATGAGGTTTGGCTTAAATCGTCATCTTGTAATTTTCATTTTAGATCGTTTCCCTTTCAAATAAAAGAAGAAAGAAAGAAAGAGAACAAATTCAAACCAGCCAAGGATTGTACGACCAATTACTTACAACTAAATCCTCTTCTACATCATCCTTTTTCCCACTCCCCGTTCAGATGGTTTTCAAAGGAAGGGTGGGCAACAAATACCACGAGCTCTCTGTCCCACACATGTATTCAGAATCAAGTATAGTTTATTAGTTTCGTCAAATGTCCCTATCTACTCTCTTTGAACAATATACTTTAATTTCCACCATTTTTTGCTTCTGTTAGCGTCCCTAAGATTCTTGGATTTCTTGCAATATGAGATTGAATGCTAGAAAGAAAGTTGCGAACAAACAAAATGAGGATGTTTGACACCTCGATTGTCTCCAAGACCTCTAATGCGAATGAGATAATCTTAGTCAATATTTTGTTTGAAGGTCTTGGCTTATGCTGCGCTTCCCCCTCCTTTGGTCAAGGCTTGCGTAATAACTTATAGATTCCTCATTTTAGGTCACTAGATTCTTTAGCCTATAAAATTCAAAATAATTATACTATGACAACATCTACGTATTTCATAGTATGAAAATAAGCATAAATAAAATGCGCCGATCAATAATAAAAAAATAGGGTCATACCCATTCCTTGACATAAGGAAAACAATGGGGTGGTAATTTCTTGACTATGTCATAGTCCTAATTAAATTTCTTGGTTGTTTAGAGGGTTTGGGACTTTGAAGACTGATTATAGGTAGTTTATGTAGTTAAGTGTTTATACGTGTTCTGCCAATGGGGTAAACAAACTTTGACTAGATTAGACGTACACATGGTCGGAGATTTTGCATGGGACCGCTTAGGTTGCACGCAGACCAACAAGTCATGTGTCACCAAAGTAGTCCCATGCCACGACCCCAATCATGTGTCATATTTTGTTAAAGTCTGCTTGTTTGATTAGCGGTTTATCTAGAAATACTTATATTCTTGGAACCCACTAGCGCTCTTCAAAATCTAACAATCAAAAAGTCCAGTCTTCGTTAGACCAAGTTTGACCACCATCATTGGGTGTGTTACATGTCAAGAATTATTAGGATTTGAGCCTAAGAGTCGAGGCGGATCAAAACCATCAACAACAAATCATTCTTCATATTTTTTGTATCGTCTTGTAACTGTAGACTAAGGGTCGACACAACTGTATGATATGATTTTGAGCACAAGAAATATAGTAGACTGTAGAACTTCAACCCACATTGATCCAATTTTCACTTTCAGTATCTACCTTGTTTGGTTTGCTAGGTAAATACACGATAATTATGTTTATATGTTGTTAAAAATATATGTCCTAATTGTACATCATTTATTTGTTATACATGTGCATGTGACTTGTTAACGTGTTACATATCAAGTATTTGCAGATTTATAAGTTAAGGGTGTTGTTATGTCTTTGTGAGAAAGTTGAAGGTTTACTTAGAAGATATTGAGGGGTTGTGATCGTCATTGGCAGTTGTTCAGGGTGCAAATTGTAACATGGAAAGATCCGGGTATATAAAGAGAAGTGATGGTACTGTGCGCAGTTGATCATCACCAGTCTCTCTCATATTTCTCTGTATTAGGGTTTGTTCACTTTGTTATCAGTCAGTTGTATTTGTTGTTGATCTCATCTTGTTTCTATGAGATCTGTATTGAAGAAACCCTAGATCAACTAGACCGGAATCAAAGTAGATCTATGGAATGGGCTCTGCATAAAAAGGTTAACCCTCCGTTTGGTTTCACGATGGATGCTGAATAGAACAATACTCCGGCTGATCCTGCAAAACAGAACACCGTTAGCTCGCCACGGGGAGAAGGGGGGGTTCTCTCCGTGACCACCCTCCAGCGTGAGAATAAGTACAGGTAGTCGGAAGTAAGTATTGTAAGTGAGAGAGTAGTTGAGTGTGAATACCTTTCCTTGAACTCCAAGTTACTTATTTATAGCCGGTGTTTGGCGCCAAAAAGAGAGATTGTTAACATTAACGGAATATTTTGTTATTCCGTTAGCGTTTGTTGGCAATCTGTTAGTGCACACGGATCGTGAGCTCATCTGCGGTTAGGGAGGCGCCACGTGTCAACATGAGATCACTACATCTTATGAATGTGAGCATGCCATCACCGTGATCTTCCTCAGCCGTCCTGATGCTGCCATGTAGCAATTGGTTATAACCGAAAAGATGCTTGCACGATTGGGTGTTAATGGCTTCTAGAAGGTTTCACAGCTGTTATCCATCTATCATTCGCCACGTGTATATTCTGTTACAACAGAAAAGATTCCCCTTGCTTCTGCACCAAGTTAATGATTTTGCTAAGGGAAAGTTTCAGGATTTACTGTTTCCTTGCGCAAGAAGTGCAAGTTAGTTAACTGATCTTCCTTCTTTTCCTTGCTGCTTGGCGCAACGTTTGGTGGATGCTTGCTTTGATATAAATATCTGCGCAAGGTTTGCGCATGGAGCATTATCAAGCAAGAATGTTCAAGGTTAACTTTGAACCTTGCGTGAGCCCGCGCAAGGTAGTTAAATGAAGCATTTATCGGACAAGAATGTTCAAGATTAACTTTGAACCTTGCGCGAGCCCGCGCAAGGTAGTTAAATGAAGTATTTATCGGACAAGAATGTTCAAGATTAACTTTGAACCTTGCGCGAGCCGGCGCAAGGTAGTTAAATGAAGCATTATCAAACAAGAATGTTCAAGCTTAACTTTGAACCTGCGCGAGCCCGCGCAAGGTAGTTAAATGAAGCATTTATCCAAAGAGAGTGTTCAAGGTTAACTTTGAACCTTGCGCGAGCCCGCGCAAGGTAGTTAACTGAAGCTTTCCTCTCTTGGATATTTGGCGTAAAGTTCTAATAAATCTTATTTTGGCAAAGAAGTATGCGCACAGTTTCTTTAGAAGTTATTAATGGGTATGGTTTCCTTGATTGGCGCAAGGTTTTTGGGACCATACCCCTTCAAGTCCCCCCAGTCCAGTGTCGCTCCTATGTAAGAATAAAAAGTAGGTGGAGCACTGGACTTAAGATAAATGTGCTGCGCTAGGTAAGGACTAGCTTTTTGTTGCTTTATGCATCTTGTGTCGTAAGTAAATTTTGAAAAAGTATTTGAATTTCAAATATGCTTAGACACGTGTCACTTATCTGGGTGGTGTAGTTGGTGACGACGCACGTTCTTGAGACGTGGTGGTACTGTTGACAGGCTGTCAAGAGTACTTGTCTTACCGTATTTAATGCTTTTTAGCGGCACTCGCGCGCGTGGAGCGGTTACTGTTCCCCCCACTCGCCCTTGCGGTTACATGGGGAAACGTGACGGCCGTAAAAGTCGCTGTAGTCAAATCGTGCATTAATTGCGGTTAGTATATAAAGGGATCAACGATCCATTTGCTTCCTCACCCAATCTTGAGAGAAATTTATGTTCAAAAATTCCGGCGATCCTCAAAGCTTTCTAAGTTTTCCTTAAAGTTCAAGTTATGGCTATCGGTGCAAGCTCTGCTGAGATGTCGTTGTCAAGTTTGCCACCGCTAAAGTGGTCGAAGAAATATTTTGATAATCTTGCCACCAACTTCCTTTTCGCTTCGTCCTGGAAAGCGTTTCTTCCGGAGGCGAATGCCACGGCGGCTGATGCGCCGGCTGGCTTCATTACATTATCCTACGATTATTTTGCCGAAGGGAACTTCTGGCTGCCGGTGACCCATTTCTTGCTGGAAATTCTTTATTTTTACAAGATTCATATTTCTCAGTTGAGCCCGATGGGAATGGTGAGGATTCGGCATTTCGAGTTCGTCTGCCGACTGATGCAGATCTTGCCGTCGGTCGAGAAGTTTAGAGTTTTCTACCAGCTGCACTGCTCGTTGGGTTTTTATTCGTTCCAACAGCGTGTGCAAGCCAAACGTTTGTTGCTGGTGCCGCCGAAGTCCTACCATGACTGGAAACAGAAAATTTTCTTTATCAAGGCGGCGGTGATCCCGATGAAGATGACATTCCGGGGCAGTGATGAGATTGAGCTGGAGACCTTTCCCATACCTACCGACGAGGTATGGTATCAAGATATTAAGGATGTGCCCAATATTGTTTTACCGGAGAGGGCCCTCATCGCTGCCGGGATGAGTATTTTTTGGAAGAAGGAACACCGAGAAAAAACGGTGTCTACAGAAGATGGGACTGGTATGTAACCCTTTAACTTCTTAGCAATATCTTTCAATAGGTGTATACTGATGCAAAAATGTTTGCTATGTAGCTGCGCCTCTCTACTTGGTCTCTTTCAAGAGAGAGAAGGGAAAAATGGCCGCCGTGCCTATTGCTGACGGTGAGGATACTTGGTTCTCACAAATCTTGGGGAACTTTGAGTTGCCCAAGCAGGAGGATCTGGAGGTGCAACCATGTTCGGAGACTGGTAAATAAGTCTATACAAAGCCTAAGTTGATATTGCAATATAACTTAATGGCGCAACCTTTACTTAATATGATTGATTATGCAGGTGATTTGGTGAACTTGGGCGTAGGCCCTGATTCGAAGAAGAAGAAGAAACCAACTGCTGCTGCAGCTGCTGCGCCTCCTCCTTCCAACCTAGAGAAAAAAACCAAGCCACCAGCTGGTGCGAAAGCTGAGGGCAAGAAAGGTACATTTCCCGTATCTGACTCTTGGTGCAATTATGTGGTGGTGTCGGACTCACTGGAGGGTCTTGCGCCTGTAGGTTTGAAGAAACCGAAGCCAGAACCCGTTGACACCTCATCTCTTCCTACTGCGAACTCAGATGATCCTTTGGAAATACCTTCAAGCCCGGAAGAAGCGTTGAAGCGTACTACGAAGAGGAAGGAGGTGGAGACTAAAATTCCTGCGCCAACCAAGGTTGCGCGCCAGCGCATTGGTAAGAGGGCAATCTGGATGCCTTTGCAAAAAAGTTCTCACCTGGTACGTCTGATTTGTTGCGCATTTCTGTCATAAAAGTTGCGCAGAATCTGATACTTGTTATATGTTGATATGCTTTGCAGAGAAAATGGTGAAGACTGCGCCGGCACCTCATCTGTTATATTATCGCCGCGCAGGCCTGAGAATGTTGAGGGAGATGCGGGGCAAGAAACTCCTGTTCCTGAAGCCGACCCCATTGTCCCGGAACACATTGAGAAGGTGGCTCCAGAAGAAGAGCCCAAAAATTTTGATACTGAGAATCCTGCTGGTGAGCAGGTTAAAGATACGGCTACAGATGCTGGGGAACCGTCAAGGTTGATTTCTAAGGAAGCCGGACCTTCAACACAAGGCAAAGGCTTTGTGTTTGTTGAGGATTCGGAGGGGGAATCACCCATTCGCCCAGAGGAAACGCCTGGGGATTATTATAATCGCTCTTATTCTGAGAGGCGGGCCTCTGCGATTCATCAGCCTGTGTGGAAGGTTAAGCAGGACGATGTTTTTACCGATTGACACTCCTGTAGGGAGTGGTATAAGGGCATCTTCCCACTGGCGGAGGTGAAGCGCCAGGAGGAAAAAGTCCATGAAGCCACTTACGAGTCATAGTTGCAAGAGTCTGCCCTTGCCTCGTCCACCATAAATAGAATTGTGCGCGAATGGCGCAGTATGAACAAGGAGTGGGACGAGGTTGAGCTTGAGAAAGCGAGGGCTAAGCTTGAGAAGGAGAAGACATTGAAGATGCTTGTTGATTTTGAGGCGGAAAAGGACCAATTTGAGAAGGAGAAGAAGACTGAAGAATGGGCTGCGCTGTCTTGGAAGCGCAAGTGTGAGGCGTCTGCTGCGCAATATGCGGACGAGCGCAAGCGCTTTGTGGAGGCTTGCGAGCGTGATAATAAAGAAAAAATTTCTCTGCGCAACGAGATTGAGAAACTCAAAAAAGAGAAAGCTGATGCAATTGCGGCAGCAGAAGAAGCGCGCTCACACCGAGAAAGAAGCGAGCAAAATGAGGTATCAACCAAAATGACTCTCCTTCTTAAGAATAAAGAAATTGATGATCTAACTGCTATGCTTTTTGACCAAGAGCGGTTGCAAGATGAGGTTGACAGTTTGAAAAAAAGATGTCAACCTGCACCGAACAAAGAAAGCCGAGTTGATCCGCCGTTTGACTGAAGACGATCAAAAACTTAACGACACGGAGGTCGCTCGCGCTACTGCAGAAAGCTTGACCGAATCCCTCATGAACCAGCTTACCTGGTTGCGGGAGTATGGGATTATGGAGGTAATATTCACTTTCTTTATTCATCTGGTATGATTGTCGCAACATATATTGATTGTATTTATGTACAGATCGCAAATGCCATCCTTAACTCTACGGGGTTGGATGAGAGAGTGACAGAATTAATGGTGGCGGCGCGCAATGATGGGCACGCCGAGGGCTATAGAGAATGTACTTTGCACGTGGCCCATGCGCTGAAGATTGAATGGGATACCAGCCGTACTGCCACGCATGGGCTAAATACTGCCGTCATTTATTCTGCTGCCAAGGAAAAATATGATCAATTGCAAATTCCGATTATGGACGTTGTGGACGCCGCGCTGCAGCAAGACGACTTTGTTGATAAGCTAAAGGAGATTTTTTCTTCAGCAGAGAAGCAGGCGGGAATCAAGTCCATAGAATAGGAAATTTGTAATTTTTACTGTATGATAACTTGTAACGTTGCGCTTTTGCGCAAGTATCGTGAATATAATATATTTCAGTTTTACAATGTTTGCATGGAACCAATTACTTGTTTAGGATAGACAAATGAACAATTTCTTTTCTCATGTGTGAGCGTAAGTGTTAAATTAGCTTGTGGCTCATGAGTTTGTGTTTTTGTTTATCCAAAGGAATTGCATGCATTTTGTAAATGAACATATATAAGATTGTAAGTAGTGGCAAAATATTTTATTCATACTGACAAAGCGCAAGGCTATGGTTGCCACTAAGATTACATAACAAAATAAAGTAAGCAGTCTCGTTATGCAACGCTCAGAAGTTGCTTAGAGGACCGAGATTACATATAACATCGGCGCATTGCTGGGCGTTCCAGGTTCGGGGAACGCTGGATCCATCTATACGCTTCAGAGTGTACGCGCCTTTTCCCAATACTTCATTTATTACGAATGGGCC
Organism: Scalesia atractyloides; assembly: GCA_947069175.1. Classification (NCBI taxonomy): domain Eukaryota; kingdom Viridiplantae; phylum Streptophyta; class Magnoliopsida; order Asterales; family Asteraceae; genus Scalesia; species Scalesia atractyloides. Next base: position 100,958,776 of record CAMTDV010000024.1, on the reverse strand, counting down.
TTCCCATCGTGGGGCTAACTTCCACGGTTTTTCGGCATTCGACGCTTCATTATCGCGAAGAACAAAGTCACCAGGCAAAAAGGAACAGATGCGCACCCTTTTGTTGTAATACTTTTCAAGCTGGGACTTGTATTTAGCTTCGCGAATCGCTGCGTTTTCTCGGCACTCTTCCAATAAGTCTAGGTCGATGCGCCGTTGTTCTTCGTTATCTTGTTTTTCCAAGGCTAGCATTCTTGGAGATGGTAACCCAATTTTGGCAGGAATCACAGCTTCCGTGCCGTATACAAGGCTAAAAGGAGTTTCTCCAGTGCTAGTCTTGGGCATAGTTTGGTGTGCCCACAAGATGCTAGGCAATTCGTCAACCCACCCCCGCCGTGCCGTGCCAAGGCGGGCTTTGATACCGTCGACCAACTGTTTGTTTATGCTTTCAACTTGACCATTTGCTTGCGGGTGCGCAACAGAAGCGAAAACATGCTGGATTCCCATTTCGGTCATCCATGTTTGAAACTCTTGAGTCGTTAAATTTGGACCGTTGTCTGTAATAATGCGCATGGGCAGACCAAAACGGCAAATTATATACTCCCAGATGAATTTGCGAATTACCATCGCTGTAGTAGAAGCTAAAGGTTTGGCTTCAACCCATTTAGTGAAGTAATCGACCGCAACAATGATAAACTTTACTGCGCCGGGCGCATCTGGAAATGGTCCCACTAAATCAATGGCCCATTGTTGAAATGGCCAAGCTGTTGTGACGGGTACCAAAGGATTCTTTGGGCGCAATGTTTTAAGGGCATGCCTTTGGCAGGACATGCACTTGCGCAAGATCTCTACCGCGTCAACGAACATTCCAGGCCAATAATACCCTGCGTTTTTTACTTTGGCTACAACCATGCGCGGCCCAGAATGTATGCCACATAGTCCCTCATGAATTTCCTTGATCAGGTATTGCGCGTCATGTTTGTCAACACAGCGGAGCGAAGGACCCATGTAAGAGCGTCGGTACAGGATACCGTCAATCATTTCATAATTGAGGGCTTTGCATCGTAACTTTCGTGCTTGCTCTCTATCTTCTGGTAAAGAACCATGCAACAGATACATCATTATTGGAGACATCCATGATGGATCTCCTACTTCGATCATTGTCACTTGCCTGAGAGGGACGGATGGATTACTTAAAACCTCGATGCGAACCTCTTTTGCTAAATGCTTGAAGCTAGTTGCAGCAAGTTTACTTAGAGCGTCAGCATGTTTGTTTTCGCTTCGCTTGACGTGCGTGATTTTAAATTGTTGGAACTGTGCTATAAGAGCATTGGCTTGCACCAAGTATAGAGCCATGATATCTCCCTTTGCATCGTATGTTCCAACTACTTGCTCAGCCACTAAAAATGAATCAACATGGGCTTCTAAATTTGCTGCGCCCATTTTGATAGCGAGGCGTAAGCCTGCTAGCAAAGCTTCATATTCAGCCTCGTTGTTGGTGCTTTTAAAATCCAACCGAATTGCATATGTGAATTCTGCTCCTTCTGGACTCATTAATCGAAGACCTGCTCCAGCCCCATCACTGTTTGATGCGCCATCTGTAAACAATGTCCAGGCTCTGTTGTCGATGAATAGGACTGGGTTTTGGATTGCTTGGCATTCTTCAAGCTTACCCAGCAGGAATTTCAGCGATGAAATCTGCCAAAACTTGGCCTTTGATAGCTGGTCTAGGTTTATAACAGATGTTATAAACCTCCCAATTCTATTGCCCATTTCGCAAGTCGTCCAGAAACGTCTGGTTTGGCCAGGACTTGGCCTATGTGAAAGTTTGTTAAAACTGTAATAACATGTCTAGAAAAGTATTTTCGCAGCCTGCGAGAAACATGGATCAATGTTAAAACTAATTTTTCCATGATTGAATACCTTGTCTCTGGATCGTTCAACATTTTGCTGATATAATAAATTGGAGACTGGACCCCTTCGCGTTCTACCGACGAGACAGCACCTACTGCTACCTCAGATGCAGCAAGATATAAGACCATGGGTTCTTTTTCTTGAGGAGCAGTAAGTGTGGGAAATTGAACTAAACAATCTTTCATCTGCTGGAAAGCTTATCAGCTTCAGGAGTCCATGCGAACTCTTTGCTCTTTGCACAATTGCGCAAGGTTCGAATGAATGGATAAGATTTTGCAGCATGATTGGCGAGGAAGCGGTTTAGCGCAGCTAACCTTCCAGCCAAACGTTGCATCACTTTGACGGTAGTCGGAGAAGACATTTTTTGTATTGCATCGACCTTTTCGGGATTAACTTTGAAACCATCTTTTGTGACGATGAAACCCAAAAATTTGCCATCCTCCATGCCGAAGGAGCATTTGCTGGGATTTAACTTTAGGTTTACCTCGCGCAGAGAATCAAAAGTTCTTTGGATGTTATCTAGCATAGTGTCTTCTGAATTACTCATAATGACCAAATCATCCATGTAGACTTCCACAGTTTTCCCAATGTCATCTCCAAACACTGTATCCATCAATCTTTGATAAGTAGCTCCCGCATTGCGGAGACCAAAAGGCATCTTGGTATAACAAAAAATGTCCTTCTCCGTGCGAAAAGCGGTTTTATCTTCGTCTTCTTTTTTCATCAAGACTTGATGATAACCTTTGTAACAATCTAGGAAACATTTCCAGCGAAAGGAAGCTAATGAGTCAACTTTTTTGTCAATCTTAGGAAGAGAATAACAATCTTTCGGACATGCCTTGTTTAGATCTTTAAAATCTACGCACATCCGCCATCCGCCATTGTGTTTCTTTACCATGACTGGGTTTGCCACCCAGGTCTGGTATTTGACTTCGCGCAGAATACCAGCATTTAATAACTCGATGACTTGTTCGTTCATAGCCGCTGTTTTCTGACCCGAGGCTGCGCTTTTTCTGCGCAACTGGCTCTGCTGATGGAAATACATTCAGGCAATGTTCCGCAACATCGCGCGGGACACCAACCATGTCGGCAGGTGTCTAGGCGAAAATGTCTTTGTTGCGAAACAACAGTAGTTTAAGCTTTGAACGGATTTCAGTACTGACTGCAGGTCCTAATAGGATTGTCTGCTCAGGGTACTTATTGTTAAGTATCCACTTTTCTGGTTCATTACTTGGTAATGTCTTGCCAGCCTTCATAACTGGTTCTTCAATTGACATGATTTCTTTCCGTGCATAAAGTATAGCTAAGCCATTAGGTGTTGGAAAACCACAAGCAGCATGCGGAGCGGAAGTAATCATACTAAAATCACGTTGCGCGCTGTAACATCCGTAAAAAACCGGGTTAACCAAACCCGCTTCGTTTATTAACCGAACAACCAGTTAAAAATTTCGTTACATATCTAATGCTCAAATTAATTTTAAACGGTACATAATTAATAAGTATATTAGAATATCAAATTTATAATGAAATAAAAATAAGATTCTGATGCCGGGAATTGAACCCGGGTCAGCCGGGTTTTGAACTCCAAAGACTTAACACACCCACACATAACCACTCCGCCACTTGTTGTTTTCCAGTCAACTCTAGGAAACAAATGAATTTTATAGTCAATCATAGATCAACCGGTTGCGCCAAACTGAAACCGTAATCGGCTATTCAACCGTCCAAAACGTTTGAGTAATCGCGAATTCTGGTTTATAACCGATGCACCGACGATCCTAATCAATTCAGACTTGAATTAACTTAAATTTTGATGATGATCGGATTTTATAACCGAAGATATTCAATTTCTGATTTCCGCCAACAATTGCTTCCTCTTTCTACACAAAATCATTCGCATAACCTGCCATTTCACTTTCGCTATACATTCGGTTCGTCAGAAAAGTTTTTTTGAACTCGCCGGAAAATCTCTGCAAGTCACCGGAAAACCGAGACCTTCATTAATACGGTAAATACTTCGACTGTTTCTATTTCAATCCGTTGTTAGACTATTACTAACTCCAAACCAACAATCAGAATCAATCCTAGACGACATAGCCGGAATATTCAGCTCTCGCCGGAAAACTTCTGGAATTTCCGATCTCACGCGGTGAATCGGTATGAACATTCAAAACCTCTGTTAATCCTTGTTTAGTACCTCACTTTCATAACTAATCAATCAAATTTGGTAATTGACCCGAACAGAGGAAGCTCATAATCAGAGCCGACGATCCTTGCCGGAGTTTCGAGAACGACGACCTGTTCCGGTACTTTCTTTCCCCAAACCTTCTCCGTTCATCACCTTTCAACTTGTTCATATTATTCGTTAACTGAATTAAACAAATAACAGCGAGATAACCGTTGTCTGTGTTATAGACGAAGAAGACGAAGTAGTAGATGATATTAAGATTAATTAAAATGGATATTGTAAACGGGTTAGACACACAGTCCAGCGGTGGACTGTGTGCACATACAAATCACACGCCGCGAGTTCGATCCTTGACACACGTATACCCGTAATTAAAATGTTCTTTTTTTCTAAATGAACCGGATCCTTTTCGCAATTAGATGTTAAGTATAATAAAAATCTGTATATTAAACAAGTTAGACACACAGTCCAGCGGTAGACTGTGTGTAACGATAAAGCACAGGTCCCGGGTTCGAGACCTGTTAGTGACACCGGTTCGATGATTTAAAATATTTTTGAAAATAAAAGAATTTTGAATAAACTGAGTTAGTATATAAGTATAATTAAAAACAAAATTATTCCGGGTTAGACACGTAGCTCAGTTGGTAGAGCTGCGTGCACGCGTACGGGAGGTCACGAGTTCGAACCTCACTCGGCGCATACAATTACACAATAAAACCGGTCAACAAGTCAAACGGTCAACGGTCAACGGTCAATGCAAAAGTCAACATATTTTTATATTTTTATTTATTTAATTTAAATTAAAAATCAATTAAAAATACTTAAAAATAATGTTTTTAAAGATAGGAAATAGCCTTAAACTCACAAAAATATATCTAAAAATCCTATTAAAATTATCAAAAAAATCCACTCATTTACTATATTTTTCGTTATTATTTAGGTTAGTTAATACTCCTTGTTCAATCCTTCCAACTCGTGCGTATCTCATCATCTCCAACCAAACGCACCCAATGTGAGTGAATCTTTACAAATTCCCCGTTTTAATCACGTTTTTTTGGGGTGTATCATGTGTCTTGCTATTTATTATATCTAAATCATTGTGCATACATCATATTATGAACAAATGTGTATTCAGCTTGTTTCAACTGTTTGTGTGGTTACTGTTAGATTTAATTTATTATTTTCGGTACATGCAAGTTCATAGGCCGCCGCTCCCCATTACATTATGAGCGTTGAGCATGTTCCCCATTACATTATGAGCGTGAACCTGGCGTGCCAACATACGATCGGCTCCGTTTGATTGAGCCTTGATCGCACAGACATTTATCATTTTCAGTACATGCAATACGATCGGCTCCGTTTGATTGAGCCTTGATCGCACAGTTTCATTCATGTTATATATTTATGCAAGTTGATATGTTATTGTATGCTGTTGGTATGTTATTGTATGTTATTGTATGCTGTTGGTATATTATTGTATGTTATTGTATGTTATGTTTGTGGTTGTTATTGCTACTGTTTGATTATATACATTTGCTCACTTATGATTATTGCACAATTTTTCTTTGATAAAATAACAAGAAAATCAATAATAAATGTTTATCTAACAAGGTTCACTCGCCAACTTATGTTGACCCAAAAACCCCCATTTTTTACACATGATACAGGTGAACCAGCTGCAGTAAGAAACACATAGGATTGGCCTAGAAGAATAAAATGATTTAGAGCTTGGAATTGTTTAGTTGGTTATTTTTCTTTGTATTTGTATGGACATGTTTGGATTATTGAGAATGTAATTTTGACTTTAATAAATATGAAACATATTAGTAAATATCATGAGCTTTGGTGATAACCCAATTATGCCCCGACTCTTATTCCGCTGCGGGTCGGGGTGCGCGTTGATCCACCTTGAATCATGGAAACGTGCTGTTTCATTTTCTTGTTACTAGGCCCTTCGTTCTCGCGCGTAATCTGCTTAATTTATTTGCGCACGTTTTGGACTAGATGTGTAAGCTTCCCACTCTTTAACGCTTTCTCTATCTCCGTGCGCAGACTAATGCAATTATCTGTTGTGTGGCCGGCGTCTCTATGATAGTCAAAGAACAAATCTGGGTCTTGCCCTTTTTTGTTTTTCACTGGTAGCGGCTGTTTAAACTGATAATTCTCAGTGCTGAGAACCTCAGCCGGAGATTTCGTTAAGGGAGTCCACTGACGTTCCCTATTCTCCTGTTTAATCGCTTTTTGAGTTGCTATCTTGTTGATTGTTGCTCGCGCATCAATTGGTGAATACGGAGAAAACAAATTCTGACTTGACTCTTTCCAGTTTCTCTTGTACTTGCGACTACCTCTACTCAGGTCTTGCAGACGGTTCTGAGGTAGAGGTGGCCGGTTAGAACTTAAGTTGCGCTCAGTCTGGGCGTAAACCTTGGCTGCCGCCATGTGTTTATCCCAATTTTTTGGAAGGCCAGTTGTACCGGACAACACTTTAATCATTTCGTCTCACCTTACCGCATACTAGGACTGCGCGCGGATAAGGTCTTCATGGACATCTCCAATTTCAACACCTCTTTATTATAACGTGTTATAAAATCTTCGAGGCTTTCATCGTCTCTCCGCCAGATGTTCATTACATCTGAGGAGTCGCACACATATCGCCGTTGCTGACTAAAGTGTGTAAGAAATTTTTCTTTCAAGTCATTCCAAGAGGAAAGTTTACCTGCCGGCAAATTATCAAACCAAAGGCGCGCAGCGCCAGTAAGGGTTTGCACAAATAAGTGACACCACATAGGCAGTGTCCAACACCCGAGTAACCCTGCGCCGGTAAAGAGGCGCATGTGATCACCGGGATCAGTCAAACCGTTAAACTTTCCGACGTTGGATGGTAATTTTGCTCGCTCCAACGGAGCCAGTGCTATCTCTCTGGTAAACTTTGATTGTTCAGCTGCTTCGGTTGGGCGATACACCAAATTGTAATTATGCTCAGCTTCTGGATTGTATACTGCGCGTACTTTTGGCCTGTAACTAGCATGATCTGCAGATATTCGATTAAAAATACTTGCACTATCCCCCTCCTCATAGGTTCTATCAAGCTCGTCGTGTTGGGTGTCCCGTTTCTGTGAAGATCGCGGGCCCAAACGAGAGTGGACAGATGCGCGACGTTAAATGTTGTTTTCTTGCCTTCTATTACCAGAATGAACACGATCATTCCTGGTTTTAGAATGCATTTCTGTTCCATCTTCAGGCATGCGCGAAGGGGAACGGGCATGACCTTGAGTATTATAACTAAAAACTCGAGGTACCGGCGAAGCACGGACCTGAGGAGCACTAACCGGAGCTTGAAAAGCTGGAGTTCCGGTTTGGGCACATAACTGAGCATACATAGCGTTTAGAGTCGCTTGAGATTTTATTAACCACGATGATGGAGTCTCTCCAGGTGGTAAAATCGACGTAACATCAACTTGAAGAGCCGTCGGCGTTACAGGAATACTCGCATGATTAGGATCATACTGAGCATTAGCTTCGCCGGACGAATCCTCAACTATTTGTCCGTCGACCTGAGGTCCGACAACAACGCGTCGAATCCCTGATCGAGGACCTTGAAAAGATGATCCGTCAGCCATGACGCTGCAGATCTAAGTGAAACGAAACGAAAGGTGAGAGAATCGAAATTGGTGGGCGCCAATGAAGAAACCCTAGATCAACTAGACCGGAATCAAAGTAGATCTATGGAATGGGCTCTGCATAAAAAGGTTAACCCTCGTTTGGTTTCACGATGGATGCTGAATAGAACAATACTCCGGCTGATCCTGCAAAACAGAACACCGTTAGCTCGCCACGGAGAGAAGGGGGGTTCTCTCCGTGACCACCATCCGACGTGAGAATAAGTACAGGTAGTCGGAAGTAAGTATTGTAAGTGAGAGAGTAGTTGAGTGTGAATACCTTTCCTTGAACTCCAAGTTACTTATTTATAGCCGGTGTTTGGCGCCAAAAAGAGAGATTGTTAACGTTAACGGAATCTTTTGTTATTCCGTTAGAGTTTGTTGGCAGTCTGTTAGTGCACACGGATCGTGAGCTCATCAGCGGTTAGGGAGGCGCCACGTGTCAACATGAGATCACTACATCTTATGAATGTGAGCATGCCATCACCGTGATCTTCCTCAGCCGTCCAGATGCTGCCATGTGGCAATTGGTTATAACCGAAAAGATGCTTGCACGATTGGGTGTTAATGGCTTCTAGAAGGTTTCACAGCTGTTATCCATCTATCATTCGCCACGTGTACATTCTGTTACAATAGAAAAGATTCCCCTTGCTTCTACACCAAGTTAAGGATTTTGCTAGGGGAAAGTTTCAGGATTTACTGTTTCCTTGCGCAAGAAGCGCAAGTTAGTTAACTGATCTTCCTTCTTTTCCTTTCTGCTTGGCGCAACGTTTGGTAGATGCTTGCTTTGATATAAATATCTGCACAAGGTTTGCGCATGGAGCATTATCAAGCAAGAATGTTCAAGGTTAACTTTGAACCTTGCGCGAGCCCGCGCAAGGTAGTTAAATGAAGCATTTATCGGACAAGAATGTTCAAGATTAACTTTGAACCTTGCGCAAGCGCGCGCAAGGTAGTTAAATGAAGCATTATTAGACAAGAATGTTCAAGATTAACTTTGAACCTTGTGCGAGCCCGCGCAAGGTAGTTAAATGAAGTATTTATCAGACAAGAATGTTCAAAATTTAATTTTGAATCTTGCGCGAGCCCGCACAAGGTAGTTAAATGAAGCATTATCAAACAAGAATATTCAAGCTTAACTTTGAACCTTGCGCGAGCCCGCACAAGGTAGTTAAATGAAACATTTATCCAAAAAGAGTGTTCAAGGTTAACTTTGAACCTTGCGCGAGCCCGCGCAAGGTAGTTAAATGAAGCTTTCCTTTCTTGGATATTTGGCGTAAAGTTCTAATAAATCTTATTTTGGCAAAGAAGTCTGCGCACAGTTTCTTTAGAAGTTATTAATGGGTATGGTTTCCTTGATTGGCGCAAGGTTTTTGGGACCATACCCCTTCATGTATTGTATAAGTGATGATGATCATATGTGTATGATCATCAAAGGATCTGCTGTTGATCTTGTATTATATCGGTCTTACTATTGGTAAGATCAAAGGGTTCTGGGGGTGTTTTCTGGTTTGGGTTAAATAAGAGTTTTCTCCACCGTTTTGTCGCTATTTTGTGGTGTTATTTCTAGTTTTCTACTTTACATGTTGTGATTGTCAAAAGTTAACATGGAATCAGAGCAATCGCTCTTGATTTTAGCCTAAATTTTTTTTTGTCAAAGCTTTCTGCTGTAATTTGAGTTGGTTTGTGTAATTTTTTGGTCTATTTTGTTGTAGATTTGCTTTTGATCGGTTCTTGAAGTGTGTGCAGGTCGTTGATCTGGTAAGTATCTGTCAGATCTGGTGTGATAGAAACCCTAGCTAGGGTGGTTGATAGCTGAGAAGAGTTTATCTCCTGTTCGGAGTGAAGACTGTGTTGGTCCCTAAAACCCTAGAAGGTTTTAGGGCAAACAAACCAGATTTTCTACGCATCTTCTTGATTCTGCTTTGTAACCTTAGAAGGTTATAAAGTATATCAAATGGGAGGGAGTTAAACGTTTTTGTGAGATATTCTAATCACTCTCTTCTTACAGACTGTTGTTTCATCATTGCATTGTGTGTCTTAGGCATTATTGTTACCGGGCTAGTCGGACCGGCATTTGATCGAGTCGGTTGTCTTGTCATTGTATTGTGTATTGTTGTTAGTATTTCTGTTGATTAGCTTTATTTTGAGTATACAGCTACTGTGTAAAGACTTGTACTGGCACCTATAGAGTGATGAACCAGGAATATGGATTCAGTTAGCTCTGTTTAGTGCTTGATCATTCATTGTTTGTGAGTGGTATTGTGTTTGTTGGTTGTTATTCTTTCTTGTGTTTTAGTTTTCTCTTCTTGATTGTCTTCAAATATGAGTGGTGGTGATGTTGGTAGTTCTTCTGTGACACTTATAAGTAAACTGGACATAGGGGATCCTCTATATTTACATCCTAGTGACTCTAGTGCTTTAACTATAGTTAGTGTTAAACTAAAAGGAACTGAGAACTATTCTGTTCGGTCTAGTGCCATGAAACTAGCTCTAGAGGCAAAAAAATAAATATGGTTTCATTGATGGAAAGTGTAAGAAATCTGAAGATGATCCTGTGTTGGCTAGTCAGTGGGATAGATGTAACTCTGTAGTTCTTACTTGGTTATTAAATTCAGAGTCTGAGGAGTTATTTTTAGGGCAAGTGTTTTCTAAATTAGCCTCTGAAGTGTGGAACGATTTAAAAGAAACTTATGATAAGGTTGATGGCTCTGTTGTTTATGATTTGTATAAGAAAATAAATTCTGTTTCTCAAAATGGAAGTTCAGTTTCTGAGTATTATAACAAGTTAACAACTATGTGGAAACAATTTGATGCCATGGTTCATTTACCCTCCCGTTCATGTCAGGCAGCACAGGATTATAATGATTTTTCAACCTTAATAAAATTAATGCAGTTCCTAATGGGCCTTGATGATATTTATTAGCCTGTTAGGACAAATATGTTAACAAGAGAGCCGTTGCCATCTATTAAAGTTGCTTTTTCTATCATATTGAGGGAAGAGTCACATAGGAATGTTGGTAATAGTTCAAAAGGGCAAAATGTTTCATTTGTGTCTAAACCAAATCAGTCTTTTGATAGTAAAAAGAGATTTCCTAGAGGGCCTAATCCAAACTTAAAATGTACCCACTGTAACATGATAGGACATACTGTTGATAGATGTTTTAAGATAATTGGCTATCCTCCTAGAATGAAGAGAAGGACAGGAGGACAATTTGTGAAAAATAATGTGTCTAATAAATCTAATGTTGTTGTTGGGTCATCTAGTTCTATTGGTTCTTTGCCTTTTACATCTGAGTAGATATCTAAACTGCTGAGTCTGGTTGATGGGAAAAGTGAGTCTGATCAGATAAAGATGAATGTAGGAGGTCAGTCTCACTTTGCTAGTTGTTCTGTTGTTGGTTCTCTTTGCTGCAATTATAATTGGATAGTTGATTCTGGTGCAACACAACATATGGTTAAAACTGACAAAGATCTTTTTAATTGTATAGATATGTCTGAATTTGATTTAAAAGTCTTGTCATCCAAATGGTACTAGTGTTAAAGTTGGAGATTTAAAACTTTTAGAAAATATGGTTATAAAAGATGTCTTTTTTGTTCCTGACTATAGCGTAAATCTTTTGTCTATCCATAGGTTAGGAAAAGATAATGGGATAACTATTTTGTTTAATGAAGAAAATTGTGTTTTACAGGATTCCAAGTTAAGGAAAGTCCCGGTGACTGATAGACAGGAAAATGGGTGGTATTTTCTAGGTTTAAATGGTAATAATATTAATACATGTTTCAACAGTAGTGTGTTGTCTGATATATGGCATAGTAGGTTAGGTCATCATTCTGATCGAGTCTTGGCTGTGTTAAAAAATCGTCTTGGTATAAAGTCTGCTGAGCATGGCCCATTTGAAATTTGTCATAGAGCTAAACAGGTTAGGGTTCCATTTCCGTTAAGTGAACATAAATCCAAGAGTATAGGTGACTTAATTCACTTAGATGTTTGGGGTCCTTATAAAGTCACTAGTTATGAAGGTTTTAAATATTTTCTTACAGTTGTTGATGATTTTTCTAGAACAGTTTGGTGTTTTTTTCTTAAAAATAAAACTGAAGTTTTTGAAAAAATAACTAGTTTCTATAAGTTAATGTTAACACAATTCAAGGTAAAAATAAAGTTGTTTAGAAGTGATAATGGAACTGAGTTTGTTAATAATAAGTTGAGTATGTTTTGTAAAGAAAAAGGTATTTTACAACAGACTAGTTGTCCTTATACACCACAGCAGAATGGTGTGGTGGAAAGGAAACATAGACATTTGCTTAACATAGCCAGGGTTTTGATGTATCAAGGAGGATTACCTTTAAGGTTTTGGTCTGACTGCATTGTAACTGTTGTTTACATTATTAACAGGATTCCATCATCTGTGTTAGTTGGTAAAAGTCCATATGAGGTTGTTATTGGTTTTAAGCCTACCCTTTCTCATTTAAGAAATTTGGGTGTTTGTGTTTTAGTACAGTCCTGAATGAGACTGATAAGTTTGCTTATCATGATGATAAGTGTGTTTTGATTGGGTATTCAAATGTTAAGAAATGATACAAATTCTGGAATCTTGATGAGAAAAAAAATTTATATTCAAGGGATGTTAAATTTTTTGAAAGTGTGTATCATTTCAAAACAAAAAACTGGGGTTAACATGAATTCTAATGTTAATAATGAATTAAATCATATTAACTTTTTTGACTGTTATGAAATACTTACACCTAATATTTCTCAAAGTCCCAATGATGAAGAAAGGTACTTGGTTCTCATGGCAATCTTAGTGATGATCACCAGCTAGTTGACCCTTCTACATCTGCCACTACTAGTTAAGTTGAACAAGATGTGTCAACTATGGATAAGGAGTTAGTGTAGTAGTGGGAATTCTGGTGAGGTTGAGGACAGTGAGTTGTTAAATGTTGAGACCAACCCATCTGAGGGCAATATTCCTAATGTTAGAAAATCTAGTAGAACTGTTTCTTTGCCAAAAAGATTAGATGGTTTTGTGTTAGATGGTAAGGTCAAATATAATATAGATAGGGTTGTCAACTGTTCTTGTTTGTCAGCTGATAATTTTTGTTTTGTAAATAGTTTAAACAAAATTGTTGAACCCACATCATATTATGAAGCTTCAAAAGACCCAAGGTGGGTAGAAGTTATGAATGTTGAAATGGAAGTATTGTATAATAACAATATATGGGTTTTATCTGAGTTACCTGTTGATAGGAAAGCAATAGGGTGTAAGTGGATATATAAGGTCAAGTATAAGTCAAATGGTGACATTGAAAGGTTTAAAGCTAGGCTTGTAGCTAAAGGATACAATCAGAGAGAAGGTGTAGACTTTAGTGAAACGTTTTCACATGTGGTAAAAATGGTGACTGTTAGAATTGTAATTAGTCTAGCTGTTAAAAATAACTGGAAGTTGTTTCAAGTTGATGTCAATAATGCTTTCCTTTATGGGTCAATTACTGAGGATGTTTATACGCAATTACCACAAGGATATTAGATGAAACAAAAGTGTGTAAACTTGTAAAGTCTCTGTATGGCCTTAAACATGCTCCTAGAAAATGGAATGAAAAACTAGTTAAAGTATTAATTGATATTGGTTTTAAACAAAGCTTATGTGACTATTCTATGTTTGTTTTGAATAAGTCTGATGTGTTTATTATCCTTCTTGTTTATGTGGATGACATTGTCATAACTGGGAATAATGAAACAAAGATTGATAAAGTTAAACAAGTGTTAAGTGAAAGTTTTAAAATTAAAGATTTAGGTATTTTAAAATACTTTCTTGGTATTGAAGTGTTGTATGAAAGTCAAAATGCATGTTTGAATCAGAGAAAGTACTGTCTAGAACTGTTAAATGATTTTGGAAACCTAGGTTGTAAACCTGTTTCTATACCTATAGAGTTGAGTTTTGATAACATAAAAGATGATAAACTTCAAGTTGAATTAAAAGACATACCTGGATATCAAAAACTTGTAGGTAAATTAATCTACCTGTCGTTAACAAGGCCTGATATCAGTTACACAGTTCAGTACCTTAGTCAATATATGCATAAGCCCTTAGAATTGCATTTGAAAGGGGCATTGAGATTGTTAAGATATTTAAAGTTGTCACCTGGTAAAGGAATATGTTTTAAAAATGATGATGCTTTTGAGTTAATAGGCTATGTTGATTCGGATTGGACTAAAAATATTAATAACAGAAAATCAATAACTAGGTATTTTATTTTTCTGGGAAATTCTTTAGTTTCCTAGAAAAGCAAAAAACAAAGTGTTGTGTCCAGGTCTTTAACTGAAGCTGAATATAGAGCAATGTGCTCAACTGTATGTGAGTTAATGTGGATCAGAAATATATTAAGTGAGTTGAATGTGAAATGTGAGTTACCATTAAAGCTATGTTCTGATAGTAAGTCTGCTATTTCAATATCATTAAATCTTGTGTTTCATGAGAGAACTAAACACTTTGAGATTATTGATTTACATTTTTTAAGGGAGAAAATAGCTGATGGGTTGGTTATACCGGAAAAGGTTGACACTGAACATCAGTTAGCTGATGTGTTAACAAAAGGGTTGAATTTTGTTCAACACGAGTTCTTTTGTAAGGAACTGAGATTAATACATCTTTATAACAAATAAATGAAGGGGGAGTGTTAAAAATATATGTCCTAATTGTACATCATTTATTTGTTATACATGTGCATGTGACTTGTTAACGTGTTACATATCAAGTATTTACAAATTTATAAGTTAAGGGTGCTGTTATGTCTTTGTGAGAAAGTTGAAGGTTTACTTAGAAGATATTGAGGGGCTGTGATCGTCATTGGCAGTTGTTCAGGGTGCAAGTTGTAACATGGAAAGATTCGGGTATATAAAGAGAAGTGATGGTACTGTGCGCAGTTGATCATCATCAATCTCTCTTATATTTCTCTGTATTAGGGTTTGTTCAGTTTGTTATCAGTCAGTTGTATTTGTTGTTGATCTCATCTTGTTTCTATGAGATCTGTATTGTAATAAGTGATGATGATCATATGTGTATGATCATCAAAGGATATGCTGTTGATCTTGTATTATATTGGTCTTACTATTGGTAAGATCAAAGGGTTCTGGGGGTGTTTTCTGGTTTGGGTTAAATAAGAGTTTTCTCCACCGTTTTGTTGCTATTTTGTGTTGTCTAGTCTTCTACTTTACATGTTGTGATTGTCAAAAGTTAACATATGTGTTTATTGTTTTCATGTCCATATCATAGTTTTGTCCATTTAGAAAAACTAATCCTAGCCATGAATCACATATTTTATTATTACTTATATAAGCTATTTTAAAATAAGAAAATTGCGAAATTCATACGAAACATAAAATTTATTCAAATCTTTGTCTCTTCTTCACGCGTAAAAGTTCTTTTGCATCTCTAAAAGAGATAATGGCACCATGCTGCTAAACATGTTGGTATAGATGTTGGTGAAAAATCTCTTATGTACCTTTTCTTGCTTTTTTAGGTCATCTTTTCAGGACTTAATTTACTTTGTGGTGGGAAGATAAGAGCTTTTAGAAAATTTCTTGACAGCAACAGTCTTGATAAAAGTTGTCTACACACAAATTAAAGTGTAACCCTGAATAATAGTTCATGTTCTTAATTATCATATGTGTGTATATATATATATATATACATATATATATTCTTGCAATGTTATAAATGATATTCTCAAATATGTAATATAATTTGGCATACTTGGCTGCAATAATTATTGTGTATGAAGGTAGGGCTGGTGGAGACAGTCACAGATTTGAAGCATAAAGGAGTGTGATATTTGAAACAGTTGTTACATTAAAATTTGAAGAGACAAGTAGATAAAACTTCATGAGCCGATAAAGTTAATTAGGTAGGGTTTAGAGTGACTAGTACGGAGCAATGCCCACATTTGCAGAAGCCAAGAAACCATCTTTCATAATGAAACCACCATCTGTGTGATCCTACACACATTAATATAAGTCAAATATTATTCTAACACTTGCAAATGCGTGTAATTAATAGAGAAATTATATAAACAGCAAGCGTACCTGTGGGCGCATGCTGCTCTTGTTCATAGCACTCGTCTGATCAGGCATCAGACCAAAGTGAATGTGTGGAAAGTGGGCCCACTGTGTGATAAAAAAACATTAATATCTATTCACATTTTAAAAATTAAAAGGGAAAACTACAAAAATAATCATTAAAAATATCCATTGACCAAAAACACTTTCAGATTTGGCCACCTCATGCGTCTTTTTAGTGACGCATCATGCGTGGGATGCATCTGGAACTGCACAAGATGTGTTTTTAGAAATCTCTTCATTTATGTGTTTGGAAGGGCATGGACGCATCTGTAAGAGCATGAGATGCGTCTAGAAGTGCATGGGACGCGTCTGAGCCCACCTGCAACATTTGAAACACGACGTGTCCATATTTTATTGGGTGCTTGAGAGGTCTACATATGAACGTTTCCGGTGCTTGAGAGGTCGCTTCAAGGACGCATGAGGTGGTCTTAACGCTATTTTTGTAATTTTCTCTTGTATGATAAACAGCTTTGTGAAATATATTACATGATATACGATATATCTATATATCTATGAGTATTCATTATAAGCTTTTAATATTATTTCATGATAAGAAATCAAAGAAAAATAAATAAAATCTGAAAGTTGTATAAAAGTAAAAACCCTAAAGTAATAAAGAAGAAGACATATTACATTCTTAGCAGCAGCACTAAAGGCTTCTCGGTGACTGATGTCTGGATTCCCAGCTTTGATCCTTTGAATCTCTTCCCTGCATTATATATATTCATATTATTTTCTATTTTGTTTATCACTTAAAATTATATGAATATATTATATATGTATATGATCATGGAAAAAAAGGAGATATGATGAAAGCTGACTTGATGAATCGATTGTAGGCCGAGGGAACTCTTTGTCTCTTTTCTGGAGCTGACATTAACAAAAACAAGCCCATCAAATTTTACTTTCTAGTGTGTGTCTTGTTTTCTCCCTATGTCATTCTTTCTTTAATTTGTCATTTTGTCAATTTTGCAACAATTTAAAATATGAGGAATGAAAGGGTATCTATACAGTCACCTCACCCATCCTCTCTTATTTTCTACAAATATCAGTGCCAAATCTGTTCAAATTTTGTGCATTCATCACCCATTTTCCAATAATAATTGTACAGTTGGGGACAAAAGATAAATAAAATAATTCCTATTCAAATATCCAACATGTGTAATCTATCTACTAATTTTTTTTAAAGGGTGGATATTTTACACAACGAACTCTAACAAGAAGCCAGGTGAAACAATTACAAAGTCTCAACAACTTTTTTGGGTTAAAAGACCAATCAACCAATCCAAAATACATAGTAATTAATTATGATAGTTCTAATTTTTTATATATGTATTATTATTTTTATAAAGTGTAGTTTCATTATTTCTTAATTTATCATTACTAATTGTTCCCAAATTTTCATTAAAATGCCAAAGTAAAGAAATTACAAACAAGTGGCAGGTAAGCGGGAAACAAGCTGCTCCGCAACCCCATTTTGAATTGCAAAACCGATCAATTATTCAAGAGGCTAACGTAATCAACAAATTACAATAATAAACTAATGATCAAAAAGTATTTTTGTAAACTCAGCCAGTTGATCATAAATTGTATATTTGCTTGATATTTTGTTTGGGGCAATTTCTCTTGAATATAATCAAGAGACAGTTTAGTTTATAGTTTACAAACTAAACATATGTATTGACTAAACTAGTCATTTAATTATCCAACATGGTATATACATTGTGACAAAAATTGTACAACTAATAATTTGAAGTGGAATAGCATTTTCTACCTTTCAGTTAAAAAAACTTGCTGTTTATATAAAATCTATCTTTTATATAATAATTTCAATTTTCAAATATTCAAAGGCATTCACTATGTTCTATTTTTAGTCATACTTATGATTAGATACCTAAGCAATGGTTTTGTAAAACCATGTAATTAAGTAACCGTTGCCGGGTTAATTACCCACTAATTAGTAGAGATACATGTCTCTTAGAAGGGATCGAGGTTCAAAGTTCAAACTTTGGTAAAAGAATAGTTTAAAATTATTGGTGTAAAGTAGACTATGAGTAACAATTGACGTTAAAAAATTGTGATTAAGTATGCATGTTTTATAAGAGTGATATATAACTATATATAACATTTATAAATAAATTGAATAAAATGAATTTTTGTGGAAGAAGGCTACAATTAGGCTTAGACAATGGATGATCTAATCCAGGACATCCAAATCATTTTCATATGTTAAAGTACTATAATGAAAGAAAGTTACAATTAGGGATACTTAATACAATGAATGATCGAATCTAGGACATTAGAGTCATATTAGTTCAAAATCTCTCTTTAAAAAAACTAGTTAAAGTAAAATTTTAGGTTAGTGTAGTTTAGTATGTGAATGCACTTTAATTAATCACTTATTAGCCTTATGCCGATATAAATATATAAAAAAAACTTACTAGGGCTATCAAATTTATGTGTGTGAGAGAGAGAGAAGTGGCTTTAAAATTTAGACATGAGCTAGCTAGGAACATGGACATATGAAAAAAGAAAAGTTTTTATTGCCCCCTTTAAACATCAGTGATTTATCAAACAGCTGATATAACTCAGAAAAAAAACTTTGAAACATCTTTAAGTTCTTAACAATTGAATTCACTCATTTAAAAAAAAATTACTACTAGTTCTTAGAAAGTGTAGTATCGCCTACCCTTGATTTTGAGAGATTTATAATTTGTAACAAAAGAAAAATTAAGATAGTTTACTAAGTTAACAAAAATGCAATCAGATTCCTCTTGCATATATTGTTTTCTTTTTCATTAGCAAGAGATTGTGTGCAACACTAATTACAAACGAGGTAAAATCAAAACAACTAAAAAAGTATATTAAAAAACATAACATATGACCTCAAGTGGATAAATCAAACTCGGAGATCAAGTGAGAAGAATTTGTTGCACCTAGTAGAAAAATTTACTTTCCAAATGTTGTCTGAATCATCTATTTTATCACAGTTCTAGTGTTGGTTTTTTTTTTTTTTTTTTTTTTTTAAAGGTAAATTGAAATTTCAAGATCAATTTTTCACTTACGTCTATTTGTCACAGGGGGCTTTGGAAGCTCCCTAAATCCTCGCAGGCCAGTCAGCGAAAAATCACCTGCGTAATTCTGGCTGATCAGAAAGTTTGAAGCCCCATTTGAAATCTGATCATCCTGTAAAAAACATTTAATATTAATGGATAATGGATAATACTCACTTACAAAATAATATAGGTCCAAAATTACATTTTATAAATGTATGTGTTGTAATTCACTAATTTGGATATAACTTAACGGATCTTGCTAGCAAATGTGTCATTTAATATTATATTTGATATTGTTGTTATATAATAAAATCTTGAAATATGACAATATGTGATGCCAATTACCAGAAGTGTATGACTAGAAGGAGCAAAGATATTATTGTGACCAAAATGAAACTGGTTCACTGAGGGTGGCATCATCAAACCAGGCATGTTAACCGGCAGGAGATTGGTGCAGTGACCACACCGGACTGTCACAGTCTTGAACAAGCTGGTGCAAGGAACACTCACCTAAAGTTCATAAAACAAAAGTTAGAAAACATAAAAACACCAAAACCCTAAATGAAAAGGACCCTGAAAGAGTGGGTAGAAACTAGAAAAAGAGAATACAGCTAGAACAGTGTCACAGTTGGTGCAGTGAACACAACAGAGCTGATCGGAGCATGAAGGGGGTGGAGGGAGGTGGTGAAGGAGGTGAGGGATGGTGGGAGAGGTGGTGGAGGAGGAGATGGACATGTTCTGGTTTGAGAGATTATGTTGGCTGTGATATTACTGATTGATTGAGTTGATTGATTGATGGTGTTGAGTTGACAGATTAACAATCACCTTGGATCTGCTTTTGGGGGGTTATGAGTTAAAGAGGACAGATAAGAGGTAAAGAGGAGAGAGAGAGAGAGAGAGAGAAATAAGAGGCTACAAGTGACAACTTGCCTTTTCTTTTGGGTGTCTAATGCAAATAGTGGGTAGGGTATGTACCCATGCATGCTTTGCATGTTATGCATAGTAATACATTTCCTAGCTTAAATATATAGAGAGGTCCAAAACTTACGAAGTTGATCCTAACCATTGATCTTATTTTATTTTGTAGATTGAAAAAACCTCTATCATATATTTTCATAAATAACACAAATAAAAAAGTTAATATAGAGGTCCAAAACTTGTCTGAAACTTACAAACTTGATCTCAACCGTTAATCTTATTTTATTTGTAGATAGAAGAATTGAAAGCGGTATTATTTTCGTAAATAACACAAATTAATTAGAGGACGAACAGGGTTTTTTTCTACCTGTGGTTTATATATATATTAGCAGCGACTTGTCACAAATAAAACCCTCTAACTATTAGTGGCGGCAGCGTTATTACCGGTGACATCGGCTACTTATTAGCATTAGTGGTATTATCTGAGCATTTGCGACGGATTGATAGCGTCGTTAATGTCGCCGCTATTAGTCCTAATCCTTATGGCGTACAAATTTGTAAGAACCCCAAGTTAAAAAGGTAATAGATAAATAATGTTACATCCGTGATGGTTTTCCAAGAAAACTGTAATGTATAGATGATTTAAACTTTTGGACCTTTGTGTTTGTGATGCGGCCCAAGTGTAGAGGAGCGGGCCATGTTATATTTAGAGGCCGAAGATCGCGTGACAAATGAGCCTTCACTAAAATGGCTCTAACTTGGGCTACGGGGGTCTGTTTTGGGCGTACGACCAGTCAAAACGATGGTGAGGAAAAATCCTATTTTGCTGCAAACACCTTGGGCGGTTTGGGTCAACGTTCGGGACCAAAAAAGGCTTATTTCTATGAGTTTTTATCATTTTTATGTTTTTTTGGGCTTTTTGCCAACTTTTATTTTGTTCTAGTTTTTGGCCCAAGTGTATTTCGGGCCCCATTTTGAATTTCTGTCTCTATTAATATGTTGGTATTGACAAGGAAATGATCAGATTTCAGTTTTGAGAAAACAACTTTTCACTTCAAATTCCGTGTTCTTTGGGTTGAATTTTGGGGTTGAAACAAGTTCATCACAGATATTCGCAGAATTAACGTGATTGATCTTATTTATCTGTTACTACTCTATATCACTTTGGTAGTTGTTTAGATTGCATGCAAGTTTTATGATTATTTGAGAAACTGTATTAGGCCAAGAAACTACATATATCTATATGTATATGGATACATGTATGTATGTAAAGAGAAATTCGTGGGAGAGAGTAGCAAGAAAGGGACGTTTGCATGGGATCATATATCTTTACTCTCATTAGTCATCTGTTGCTTTCTTCTGAATTTATTTTCATTAATTAACTAATAAGTACTTTCCCATTTAAATAGTTCTGAAAAGCTAATTCAATTTTACTCTATTTACATAAATCCTGTAAATTTTGAATATAAAAACTTGATTCTCTTTTCTTATAAATTATTATTTTAATTGTAATGGTTTAGCCTGATTACCCCATAAATATTATTACAATATTATAGAGTTTTTTATATAATCGGTAAAGAAATTGCTTTTAAAATACTCATCAGACATTTTATTTTCCGAAGTAAACATGTTATAGACTTTGCATATTGTGCCCCCGGACATTAAGCCCACTATTGATCCCCACCCTCCGTCTCCGGCTCTTTAGGGTTTTCACAGTCATCATTATATTCTCTCTCATAATTAAACCTTTTTTTTCTTCTGAGTTAATACTTAAATAAAAATAATAATAAAACCAATATAAAAAAGGCATAACTTTAATCATTCACAAGTTTCTAATATGTTTATATATGTTTATATCTATTTTAGGTATATGATAACCTTAATATTTGGTTTATGGCTAAAACAATTATGTATTTTTATAATTAACAGTTCACTTACTAAGAAAAAAGTTCAAACATATAGTCTTTTAGTCTATTAAAACTAGGAAGCTGTAAAATAACTTTAATTGAACTCATTTTAGCGATATTGGAAACATCTCGTCGAACTCTACGATTTAAGATTTTAGGTTTCCGTTATGTGATATTTAGTTTGTAGATGTTAGAATTGTTGTTTAGATTATTGTGTCTTTTTATTTAGCATTGTGTTTTTTTTTTAATTTTCATTATTGTGTCTTTTCTTGTGATTCATTATTTCTTTTTTTCTTGACATTGTGTTATATTTCTCAGCGTTATGTTATATTATGCGATCCATTGTGTTATATTTTGTGATCCATTATATATTTATACCCTTCCTAGATTTAGGAGATTTTTTAAGATAATTTTACCCTACTTACTAAAATCCATTTATAGTGTAATAACAAAACTAAGAACCCATGATCTAGTAGTATATGTGTTTGCCCCATAAAAGTGTTTTGTGAGTATAAATTCTTACAAATGTAAGGTTATGTGTTATATAGGTATAAAAAATGATGCTAAAAATAACAAAATAAAGATATTTTTATGAACAAGTTTTAATGTCATAAATAGTAATATTAATCATAGAATTTAGCTAAAAGTATCAGAATTAACATAAAACATTTCTAAAAATGAAGGGATGGAACGTAAATTTTTCATAAATAATTGTTTCCCTAGAAGACATGAACAAAAAAGGTGTACCTTTAAATGACATGACCACTCAAAGCCTCACCCTCTTACACTCACAGAGAGAAGATCCAATTAAGCTCAGCAAAACATTTTGCAGTTGACAGTCTAGTATATGAATCAATGAATTCAACCCAGTTGAACCAGTCTACTAAATTCCACTTTTTACCACCTTAAATTTTGTCATCTTTTGACCATCACGGGTTAGAGTCTTTAATGTATCATCTTATAAACAAGTTCGGGTCCCATATCTCCCAACATTTTCTCAATGACCAAACCTTTGCATGTGCAAATATACGGGGAAGTATCCTTTGGGTATTAATGCGTTATGAGATTCATATCACTTAGGGCTGTGTTCGAAAATCACAAACTTTTTTTACCTTGTTCGAGGTAAAAAAAATATAGGCCTATTCGTAAACATTCATACATTCAAATAATCACATCAAGATATTAATTTCTACATGGGTAAATTGGGCCACAAAATTGTGAAAAGACCCAAAAACGTTTCTGGTAATAAATCTAGACTCTTTAAGATTTTTTTAAAAACCATAAAGAATTTATATATATATATATATATATATATATATATATATATATATATATATATATATATATATATATATATTAAAAAATGGGCCCTATTTTGATTCGGGCCCAGAACGGTCGCCCACCCGGCACTTGCTCTGGGCCGCCTCAGATGTCACTAGTGATATCCGTAGAGAGTCATGTTTCATGCAATTGAATTTATGTTATGTCAATATAAGGCTAGCCCACTTATTATAGGCATATACCTTTTAGTAGGGAGGCACTGTGCAAAGAAAAATATTATAAGATTATTAGTGTAAAGGAGTAACCAATGCCGTTCAAAATAAAAAC
Organism: Scalesia atractyloides; assembly: GCA_947069175.1. NCBI lineage: Eukaryota > Viridiplantae > Streptophyta > Magnoliopsida > Asterales > Asteraceae > Scalesia > Scalesia atractyloides. The sequence continues at coordinate 100,935,428 of CAMTDV010000024.1, read as the reverse complement.
TTAATGTATGTTCTGGTAGATGAAATGTATAGAACTCATTGTTGTATTTTTCTTTCGTGTTATCTAGGTTTAGTTAGTTAATTCACACATTTCTCGCTAGTGTTTCCTTTTCTTCTTTTATGCACAAGAGCATCAAAAATGGGAAAGCTACGGAATATAAAAGCCACATCTTGTAAATTACTTGCATTGTCTACATATATTTTAGTGAACTATTTGACATTCATCCTTGGGTAAGGATGACCACAGAAAATAATGAACTTGGAACCCATCTTTAGTAAAAAAAAAAAGAACAGAAAAGAAAGTTTTGTCAAGTATATGCGAAACTTTAATCAAAGGTTTCCAATCATGATTAGAAGACCAAAACTTTCCCTTATCTATGTATTAACATGTGAAAACGATCTTATTTTTATTAAATTAATTAAGTTTTAGATTGTGTAATACACATATATATGACATAACATATTTTTATATTAAATAACAAGTGTGGATGGTCTAAAATATCAAAAGCTTTGGTTCAAGGTAAGCCCATAAATACCTAATTTATTCAACTCTTCTTTACCGTTAACCTCTTCCCATGTAATCATCGAGTTTCACCATGCCTCTCACTAAGTTTAACTACACCAATTCAAGACTTCAATTGATTCAAGCTATCTGGTGTTCCTTTGCTTGTTTTTTTTTTCTTTTTTGAACGGCAAATTTCTTTTAATGCTTGTCGTCTGTGAGACTTGAATTCAAGACATCTCCCTCTCAAACTCAGGTGTTTAAGGTTTACCTTTGCTAACATACCACAACCCCATTGGTAGTGTTTGTTTGCTTATGTATTACATCTTCCAATTAATCCACATACCTATTACCTAGCACCCTATATTAGATCCAAATACGAGTCTTAAACCTAGTTACTTAAGTTATTACGGTTTATGCATTCTCAAATAGAAAGTTTAGCACAAATGTAAAAGTTAACATCAACAAATTTGTTCTTTCATTATTCTTAATAAGTTTTTTTCAGGAATTTTGAACCCGGGTCGAATATTCCTAGAGTCTATGTGTTGTGTTTTCTTGCATTCTAAATTAAGATTTCTATCATTAAAATAATGTCTCCAAGATGTTTTTATTATATCAACTTCAGAAATATATATTACTACCAAACATAATTAAAGTTTCTAGTCAAAAAAATTGAGTGTTGCTTAAAGGTATAGTAGTGCAGTCATTGATGATATTTCACATGCCTGTGGGGTACAAATCCAGTGTAAATCCTATAAAATATTTGTTTTAAAGGCCACCGGCGCCAGCGGCCAAGTCATTGCTCACGTGGCTCCTCGTTAGGAGGGGTGTGAACCCATGCTGGTGGCCTGAACGGGGGCGTCAAAGGGCGTGAAGATGTTTGGCGCCACCGTGGCAATGGATAAAGGGGCAGATAGGTAGGCGCGAAGGGGAGATGCTGACTTCAGGTGACATGGCGTCGATGTGGATAATAGGGCCACAGGCGCTAATCCACACTTACCGGCCTTATAGATAATGAAAATGAAAATGGCCGATTTAAGAACTAAAGAACAAACTGGTTAGGTGATCTAAGAGAGACAAGCATGGTTAGTTGACATAAAGTCAAACTTCCTCAAGAGACATTATTAATGGATGTTCCGAAAGTACTTTCATAATATTTCCTTTTGTTTGATGTGAAGTAACATGTATTTTTTTTCATCATAATATTGAATTCTTTGATCAATATTTAGTCGTAAACAAAACAAATTTTTGTACTTTTTTCCAACCACTTGTACAAATAAAAATACATATAATAACAAAAAGAAGAACTGGAAATCTGGGCTTTTGAGTATGGAAATCTGGAATTAGTTACGTACTTGCCTTTTAGTTTTTTGAATTCGAGAAACAACTACAAAAAGGATTAATTTAAATTCTTTGTAACTAATAGGGCTTTCAATGATCGACCCTTTTTATTATAATCTTAGGATTAGGATGTAAAGAGATAATTAATTGTAATTCCAAAAATCCGAAAGTCATAATTTAGAATGTTTTTTTTATCATCATTATCATGTTTATTTAGTTTTTCACTTCATGTTTATTTTATTTTTATTTATGGTGTTATCATTTTGTTGGACTTGAAATGGTACAAAATAAAAGTAAGAATATGCTAAAAATTGATCCACAAATAATTTTATCCATAAACAATAATGAAAATGCACATTCATAATTCATAATGGATGAATATATTGAAAGGGTGTCTTATGCATATAATTATACTCCACCTGGTAGGACTATCTATATTAGCCTTTTAGTTCAGAGATTTATATACTTTTAACTGGTTACCTTTAGAAGATTAATTTTCAAGCTAATTTATATGTTTTAATTTTAATGAGAAGTTATTACATTTACAAACTTATATTAGGCCAGTTGTTACCGACTAATGCTCATAATAATTGGGACTTTAGTCGGTGTTAAACACTGCCCTTTGGGTGTTACCGGAGGAGGGATGCAGACTACGCTCGTGAAGGGGAAGGGTTGATGGGCCTCAAGCTTTTCAACCAATAAGATTTCATCTTTCCTTTTCTTCAATTTATTTAACTAAAATATTTTTTGAATAGTGATGGATAGTGAAAACTTGTAAAACATATTAAATGTGAAAAAAAAGTGAGTAATAGCTCATGTCTTCATGATATTGATCTCAAGAAAAGTATTTTTAAAAGATAACCTAAAATTTTTGTATTCTACAAATCACATATATGAAAATACATATATTTTAAAGAGATGGCATCATGCATCAGCAATGGCATGCATGCATCCATACTTGGATGTAATGTATGTACTTTGCTGTTGTGAAGACTCATTGTATAAAGCCTGCTACCCCAACATTTCTTTACTTGTTTTTTTCTGTCAATAATTTCGGTTATCCCGAAAAAATCATGAGTTTATTATTTACAAGGCTTTGTGTCTGAGTGTGTGTGTGAGTGTGTGTGTGTGTGTGTGTGAGAGAGAGAGAGAGAGAGGGAGGTATATACGTTAATTCATATAGTTTACCTACACATGCATGAGAAATGAAAATTTGGTTAAAATTCGTAGTTATTATGTTAAGATAATATGATAACAGACATTGAACAAGGTTAGACGTTAATGAGCTGACTGTGATTATATTCGTGTATTGATTAGTAGGTTAGGTTAAAAACATAATTAAAATAGGTGGCCAGCACAGGACAAAATTAATTAAAAAGTAGTACAAAGTGTAGGGGGGTAGGACAGGAAAAGGACGAAACTTGGAGGGTCATAGCTTCAAAGGTCGTTATACATATTTTTATGGTCATCCTTTTGAAAGCAGGACCCAATAACTTGTTGAGCATCGTATTCCTACAATAACTCACTCTCTTCTTCTATAAACCAACAAAACACCCCCCTTGGGTCCCATCCACAATACCGTTATATCATCTCATCATCCCTACCACCGTCTAGTCTTTTAAAGGAGAAAATTATACCCAAAAAAAAAATTATTTTCTTTTCTTCTAAAATGTGATAGTTATTGTCTTATTGAAGTAATTCAACTATTCAAGTGTTATGCAACACAATAGTCACACATCAACTTTAACTAAGATACCTTTTATGTCCTTAAAGAATTACATATTGAGAGCTCATATACGAAACATTTATGTATCAAGTTTTGCTTGTGTAATTTACTTTGTGTTGACAAAAACAAGAAAATTATAGTTAGTCCATGTTAGAAAACCTAATACTATCATAACACATAGACATAGTTTTTTTTTTTTTTTTAGTTCAGTACAATAGTAAAACATGTGAAGTTAGAATGAAGATAATGCGTGTGTGAAATATGGAAACTACATGTATAAACTTGATATAATGTTGAGAGATATCAAAAGCATTACATTACATAACATATTATATCCATCGTAAATTAAATTTTAGTGTAATTCCACCTCAAACTTTAAGTAAATTTCTTAGTAAACGATAAGAAAATTTTACGTTGCACTAGTACACAAAAGCTTTAGAGGTGCGGTGAAATTGAATTGAGAATGCGGTGCTTGAGCCGCATTAAAAGTATAAGCACCATTAAATTCTATTTTTTGAAGGTGCGGTCCGTTACACCGCATCCTTTTAGAAAACTTTGAACCAACAGCAGCTCACCACATGGAAACCACATTGGCACCATTAGAATATTTGAACCGCATCACTGTTTTATCAAAAAAATATTTTTTTCTTAAATATATAATTTCCAGGACATTTTTATTTTATATTTCCCAACAAATTACACAAATATATGGATGATAAAAAAATAAGCAAACAAAAATTTCTAACTTATATTAAACACGTTTCCAAAATCTACATGGTTCTCGTATGAAACACAAAGCGTATACACTTTGAAAAAATGTACATGTTTTCCAAATCAAGCTCGAAAAAGTTTGCAACCCAAAAATATCAAACCGGCAACTTTGTACACCTTACAACCCGAATCGACTTCTTCAATCCTTGCATCCCAATCCGTAGAAACCGCCTAACAAAACATAATGTGACATATATATCACAATCTAATCATCTTACATCATGCAATAATCATCTTACCTCATGTAAGAGCTCGAGGAATGTTCACAGGGCTGTCTTTGCGATCTCAAGTGCTTTGGCCTAGCGAGTTTTACGTTTGGTACCTTTGGAATGCTTCTTATGAAAAACTGCATATATTAGGATAAGACCATAAGAAACAGCAAGAAAACACCACCACATATGAGCACTCTGATTGCAAGAAGACATCACAACGCCATAGTTTAAAAAAACCGATGAGACGTGCGCCTTGAGGCAAGATGGTAAAAAAAACGTGTATGAGGTGCCTCTTGGGCTTATGCCTTAGTTCGCCTCGAGTCCTACGCCTCACGAGGCGAAAGGGAAACACCTCGAGGTTCAATTCCGTTCTTTCAAAACTTGCACAACGCATCTTTGGTATAAGAAAACATGTATGAGTTGAAAATATAAACTTAGACAAAATAAACAAGAAGAGAATTTCAAAGGGGTAAGCCATAACTTTCAACTTTCAGTTTCATATTGGTAGTCAATTTGGATCCAGGATTGTCATTCTCGAGCGCTTCAAAACTAGCTAGACTTGCCTATTGTAAACCAATTTTAGTTAACCAAATCAAGTGACGCTGAAATATTGAAACATAAATTAAATTACCTGAGTTCGATTTTAAGTGCTGGCAAGTGCACCTGCAATTTAGAGCACCATGAAAAAAATGAAAATTGTATAAAAAACTAATAAAAATACAACAATTACAGTCTACATATTAACCTAATTTTTTACTACCAAATAATATGCTATTCAGTATAAAGTAACTCGTTAAAATTCAAGTTGACTTGCTTGTTTTGTTGAGTTTCAGTTAAATTCCATCTTTGTGAAGACCCTTATTTTGCCTAGTACAACTCATCAAAGAGTTTTGTTAATGTGCTATAACATACAATTTACTGAGGCATATTACCAAACACTTGGAGGGCATTAGTGAATCAGTGAAAAAGAATACATTTCGTTGGTCAATTCAGCCCCAAACTGACAACTTATACACCTTGGTAGAATTATCCGATACTAGCCAAACTATGTCACAATCTTTTATTCAAACAAGTGGCAATTGATAATTCCCAAATTTTTAACATATACAAATTACAATCTACCAGAAGATAGTTTAACTAAATGCCAGATCAGAAGCAAATAAGACTGTATTATGTAAAGCATTAAACATGTTTTGAGTATAACCTGAAGTGCATTCAACGGTTCCAACATGTATTTTTTATCCTTTGTAAGTAGGACGAATCTGCAGTATGTCCAACTCAACCTACACACAACCAAGAATAATTGCAACCAAGGTAATTAGACAAATGTGAATAAAATTAGAGGGGATCGATTAGGGTTTGTGAGTTATAATTCTTCGTCCGAAAATTTTAAAATTATATCAAAGTTCGTTCGAGTTTATAAACTTTAAGTAAAAGTTGTTACTACTTTATATATAAATCAAAGTTGATGGTTCTTTTTATCTTAAAGGTACTTACATTTATCTTAATAAATCGTTGGGCTGAGTTATAATTCTTCGTCCAGGTACTTAACATTTATCTCCCATCATTATAAATATATGATCTTTATTTTTGTTAAACAATTTTTAGTGTTTTTTTTATGTACAAGAACGTCTCATTTGAATGAATGAAGATTATGTACTGATTTATAATTCCTTAATCCATGAATGTCAAAAGTAGCGGGTAGTTTATGGTAATTAGTATAAAGATCCGCGGTTACAAAGTTCGTGGACCAAAGATGGCAAGTCAAAACTTAATAACTACCACCCTCAAGGGGTGCGATCCCTTGGAGACACAACTCCTATGGATCAATGGCAGCCACAAAGGAAGGGACGCGACTTATGGATTCTAGAGACGCACCTCTTCACAATCAATCTCACCCACACCTTCAAGAGACACAACTATTCATGAAGAGACACGTCTACTCATTCGAATCCATTGGTGTAGTATAAATAGGGTTAGATATTTCAATTGTAAATATACTCATACATTCACAATCATTGTTCGTTCAGAAATCAAAGGTACTAGTTTGTTTATTATTGTTTTTTATCATTGTGTTCATCATCAAGAAGATTCTGGGCAACATTATGTAGTTTTTTTTGGAGTTATTATTCTTTGGCGCGACCGGAATCGAATATCCAACCCGAACATATAACTTGAAACATAGCGATAGGAAAAACATTGATCCCATGACTTCCCCCCCCCCCTCTTGGAACTTTTGGTCAAGCTCCGCCACTGTGTGCATGACCAGGAAGTAGTGGCCAAGGATGGAGTTGGGTGAAGGCGACTTCCACCTCTAGACCGAATCATAACTAATATAATTGACATAACCGAACTAAATAATTAACGGATGGTTCAGTTAATCTATTATTTGTTAATAAAAAATTATGGCTCGAATTCGGTATGCTGCATAACCAAATTAACCGTATAGTGATCATACAAAATAAATACTGAGGTCTATACTTGAATTATGCTATATCTGAATTATTAATCACTTGGCTTAATGAGATTACAATAGTGTTATGCCCTTCTCAACAATACTAATATAACATACTATAATGCCAAATAGATTTAGATAGGAGACAATGAATAAAATTTCTACAAGGGAAGCTTTATTGGGAAGTGGGTAAACATCCAAAGGAAGGGTAGGGTGGACGACTACTTAAGGTATACTCTTTCACAGAGGGTGGTATTCTTAAAAAAAGTTATATTATATATATATATATATATATATATATTGGATAAATCCTATTACTACTAAATATAAAAACCAAATGTAAGTTAAAATTTAAACCCAATAAATTTAAAACTAAGTATACCTGTTAAGCAGCCCAATAGCATAACGAGAGTTAAACACAATTACTTAACCAACTATTATACCTAATTAGTCAATTACCCATTAATTAAAACCACCGCCAATTAAAAACGAAAAAAAAGGAATGCGTAAAAGGGAGGTGCGGAATTTTTAGGGGCTTATTATCCTCACCCTAGGATTTTTTGGCATTGTCAGGAACGACCCTGTAAACATCAACATGCTGTAATGCTAGTACCGTTAGGAGACAACAAACATATCTTAGTAAACTGTCCATTGGTGAAGACATTATGGGACCAAAAAGGAGTATTTTGTAATAATGATGTAATTGATAGGGCCACGGTGGGAGAGGTATTGTTGATGCCGTTAAAACCAAATACCACAACAGTGAATAAAGTGGTGTTACAGACCATACTTCCAGTTGACCAATTCTATGGACATCAGGTATTCAACAGCAAGGCAACACTGGAAGACAAGATTATGGAGGAGATCAAATCTAACACGTTTTTTGGGTGAAAATCCAATTTCTTAAATGGTTTTCTTGGTGTATTTTTAATTTTACGAGTTTTCGTTTGTGAGCTCAAATATTTATGTCATGTTTACTTCTTGCACCTCGCTAGTTTCAATTAATCGTAGTCGTTCAAAAAAGTAATGATCTGAATTACGTATTATTGAATGTTTTTAAATTATTGTAGTTTTGGCTTTTATGTATACTGATGTAGACATCTGTTAAAGATTATCTTTTTGTATTCAATCCTGAATTATTTACTTAATAATGTAGATTGGTTTAGACCTACTTGAAGAATGTCTAGTACGGCACTCAAAATAGTTCATGAAAAGTTGTTGATGCAATTAAGGACATCAACATTCTCATTGAACTAAAGTTGGTAGTCACTACAAGGTAGGAATATATATTGAAAGAGTAAGGCCACCCTACCATATACCCCAAATTGCACTTTGAAACTCTATCTTTCAATTTTGCATAATGGCACTCCGTGTTGGATCTTTCATTACACTCTGACACCCACTGTTAGTCAATGGTTAGGTTAACTGTCGAAAAATGAGTAAAAGCCTATTATACCCTTTTTTTGTTACAGTATGCGCCGCTATGGTTTCATTTTTATTACAATCACCCACCACCACCACCATTAACCAAGTATAAAATATTGGATGTAAAGGTTTCTGGTCAAAAGTCTTTGTTATAACATTGTTTTGTTCAAAGAATTTACCAAGTATCATAATATTCTTGTTTTCAGGATTAATAATTCATGCCCTAACTATAGACATAGAATGCAGGTCAACCCCAGACTTGTTTTGCCGACCCATACTATGAACTAAATGATAGATTAATTTTATTCACAGTTACACCGAACATATATGAAATGACAATCACTGTCATCTTGCAACATGCGTTTAAGCAGTGGAGGCTTTCCTTCATCGTTATCAGTAAGAAAAAGATGAAAACTGGTTCTTCTAAATATCCAATGAATAACGAGAACAACTTTTTTACGACCATTAATGATTAAATAAGACAACTGAAATAATATATGCTATACACACATTTTTAAAATTTACCTTGTTTGTTACCCCTTGAACAAAGATGAGGTGTTGCAACAGTTATAAAGTTCATTGGTACCAGATCACCAATCGTGGCTGCCAATTCCCGTCTCCACATAACTTTGTTCCCACTCAACAACAAACCTGAGGATCTTTTTCCATAGGTGATTAGCAGTATAGCAACAGTGAGTTGGTCTCTAATAGATTGAATAAGAGCCCCAACTTGGTTGCTGTTGGGAAGCCTCTACTATGAAATGACCGAACGGAGAAGTTTCGCCGTCAACTTCACAGTTGCCTTTGACCCCTCAATTTTAATGCCCAAACAAATTAATTAATCAAAACTGACAGGAAATAAGGAATAACTTAGTGGCATTCACTGTCTTTTAAGCTTGTTTAAGAAATCAGTAACTAGGGCATGTGTGTCCTACATGATAAACCTGATGTTACATCATTTATTTTTTCCCATTTGACGAGTTCGTCAAAATATGCAGGTCCTAGATCGACTTAGTTATTATCTTCTGTGTTTTACATTACGATCTAATTTCTTAGCACTAACACGCCACAAATTCAGTGTTGGTGGTCGATCGCGGTAGTGTGACATTGATGCTATTTAGCACAGTTATAGGCCCCGCTGCAACACGGGGGTGCTTAATGCTAGTTATGAAAAAAAATTGGAAGATAGGGTTTCAAAATGCAATTTGGAATAAACCATAGAGTAGCAAATTGCAGTTTAGTCTTTTGAATATTTAGTTGATTTCTCTAAGCTAATTCATGTGCACACCTAATGTTTATAGTGTTGGCAAGGATAATGGTAAACTTAATTTCAAACTCAAGAAAATTATGTTAAAATAACAAATTCTGTCATCTTGGTTTACCTTTGATCCACATAGATGGTTTAAGTACAAGATGGTTTTGGTGATTACATAAATGGAAGAGCCATGGCTTCTTGGCCAAGTGGCACCAGACATTTGTCCAGAATAAACTGACGAAGGTTCGAGTCTCCCTTGAGGAAAAGGTAGATTTTAGAAGGGTGTATATTCGTTGTTCAAAAAGTTATAGAGACGAAAGAGGACGGCCAACACTAATAGGAGAGGCAAGATCTTAGAAGGATGCTCTATACCTTTCTTTCAGCTTTTATAACACAATTTAATTTCTAAAACTTGTTTATGTAACATACAAATGTATGAAGTAATATCTCACTCTAACCCGAAACAATTTCTAAAATTTGTTTATTTAACAAACAAATGTATGAAGTAATATCTCACTCATAGAATAGGGCTTGATGTTATATAAAACATTAAAAGAAGCTTCAACACGCATAGCATTTTATAAAAATTATTTTCTTTTCCTAAGATGGTTAAGCGAATTGAGTAAATGAAACTAACTGATTAACCGAAAACTGTTCGGCTAAAACAATTAACCGCAAATTTGATTTCGGTTTAGTGGGGCTCAAAACCGACCCGAACCCTCCATACAATTGTTGATGATAATTTCAATATGTCTGTACATAAGTTCTAAAGTCATAACATATCAAAGAATATTAAAGATGCAATTTCTAAAACGTTGAGACTAAAATTCTGTGACGATATCGCAGGTACCACACGTGAGGTTATTTTGCTTTATCCCGAGTCGAATTACTTAAAAAATTATTAAGAAAAAACGAAAAGGACGTATTTAAAAAATTGAAATGGCAAGTCCAGTTTCCATGGGCGTAAGGGCCCATTAACCAATTTATTATGGGCTTAATTAGTGCTCCAAAATTCAACTCGAGCTCAGACCATTATAGAAATCAATGTAGTAATTGCTAAAAACTGAGTGTAAAAGATTAAATAATAATAATAATAATAATAATAATAATAATAATAATAATAATAATAATAATAATAATAATAATAATAATAATAATAATAATAATAATAATAATAATTGAATTAAAGTTATAAAAGAATAAGAGGGATCCTTATATATATATATATATATATATATATATATATATATTAGGTTTATTAGTGAACAACATCCTTGTTTGTGAACAAAGTGAACTAATCATGACCATTGATTTTTTAGATCTAGAATTTGGCTTTAATGGCAAGATTGTAATTATATTTGCAACTTCCATGTATTTAATTGTATTTTTTCTCTTTATTTAATTAATTGATTTTCTCTCTCTCTCTCTTGATTTCTCTTTCTAATTAAAAGAATATTTAATTATATTCTCTATACTTTTTTTTACTAATTACCTACTTGATATTTGATAATTAAAAAAAATACAAACATTATCAAATATTGTTTCATCTTATGTTTTTTTAAATATATTAAACCTAATTAAATTATGTTTTTTTAACATATGTGTATACAGGTCGGTATATACAAGACTAATGCACACACCTGTGTATTATTACTTCTTGTTTCCACAGGTTGGTATAAACCTGACTTATACACATGTGTATTAATCAAGTATATATGTGTATACAAGACTTATACACATGTGTAATATTACAACTTGTTTCAACAGGTCGCTATAAATCTGACTTATACACCTGTGTATAATTCAAGTACATATGTGTATATGAGACATATACACATGTGTATTAGTACATAGAGAATGTAATTAAATATTTTAGTTTATGTTTTATATGAAACAATATTTGATAATGTTTGTATTTTTTAAAAAGAAAATTATTCAGATATTAAGTTAGGTAATGGTGAAAGAAAAAAGTATAGAGAATAAAATTAAATTTTCTTTTAATTGAAAAGAAAAATTAAGAGAGAGAAAAAAAGTAATTAACTAAATGGAAGTTACAAAAGATAATTACAATCTTGCCACTAAAGAAAAAATCTAGATCTACAAAATCAGTGGTTAGGATTAGTTCATTTTGTTCACTAATACAACTTTGTTCACTCATGAACTCTACCCTATATATATATAATATATATATATATATATGGGAAGGTTCATTGGGGAACACTAAAAAAGTAGGGAACAGTGGGGAACCGACTCAAATGAACTCCAATTGGACTCATTCCAGCGGTGTTGGAACCAGCTCGTCGAACCCTAACTCGGATCTCTTAACCCTAAATCCTAACCCATAAACCCTAAAGCTAAAAAATAAGGCTAAAACCTAAGCTAAATCGTCAAATCTAAGCTATAAACCCTAAAAGCTAAATCCTAAAACCCTAAACGCTAAACCCTAAAGCTAAACCCTAAATACTAATGATTAACCCTAAAACTAAACTCTAAAGCTAAACCCTAAAGCTAAACCCTAATATAAGACCCTAAATCCAAACCCTAATATATTTAAGGTTTACGGGTTAGGATTTAGGGTTTAGGGTTAAGAGATCCTAGTTAGGGTTTGACGAGCCGGTTCCAACGCCGCTCTAATCGGAGTTCGTTTGAGTCGGTTCCCCACTGTTTTAGTGTTCCCCAATGAACCTCACACTATATATATATATATATATATAGGTAGAGGATCCTGTAAAAAATGCCCAAAGTGTGAGAAGGGTGAGAAAGAATATAAACCATTAGATCTTTAATCTAATGGTTGAGATCTTGATGGCAATCTTGTAAATAGTATAACAATTAAAATAATTAATTTTATAGATAAGGGTATAAAGGTAAAATTAATATTTTTAATTTTAGAAAGTCACATGCAACCCACATGCAAGTTCCCCTTTTATTTTTTAAACGCCAATAACTTTATACACGTAACTCGTTTTTAAAAAAAAATTACACCATAATAACGAGTGTTTTTTAATCTTTAATATGAGTACAATATTACTATACTTATATACAGAAAAAAAATTACGTTCAATCGAATGTTTCAGTTAATGGTTTTTTGTTTCAGTTCATGGTGTTATATAATTATTGAATCGTGTTATATACTTATTGAATTGTGTTATATATGTGTTGAATGATGTTATATAATTATTGAATGATGTTATATACTTATTGAATTGTGTTATATAATTATTGAATGGTGTTATATATGCGCTGAATGGTTGTTGCAGTGTTATTCGTAGTGTTTTTATAGAGATCTTTAAAATGGTTTTATATACTTATTGAATGGTGTTATATACCTATTGAATGGTGTTATATAATTATTGAATGGTGTTATATACGTGCTGAATGATGTTTGCAGTGTTATTCGGTATTCCTATAAATTAGGGTGGCGGTTTATGGAAGGTTTTGAATTAATTAAATCAATGATAAAATTACTTGATTACCTTTTTCAATTAATTTAGATATAATGGCTGAGATTTTTTCTTACCTTTCTCACACTTTTGGTCTTTTTTACAATAACCTTACCATATATAAATATATATATATATATATATATATATATATATATATATATATATATATTAGTTGTGATCTGTGTATCTTACAATCCCAACTCTTTTTTATGTAACAATATTCGTTTGCCCCATCATGAGTACGTACAAATTCGACGACAAACAATATTCGACGATTGCCTAAAAGGTCAATATCCCAACCTAAAGCCCCCCACCCCCAAATTATTTCTCTAAATTATTCAATTTAGAGAAAGTTGTTAATACGCATCAAACGAAACATGATTGATATGAAGTTGATTCAAGAGTTAACATACTAGTACTTAAACTATCTGGACAAAGACAAATGAGAGAAAAAAAAAGGTTCCGGGGCATCCACCATACATAATTGATGGAAAGAGCTCGGCTAGCCATGTCATGTGTTTTGTATAAACTATTTGGCCCGAATTTAGTTATCATAAACCCCAATTCCAACTGTGTTTTTCCCCAATTCTAGTAATTTACATTTGGTTTCTTTATCGTAAAAAATCGTGTGATTTTCTATTTGAGTAATTCATGCATCTTTTTAGGAAGCTAATTTTGTGTTCAGACGGTCAGGTCAGTTTCAGTTTATAAACTTTCGCTTGACCTATCATATTTAGTCTCATCGTATAAAAGAAAGCTATATCAAATTATTTAAGTATTAAACAATATATTAAATTCTTCTTTTGAGATTATACTTTATATCATCTGCTCCTGTTATTCGTAAAGAACAACAAAGGACTAAAACTAACGCAAATATCTAAATTCAGTGTTATTATTATTATTATTATTTGTTTTCACTAATAGGTAAGATTGGATTACCGACTCGAATACTTACTCTGTCTTTTCTCAAATTTTTCACAAAAGAAATTTTACACAAATTGACCAGCCACGTAGAGATGTATAAATGATGAATTGTTTAATGAAACGACTTGTGATAATCAAACGAAAGATTTTGTCGACATGTAAGGAAACTATATAAAAGTTTCTGGAGTAGATGTTGTTTTGTTTGGCAGAATAAACATATGTAAAAATAAGTTATTGGTGCATCAATATTAAACAATAAATCTCTTGGGAAATTAAATATTCATGCATGTAAGTATGTACCTTTCTACGATATTTCGACCTGAGATCCACGAGTGTACTTACGATAACTTTTGATTGTAAAATACAAAACACCCGTGCATCAATCGACAAATAATAATTTAATATTAATATAAAGTACATGGTACATGTTTAATAGATATAAGTTTGTACAACTTACAAGTGGCAATGCATCCGGAAATTAAGATCTTTGTATAGTGAAATTAAGGCAGAAATTGTCTTGTTGTTCCGGTGTTCCCTGAATCACTAAACTTTTTTTTTCTTTTTCATGGCAATGTGATGTTTGCACACATTGTTTTCTACACCATATGATGAACCTTCCCACAGTCCCACACATTGGTTACACTAGTGTTATCGATATTGATTTATGATTTGCTATTTAACTTTTTTTTTGGAACGGCATTGTAAGCTATCTCTAATTCTAATACAAATTATACAGTTTTTTTCATAACGGGGATTGAACCCTCATTATTTGAAAAGCTAAGGACTTATCCAACATCTTGATCACGCTAGGTCAACGGCCCTTTGGTATTACTAAACGTTTTTCCTTGGCATTACACACATTCAAGGACAACCCTAAAATTCGAGGGTCCTAAGCGACTAGAAAAAATAGGCCTCTAGCATTTTTGGAAGCAAAGTTCATGAATCAGAAACAAAACTGAATACAAATACGTAATCGATCACTCAATCGGGTTTTAGTTGCAGACTCGCAACCCTCTTTGTTTGATCACAGATTGGGTCTTGACTTTCAAAATCCAATTGAATGGTTTCACTATTCAAGATCCAATGGCAGATATGAGATCACATGCAATACGTAGCGGGTGAGAACGAATAATTAGACGCATAATATTTTTTAAGAGGTAAAATGTCTGCAGTCTCTGGACCACATCTACAGACATCTGTAAAAGAAAAGATGAACCAAACCTCTGCAGTCTGCAAGAAGAAGGCTAGTTGTTTTTAACGTATGTAGATTTTTAAAATAAACTGGTGGTGGTGTACGGATGGTGGTGGTGGACGATGGTGTTGGACGATGGTGGTGGGTGGTGGACGTGGACGGTGGTGGTGTTTAACCCTCTGCAGACTTTAGAAGATCTTAAATGTGGTTGAGCCAAGTCTGCACCAAGAAGAGCTCGCGCAAACGTTTTTAATGAAACGTCTTTAGAAAAACGAATAGTCTGCAGCTAACAATGTCTGCGTGTGCTTTTCGAGGCATAGACAGAAAAGTATGCGCATATCTTTTTTTAGAAAAACAAACACCACCTTATTTGTGGTTAATGTTACTAATGAAGTGTCTTTAACACATTTTTTAAGAATTAGAACATGTTAACGGAATCCAAATTAAAAAAAAAATAGACTTTAACAAAATTTTGTCATAAAAATTGGAATATGAAGTATCTCAAATCACGCAAAGAAGTTAGTATTAGGAACTAGAAGATTAACACGCGCGCGTTGTGTTACGGCCAATGAAATTGACATGTTGTTGATCAGATTCACATTTACAATGTGTTAAAGATGTTTTGTCGGTTAATGTCACACCCCGACATCCACGTGTCTATTGATGGGCCCGGTGGGGAATACTGTGACGTAAAGTTGATATTATCATAACCAATTATAAGATAACACAGCGGAAGGCATTGGATTCATAAACTATTACAAACCGATAAGTGTCCAAAGTTCAAAATAAATATACACAGACTAGGCTTGTAATAGGATCCACAGCGGATTGCAAAAACATACAAATGATAACAGACTATAAACAGGCAAGTCCTAAGGGCGCAACTCCTCGGTATTCGCCCCATAGCTCCCGGCCTATTACGTACTTGCACCTGTAACTTAAACTTTTGAAAATACGTCAGTTTACACTGGTAAATACGCTGACCGACGCATTTTGAAAACCTTTTCGAAAATGGTTTTAGGCGCACATAGCGCAATTTAGTAAATAACTTGGGATAGTGCAAATGACCTTGTATGCAGATTTACATGTTGGCTTTTACATATAGGGCCTGGTACAGAAACCAAGACATGATCGACTGACACACCACTCTGAACTTTCACAAAGAAAGCAGGATAACAATTTCCCAGTGTATGCCTACACGCCATGCTATATTGTCGTGGCCACTAGCAATTTAGTGAGCCAAGGATATCCCAGACACGGTCAAGCCCACCCCCAATGTTTTAGTTTCAAACAAGACATATAAAAACGGGTTAAGTAAGAATCTAGTTAATTACCACAATTGGATAAAACATGTTCCCATACCCGACCAAGCGGTAGTAATCTACCGTATCCCAAGACCGTATAGGGAAAATAGGTTAAGAGTATTTACCTGAGTTGTTTATGTGTAGAAGCTCCAAACTCGGTCGTAGTTCCAAAGCAAGTACAAGGCAATTTACCGAGAGGCGTTCAGTCTGGAGTGATGGTAATTATTAACCAATATTAGAATGCTAACGGGTCCTTAATTTAGTCTTAGACTTGAACCGGTTAGTCTTACGCTAAAATATGATACGGTGTGATACGCTAGATTAAGCGGTGTCCGGAACAGAATGTTAGTTGGACCCGACAAGTATATAACTTATATAATATGGGCTACCCAATAACATTCTGGATTTTGATAAGAAATGGACAAGGTTGAACCCTTTTTGGTTAAAATACGTAAACTAGCTACGTATGCTTAACCGAACACACATAGGCGAAACTGGGTAACCGAGAGAGTCATATACAAGTTCCATATAGATATATGTTTAAAATAAGTTATAGAATCAGTAGCTTTGCAAAAGATAGGACGAGGTGTATTTAAAACCGAATTATGCCTTACAAGGGCATTTTGGTCATTTTAAGGTTTATAAAAGATGTAAATTAGGAATATGATGTTAAGACATTTAATATCCAGTAGAAATACTTGTTATATGATGTTATAATAGTAGGTTATCAATATATGTGTGCTTGATGATTTTGAAATAATCTATGTCCCGTAAGGGTATTTTGGTAAATTCACACATAGCATTGAAGTCAACATTGGGATTCTGAGTTCGGCACTTGTACTTACTGTTAAGATGTTTGAAAATAAGTTTATAAATCAGTAGGTAACAAGTCTTGGCTCATAGTTATGGTTTTAAACCATACTATGCGCCAAAAAGGCGTAAAAGTCGCTAAATGTCATTATATTCGATTGTTTAAGATAAACTGAGATTAGGACCTGTTTTATACAACCAAAATAAGTTATTTATTTTGTTTAATCAGTAGGTAAAAGATTTGGTTATAAAAAGTTTGGTTAAAGTCATGTCGCGAAAAAGGGTAGTTTAGTCATTTATCGGCAATTAACGAATCTTAAGCCCTCACTCAGGTTATAATCTGAATAAACATCCCAAATGGTCCTACCTATCATATTACATTAGTGAATATATCATCTTGATGACTAAATCATGTTTATGATTTCTAATGTGCCGAAAAGGGCGTTTTAGCCATTTAAATGCCATGAATACGTCCTTTGCGAAAACTTATATTATGATCAGATTCTTTGACACCAACATAATCAAATAATGTTTATGAAGCAGTTTCTGGCTT
Source organism: Scalesia atractyloides (assembly GCA_947069175.1). NCBI lineage: Eukaryota > Viridiplantae > Streptophyta > Magnoliopsida > Asterales > Asteraceae > Scalesia > Scalesia atractyloides. Next base: position 100,917,513 of record CAMTDV010000024.1, on the reverse strand, counting down.
ATTTTTACATGCATGTGTGTTTAAAATCATGATTCGCACAAAAAGAACCTTTTTGCAAAAGTTTAAAGAATTTATGGAACTTTGTAATAAACTCAGATTTCTAAGGAATCGAGTGACAAAACTTTAGATGGTCATTCTTAATATAATCATGTCTCAAAATGGTCAAAATTCAGTAACAAAGGTGGCTTGAAACGGGTCAGAATAAAAAGTCAACAAAAGTCAACTGTTGCGACTTTTGGCTACAAACCGAGCCTAGACCAAAACTTGACGAGCCGAATCCGTTGACATATGTTCAAATACTTATTTTTAGGTTGTTAGTGTATCGAAACATATTTTATAACATTTAGATCATTAGTTATGATTTTTATAAAAACTGGATAGTTTGACTTTTCGGTTGACTCGTCAATTGGTCATGAATCCGTGAAAATCTGCAGATGCCCTTTTGAGGGATTAACACCTCCATTATTATGAATGTATAGGAACTTTCGTTACTCACAATGACGCAGTATTCATGGATTTAGACAAGGTCAAGGCGTAATTACGACGAGACTTTGTTCTAGGCTAAAAGCTATAAGAAATGACTTAATATGAGATTGGAACACTTACACAAGGTCCAGAGATTATTAAGATCAATGAGGAATGCTTGAAAGATGCTTGGAACCCTCTGATTAGTCTTGGTGAGCTTTAATGGTGTTGAAGAACAAGTTGCAACACCAAGAATGCTTTTATAAATGGTTGTGGAAGTGTTTGGGAGTGATACCAGATGTTAATAGATAAGTATTAAGGTTCCAAGACGTGGGAAGCATGCAGGGAAAGAGCTAAAACTCGACAAAGGTGGCAGAACAGGATGCTGCCACATTTCTGTTCGCTGGCAGGTTCTTACGGACCGTAAGGGTCAAGCCTTGCGATCCGTAAGCACCTTAGGCGCCCATAGATTCAGGTAGGCTTGCGGACCGTATGGCAAGAGCCTTGCGGTCCGCAAGGGGTCTTCAGATCTTGAAAAATTCAAATTTTCGTTTAAGTCCCCCAACTTCTTTTCATAAAATAATATGCGAATATTATTATGGTTTCAATGACTTTGGTCCCTCCTATGGTACACGAGGATTACCGGGACATGTGTCAGAAAAATTTTGGACGTAAAAATATGAGGTGTTACAGTTAATTAGTATGTATTACTATCTTAAATAAGTAATTCACCGAATAAGCTCAATACAATTAATGGTATCTGTAATGCCCGTATTTTTGAAAATTATTATTTATATAAAATTTATATAAAATTCATGTTCGTTTTCTAATTTCAGAGTCACGGTTGAAACCTGATCGAGAAACGGATTTAAAATCGGAAAACTACGCGTTTTTACGCGTTATAACGAAACGACAACTGAACGCGATCATTTTCGAGCGCTGACGTTTAAATCGCGTGTTTAAACCTAAAAATGATATTATACGCTGTTATGTGACGTTCGGGTATGAAACGGGGACTTAAAAAGTGATCGGGCTGCAAACGGGTTTAGGCCCAACTCACTTAAAACCCTAGAAGTATATAAAGACTCATCTTCTTCATTCTTACTCAAACCCTAGCCCCCTTGTCCCTGTCCCTTTGATTTTCCGGTGACCGGAGCCGCGTTTCTGGTGAGCTCTGGCGACCTCCAAACACTCCGGAAGCCACCTCCCTCTCTCCTTGCAACAGAGCCGTCGGCCACCGCAATGGTGGCGGCTCACCAGCAACGAAGCCGCAGCAGTGGCAGTCCCTGCAGCGGACACCCATCACCTCTCCAACCTTCACCACACTCCTCTCCCCCTCTCCCTCGCTCGCTGTAAACCAAAGGCCGGCCACCGTAGAGCGGCGGTGGCAGGCAACACGGCAGACAACAGTGGCAGACGGTAGCGACGGCAGAAGGTGAATCGGGTTGGTTTGGGTCTCCATTCAGATTCGGGTCGGATCGAACCTGGGTCAGCTTTGGTGTTCACTCAAGTTACAGTGGCGCGGTTCAGCTATTCCGGTTCAGGTCACTCATTCCGGTCAGATCAGTCGTTCCAGTTCAACCTCGATTCAGTTCAGGTACGGGTCGTGCTTGATTATTTCAGTTTTGCATTCAATTTTAATTGGTTTGTTGAGTTCACTTTTGGTTCCATCTCGATTCAGCAGGCTTGGGTCAACCCGGTCAAACCTGGTCAAAGCTCCGGTCACGGTCCATCTTCCAGTTTCGGACAACACTCGGGTCTCGTGGTACTCAGTCGAATTCGACTCGACATGGTATAACCCTCTATAGTTAGTTATTGGATATAATCGTTATAAGTATATATTTACATAACTTGTATGTAGACGTAATTATATATATTGTTTCGTTATTATTGCGTTTTAAAATTTTGTCGACACTTATGTTGTCGGGATTGTCCAAAAACAAGAGGAAACTCTGCCCGATTTTCTACAGGTAATATATTTATTAAACTATTCGACAAAATATATTTATTAAACTATTCGACAAAATATATTTATTATTTGAACTATTCGACGGAATACATTTATCGATATTATTTTTTTGTCGACAAAAATATACTTATTTTCTTTATTATGCTTTTCGACAAGAACATAAATTTATTTATTATAATTCTCGACAAATATACTTATTTACTATACTTTCGACAAACATATTTATTTATTATATTCATCGACAAAATATAGATATATTTATCATATCCCTCGACAAATATACTTATTTATTATACTTTCGACAAAACATATTTATTTTACTTTCGACCAATATATTTGTACACCATTCGACAATATACATATATATCTCATACCATTCGTTAGAATATAAATATATATATATATACCAAATATGCTTTTCGTCAAATATATATATTAATTATTTGACAACACTCCTACAACCTTTTTGATGAATTTAATTTAGAAATTCCTTTCTTAAACGATGTTAACTATATACGTACTTTCAACTCCAATTCGAATCCTCCGTCGTAGCTTCGATTATTCATGTACATTCGTTTGCCATTTTTAAGGTGACCTTGATGTCCCATTTCTCCCACTCATCAACTCGTCGTGGAATTTCCAAAGAAGACTTAGCAATTCTGTGAGTACACTCGACCCACTTTTGTTTATATCACTTTTTGGGTGTAACATGTTTCCATATACAAAAATCACAAACATTTAAGCTTTATGAAACACACAAATAATCCTATACACATGACTACTTGAATCGTATACTTGTTGCTTGTCTGGGATATTCGTTATGCTATGCTTTAGTCATTAACTATTTTTAGCCTTCGTTTGACATGCTTAGCGCTATAGGAATTCACGCATCCACCTCCATCGTGTTATTCGTGAGGTCATGTTAAAACATCGTGATTGCGTTAAGGGTTTGATTATTAGTATTGAATGCCTTGATATTGCTCTTGTATAGATTTGGTTGCCATGAGGATTGTTAAAACTTTATTCGTATACGTATGCTATGCTTAAACTTGTGTACTCGCCTTTGCTTTTGCATTGACTTTATTTTAAAACATGTTACAAGTTGAAGGAGATGATGCTATGAAATCAAAATAACAAGGACTTAGATACACACATTTTAGACGTTAGATTTATAAATGTCGTACCAAATTTTGTTATGTTTTATGAACTTATTGTATTGCTTCATGTTGTATTTGACAATGTTGTGAAATAAAATTTGGATTTAATTAATATTGTCATTTATTAGCGTTGTGAGCAATGAGCAATCTCGTTTTCGTCTCATCCCGATGTTTCCGCCATCGGTTGGGGTGTGACAGTATCATATTACTATGTTACATGACTTGTATCCATATAAATAACCTATCGTATTAAGCCCCCGCGTTGCGGCGGGGGCGTAAAACCATGACAAATAGCACCAATGCCACACTATAGCCAATGACCATCAACATTGAAGTTGCGGCGTCTTAACGTGGAGAAATTAAACCGACATATAAAACATAGAAAATAATAACGAACTCGATTTAGGACTCGCGCGTTGTGCCGAACATATTAAACGGAAAAAAATAGACGACGTAAATACAATGAACCACTCACGTACGTTGCGCCATGTTAACTCGCAATATTTAGAACGAAGCGTATAACAAAACTTAAAATCGTTGAACCACACACACACACATTGTGTCGTGTTAACTCGCAAAATTTAGAACTAAACGTAAAACGAAAAATTTTGCAGAATATGAAAAAACATAAGGGATCAAAGTTGAAAGTAAAAAAGTTGTGAGGTTAAATTGGAAAAGCTAAAAACTTTTGGGTTAAAACTACAAAATCAAGTAGTTTTGGATTTAAAGTGAAATATCAAAAAAAAAATTGAAAAACCCCCAAGATATGAGGTACAACACATCAATGCCTCTCTTGTTGCTAATTTATATTATGTAAATGTATTTGGCTGATAAACTAGTTATGTTTGGTTTGTAAATTTGTTGAAAAAATAAAATGTAGTTGTGATGGCAACTTCGCTGAGACTGGTGGTTGTGATGACGAGAACGACAATGGTGATAAGAGATGTGGCAGCAACAAGGGTGGTAGCAGTTTTGCGGTGGTGGCAACAACAATGACTGGTAGGGATGGTGGTGCTAGTGTTAGTAGCAATGGTGAGGGAGTGATAGAATCTAGTTCATTTTTTTACTGGTGAACTCCATGTATAAGGTTACCACACTCTTCAAATCGGAGAGCCACGTATTGCCCCACTTTGGCCAGGCTATGTTTTCTTAACCAGGCCCACGCTGGCTTCAAAGTTTGGCTTTTTTTTTTGTGTTCCCCCGGGAAACCATACTGCCGGCTGTCATTTGACAGTCGTTGTGCCACCACAAGAGCAGAACTCTCTGGCGTAACACACGGCGTGATGAAAACCAGGTTGAGCTCGGGAATCGAACTAACAACCTCACACAAAGCTTAGTCCAAATTATTCATTGCCTATATCCATCCTAATATGACACAAATAGAAATTGAAATAGAAATTGAAATTGAATCTTCATTAGAAAACTAAGTTTTCTACTACTAAATCACAACTGAGGGATACACTCTAGTTCATTTGGTTGATATCTATCACTATTTGGAAATAATGTAGATTTCATTTTGGAAATACTATAGATTTCATATACTTCATGGAATTTGGGATATTAACATTCGTAAAAAAATTGAATCCTAAAACCCGACCCGTTTTTGTAACTCGATCCGTTTTCATATTCCCCACATAATTTTGTTTAATGTTTAAGCAATAAAATGTCTTGGATTCTATGTTTTGATCAAACATGTTATCATATCTGGTGATTTATAGTCTTATACATGTTTTATACAACCTTGTAAATTAATTTCCATGTATTTTGAAGCAACCCTCCATATCTCTAAGGTCTAAAACTAAGGTTTTCCTTAAGTTAATCAAAAACTTTGGAGACTTCGTGAACATACCTAGCACATCATATCCTAACCTTCTTATCATCCAAACTTCATTATATATGCCTTAAGATAAGACATTGTGTTTTGGAGGGTTTAGATGTAAATGATAGCAAAGAAGCTCTACATGTCGTATTCTTAGTTTTGTCATAAGATGACTTTCGGGTGACTTTCTTTCTCCATCCTTGAGCTATCATTCTGGTCCATTCAAAGCTCCAAGATATACTTGATATACTAAGGATCAAGTAGGTTCAAATTGTGCATAAAACTGAGCTCCAGCGTAACGGGAATCACAAACACAAGTTTTAGAACATAACCCTCGACCCGCATCTAGACCCAAGGTTTAAGCCCAATTCTCGACATCATGGATGTTGGATTACTCTCTTCCATATGACAGTACTCTGAAAATAATGGACGTAGGCGAAAACCGTGCGCGAAACGGAGTTATAACGAAGCGGGAATCGGGAAAACAAGTTTGGTGTTTGTTGCTGATTTGAAAGACGCGAAAATCTTGTTTTAAGGTCATCCCACATCGCCCCAATCACCAATTTGTGCTCCATTTCACACCTATAAATACCCTTGCTTGGTTCTTTATAGCTTGCAACTACTAGTTTGAGTATAAACAAGTGGAATAACCAAATTTGATGGCTCCACAAGCACAATACCCCTTTGGGTGTGGTGTGTAGTAGTTTTTATTTCCACTTTCGATGAGGAGGTGCCGTCCTTCAAGCTCTTCTCATTTTGTAAAGTTTTTCTTCGAGGTAATCTTCCTTTCTTTGTTCTTTTATTTTTTCATTTTTATTTTTGTTTTAATATTTATTTATTTATTGCTTTCTTAGTTTAATTAGTTTAGTTTAGGTTCTTAGTTAATGAGCATTAGGCTCGTTAAGGTAGCCTAGTTTAGGCTCGCCTTTAGGCTTGTCGTAGCCTTGTAGAGGTTCGTTAGGCCCAACGAGTCTAATATATCATGTTCGTTCATTTAGCTATGCCTAACATAACGTTTACTTTTTTTTGTTGCATTCGTTTGTTTAGCTTAAATCACGCTTATCAATTGGATTTTCTCCTTATTCTCGTGCGGTTTTTCACTAAGGATTAAAAACGCAAACACTGTGAGTGAATTCTTACAACTTCCCCTTTTTATTCATGTTTTGGGGTGTATCATGTGTCGTTTACATATTTCGTTTATTCAAACAATTGTGCTATTACCATTATATGATCTAACGTGTGATGTAAATGTTGTTTGTTGTATTGCGTGTTTACATTTTTTTCAGTTGCGTGCAATTCATTCATTAGGCTCATCAGTTCCTCGTTGGAGACGAGTTGAGCATCAGGTGCCTCATTAGATCGGCTCCGTTTGATTGAGCCTTGATCTCATTGTTCATCATTTGTCATGTTTGTGTGTGCATTGATTGATAATATGCGGCTGGTGGTTAGATTTACATATGCGGTTACTCATATTTGGTTCATGCACATTTTTATTTAAATAACCAATATAATTAATTTTTTTCCAATGTTTAAATAAGATTCACTCGCCAACTTTTGTTGACTAAAAAAACATTTTTACACATGATACAGGTGAACATGTTGAAGCAAGGAACACCTAGGAATTTGCCTTAGAAGAAAAATAAAGAGTTCATGAATGTTGTGTTTAGAACATGTTGTGCTTGTATGTTTATTGTAATTTCTTCTTTAAATTGTAAATAATAAATATGAAACTTTATAGTAAATGTCATGAGCTTTGATGAAAACCCAATCATACCCCGACTACCATTTTCCGCTGCGGGTCAGGGTGTGACATTTCAATCCAATTCCAAATCTCTTAATTCTACAATAAAACGTGTTATCTTCTAACTTTGAATTACTATATTCTGACTAATAAAAGCAAAATAACGTGGAAGTAAAAGAATTCAAACTTTAATGCTAGTTAATATTTACTAATTTAAATGATCCGATGCTTAAGATTAACTATTAATTATAATACTATATTAAGTTAAGTTAACTTAAACTAAACTAAACTAAACTAAAATACAATTTGCAAACTATGTGAATAGTGTTTCACTTTTAGATTTTTTTTATGATTTTTTATACTTTTATCTTTCAACTTTCAGCTTTAACACTTATAACATCTTCACTCTATAAACACTATGTAATCGATTTTTACGTGTTTATATTTATGTACGTGTCGTTATATATTCAAGTTACTTTACGTTTCGATGTAAATTTTCCCAGAAAAGAGTTGGTCAAATATAACATGTTCTTATGTTTATTATTATTGTGTACGTTTTTAGTTGGTTTACATTTTGACGTAATTTTTTTCGGAAATGGTCGGGTTAAATATAATACATTTTCCTGCTTATTTTTATGTACGTTTTCAATTGATCTACGTTTTGACGTAAATTTTTTTCGAAAACGACTCGGGTCAAATACAATATGTTTTCATTAGACGGTATAAATTACAAACACTTTACGTTTCGACACTGCCGCAACACGCCGTACCATTCATTAACTTAGAAAAAAATTACATGCTTATTTCTATGCATGTGTCGGTATAAATTCAAATTGGTTTACGATTAGCTTAAATTTTCATTAAAGTTATATTTAAGATAGCATTCACGTTTCCATTTACAAGTAATTTAAAATCAGCTCATACCGATGTTCAAATTAAATTTATTTTTATAGTTTTCGGTGGATGTAAAACATATGTAAATATTCTTCTGAGCATATTTGTTTCGGTTGTAACATCCGTCAAAAACGGATTTACCAAACCCGCTCCGTTTATCAACCGAACAGTCAGTCAAATTTTTCGTTGCGAATTAAATGCCCAAAATAATTTTAAACGATCAGTAATCAATTATTATGCGGGGATATATATTTAGTTTTTGAAAAACTGATAAAAATAACAAAATAAAAATGTTTTACCCATGCCGGGTTTCGAACTCGGGTCTGTATCCGGTTCAACCAAAGACTTATCTCTCAGCCGACAAACCACTCCGCCATCTCGATTTTCTGGTAATAACAGAAAACAATTAATTCAAATATTCAATTTCAGAAATTAAATTATTGCGCCAAAAATAACAGTCGTCGGAAATCCCGACGACTTCGCCGTTTAATTACATTTTCGCTCAATATAACCGATGAATTAACTATTACGACGGTTATAACCGACGTCTGAACCCGCGACATCAGCTGTAACCGCCGGAGAACGAATGACTCCGAATTAAGACCGAATTCAGACCCCATTCATCTCAATACTATCCTATAAATTCAACCACAACTCGCCAGAAGTCTTTCACACTCAAATCGCACCTTTTCTCGGCGAAAACTCACTCGCCGGAAATTTTTATTACTTCGCCGGAAAACCGTATCAGTAATCTCTGAGCTTACTGAACCCCCTAAACTTTTACCGAAGTCACCCACAACCTTTTCAAGCCTTCGGAAGACTCTCTGCTGCAAGATACTTGTCGCCGGAAAAAGACTTCTGTCGCCGGAGTTCTGCCGGAAAACAGAGTAAAATCAGTCGGTACTTTTCACGCCTAATTCCTTTCCTTTTTACTTTTATCTCGTTTGTAAATGATCATTAAACGCTAAAGAAACATGAATCAATATTTTGAACCAGTCAGTCACCACTTCCGGTTAAAACCGGTGAAGATGACGAAGTTTCAGTAATGGTTAAGTGTAATTAAAATCAAGATAATTACCGGGTTAGACACACAGTCCAGCGGTGGACTGTGTGCACTTTTAATGCTAAGGTCACGAGTTCGAGTATTGTCCCTCACACGCCGCCTTGATAAAAATTCTTCTTTTTCAGCAAACTAAACCGGGTTGATTGAAGTATATGTTAAGTATATTGATAACTGAGTTTATAATCAAGTGCGACACACAGTCCAGCGGTGGAGTGTGTGTCCGCTAACCCACAGGTCCCGGGTTCGAGACCTGTGGAGCACACCGGTTCTGAGATTTAATTCGTTTTTAATAATAAAGGATTTCTGTTAATTCTAATTAATATATATATGTAATTAAAATCGGATATATAACGGGTTAGACACGTAGCTCAGTTGGTAGAGCTGCGTGCACGCGTACGGGAGGTCTCGGGTTCGAGCCTCACCCGGCGCACAACAATATGCCTATGAACCGGTCAACGATAGTCAAAGTCAACGGTCAAAGTTACTGTAGCAAAAATAAAATATTTTTTTATTATTTTATTCAATTATTTTAATTAAAAATCAATTATAAATACTTAAAAATAACATTTTTAAGGTTAGAAAATAGCCTCAAACTCACAAGAATACACCCAACAAACCTACTAAAATAGATTAATAAAACCCGTTTACTTACCAAACCGTAATGCGATTTATCTAGGTTTAATCTCACTTGTGGTTAAAACCACTTCGCGTGCAATCAACGTCATCAACCGAACGCACCCAATGTGAGTGAATTCTTACAAACTCCCCTTTTTATTCATGTTTTGGGGTGTATCATGTGTCGCTTAAATTAATTCTCTTATGCAAATTCGTGCCATACCATTATATGAACTAAATTAGAATGTAACTATTGTTTGGTTGTGATGTGTTACATATTGTCAAAGTCGTATGCAAATTATTTAGGCCCATCAGTTCCTCGTGGGAGACGAGAACAACGCGTGCCTCAAAACTCATACATTAGGCCCATCAGTTCCTCGTGGGAGACGAGAACAACGCGTGCCTCAAAACTCATTCATTAAGGCCCATCAGTTCGTAAGAACAACGCGTGCCTCAAAACTCATTCATTAGGCCCATCAGTTCGTGGAACAACGCGTGCCTCAAAACTCATTCATTAGGCCCATCAGTTCCTCGTGGGAGACGAGTCGAACATCGCGTGCCTCAAAACAATCATTTGGTGTATGTGAGTTTAATATTCAATATTATGTGTTGTGTGAATAAATTTACATCTACATTTACTCATATGTGGTATGCACAGTATTTATAATCAATTGGATAAACTTGTTCAAATGTTTTTCCATAGGATTCACTCGCCAACATTATGTTGATCCAAAACCTTTTTACACATGATACAGGTGAACAGGTTGAAGCAAGGAAAACATAGGATATGCCTTAGAAGAGAACCAAGAAGCTTAGACAGATAGTTAGAATATGGTGTATCATTTATTTCCATTAAATTGTATTAATGAATATGAAACATATAATAAATGTCATGAGCTTTGATGATAACCCAATTATGCCCCGATCACCTTTTCCGCTGCGGGTCGGGGTGTGACATCGGTTGCTATACTGAACCAAAATAAATATCGATCGAAACCACACAACGTAGGGATCTTACTAGTTCTCATATTTTACCTCACGGGCAATTCATCCACCAAAATTTTGACATTGTTTTAACGTTAGGTCAAATACACGTTTCAATGTATGAGAAGTAAGACCACCGAAAAAAAAAACGTTGCAAGACACGGCCACTAGGCGGGTGCCATCGTATGATGTTTGAAAAGTCAATAAAAATCTTCACATATTTTCTTCGGTCTTTTGTGGTCCTTCGTAACACTTGACTGTACCTCAATTTCAGACTTTGTGGTCCGAACATATTCTCCTTTATTGCATATGTGGGTGCTTTTACGGCAGCCATTGAAATAGTTAGGCTAAGAAAGGAGATAATTTTTCTTTTGAACGGCTAGTAGACCAACTGGTTGGGAACACCAACTTCAGTGGTACATGAGAGACCCGAGTTCGAAACCAGGAGAACCTCTATTTTGGGCTAGGTACATCTTGGTCCTCAATCTACCCGTGGATAGAACACCAATAAGAATAGATATCAGAAGCATTGAATTCTCACTCGGCCCGCTGCAGGAGGAAACCACGTAACCATAGCTAGTGTAAAACCAGCTGGCCCCGTCCTATTGTGTCCAGTGGTGTTTGGCTAGGAAAAGAGATAATTGATAGATTATAAAAAAAATATCTTTAATTTTATTATATAATTTACGGCAGCCATTGAAATAGTTAGGCTAGGAAAGAGATAATTGATAAATTATAAATAACTTTTTTATCTTTAAGTTTATTATATAAGTTAATAAATTTTGAAAAACTATTAAATAATAAGATAGTAAGATACCATACTGTTTTTTTTTCTTCCCAACTGGTAACATCCGACTAAAATTTATTTAGAATGTATTTTTTAGGAATTTATTATTAGTTTGTTTGTAACGTGTTCATCTTTTCAAAAATTTATTGAAGTATTGAATCCCTCGTCAACCACCATAACACCCACTTTCATTGTAACGTGTACATCTTCTCAGAAGACATTATTGAAGTATTGAATCCCCCGTCAACCACCACAACAACCACTCTCACTAAGTGCACACTAGTGTTTTCGATGCTAAGTAAAATGTAAGTCTCGACTTTATATAAATCTAAAATGTGTTTAAACCTTTAGGGTCATTTGAGATTGATTATATTTGTTTAATTCCTCTTGGGGATTTGTAATTGTAAATTTTTTTAACTGCAGGAATTTTATAAAATAATAAAGAAAATACAAAGACTAGCCAGAAGCTAGACACATTTATAATGTGCATAAAATGATTTTTCTTAGGGCCACAATAAATAAATCCATTATTGGCATGGTATAATAAACTTTGAGGGTCACGAACGGGGTAAAAAACTTGCGATTTTCTATATGAGTATGCATGTATCCATGTACTCGTGTTGTTAAATGGGATTTTGTGCAACATTTGCTACTTTAGTCACATTTTTTTTCACGTTGTTTTGTGTTTCCGTCTTTGAGTTAATTACACGACCATTCGGGCTTTACACTGATTTTGTAGATGTCTTGAATTCACACTGATTGTCTCTGATGCTTACTATTTGTAACTACGATGATCCTTATCAGCTATCGCCGTTAAAAATCAGTTAAGAAATTTCTAAAATTAAATAAACAAATTCGTTAAATAAAACAAAAAATTAATTTTATATTATACTTAAATAAAACAATATAAAATGATCAGACTACCTTTCATTGTTTTCCTTTTTACGACCAACTCTCTCTCTATCCCAGCCAACCACCATAGCTCACAAGTCACAACATAGTAATTTGTGACAATTTTTGAAATTAACCGATTAATAATGGAACAAACATCATTTACTCTGAAGTTGGAGGACCCAAAATCCTTCCTCTCATCTTTTTTTTTAAAGTTGTTTTTTTTTCTTCTTCACTCTCTTTATTCACAAGCATGATTTTTTTTTCTATTTTGTCTGAAATATCTAGATACAAGTTGCATTGTAGTTTTGTATAAAGTTGATAACTAGTATAGATATTATTTCCTAAATAAAAGTTAATAATTGGAATAATAATTAAGCATATTGATGTTAACCTAAACGATTACTTAAACACGTACAAGAAGTACAAGCTTAGTATGGGCCATATTGCAAAAAAGATAGATGTCGACCGTGGCCAATACGAATAAATCCCGAATATGTCAAATCTCTATTGATTCCACACCACATTAATTGACTTCTTGTTGCATTCTTTTGTTTCTATTTCCAGTTTTTTATTTTTTCCCCTTCTAAATTCCAAAACTGAGTAATAAATATGAGATAATGGATTTTACAAATATTTTCAAAATTAAAAAAATAACTCAAGCATAATTTTAAGATATTTAATACCTAAAGAAAATATGTTTTAACATTCAAATTTCGCCACCAATCGATATTATTATGTTGTTAATATGGGGTTAATCCACTTGTAAGAGACTTATGCGTTTTAAAAGAGAGATTTTAGTTTCAAATTTAGGTAACAAGATTTATTTAATTAATTGATGTAATGTAGAGCAGGAGTAAGTTTTGTCATTCGAGAAAAAAAAAACTATTCTTTTTCTTCCCTAGGAGTTCACTATTTATTTTTTTATCACTCAAGTAGAGACGTTACAAGAGGTTACACATTCTTAGATAAATATGCCACATGAACACGATTAATCAGGCTCGTCTCTGAGAATATTAAAAAAAGAGCCCTCGGTAAGATAAAAAAAAACGGATCCTACCCGCCCCATAATATTAACTCATCAATCACATATACAAAGTAAAAACCCATAATACGACGACAATTGTTATAAATTATTTAATTTGGGTTTGATCGTTTGAAATTTATGCATTTTAAAACTAAGATTTTAAAAGCTAAAATTTGGGCATTGGGTTTTTGGCCCTTAGCCGCCGTCCACCGACCGATGCTTAAGGCCGGCCCTACAAGGCGGCGACTAACTATAAAGTTTTACCTCTCATACACATCCAATGCGCCTCAAATATGTTGACGAGATTTATCAACTTAAGATGAATGATATTTTACGAAATCAACTTTTCTGGTGTCCAAGACCGACATAGGATTTACCTTGAAATTTCAAATTTTCTCCTTTAACTAAGCTTACAAAGTTAAATATTTTTCTATACTGATATCTTATTTAGCAACTTTACTGGGAAATATGAAATCTCCCCTACTTAAAAAAAGTGCATATATATCAGTTTGGATTAAATTAACGACCTAATACCGTACGACACAAACTAGAATAATCAAAATATTAAATAATACCATGGGGATATTGCCAGGAAACCACATAGGCATACGTGGTCATGTTTTATTTATTTATTTATTCATATATTTATTTATATATAACTTTCCAATTTTAATAAATTCCGTGCAACCAAATCTCTCCAGACCGTATACCGACCACCCCCCACTTCTCTCGCCCCACATACACCTTATAAACACACTCACCTCTATACAACCTCAATCACACTTCTAAAAACAACCCTTTTCACATCACCAAAATCCCACAAAACCCTTTAAATCTCATCCAACATGCACAAGATCAAAGGTTTCAAGATCAAACACAAGTTTATAAAGCTCATCAAATGGAGACTTCACCAAAGAGAAAAACATTCGGGTTATGTAAAATTAACCCGACCCAATATCATGCCCACAGCGATGTCAAAACTTTGTGGATTTGCTCGGTCTTTGACGAAAAGTGCTAAGGATATATGTTTTAGGAAGTCGGGCTCGAGTTATGTTCGGCTCGGGGAGGAGGAAAAAAAATTGGTCCCGAAAGGACACTTGGCGGTATACGTAGGGGAAAAAGAGGACAGTGCGTATAGGGTTTTGGTGCCTGTGGTTTATTTTAATCATCCGTTATTTGGGGATTTGTTAAGGGAGGCTGAAAAGGTTTATGGGTTTAATTATGATGGTGGGATTCATGTCCCTTGTCGAATATCTGAATTTGAGAACGTGCAAACGAAAATTAGTGCCTCGGGTGGTTGTGGCGGCAACGGCGATGGTTTCCGTGCACTACGGAGTTGGCGGCTTACTTTGTGAGTTGTGGTGGGTATGTGTACGGAATTGACACTTGAGAGTGATTTGGAGTTGATTGTATTTTGTTTGTCATTTTTATAGATTTTTTAGTCAGGTTGTACATATCTGAACTTTCTTTTTTATTGACTAATACTTGTCATCGTAGTTTGTGTAATATATACCGTTACCGTCAGGCTAAATAAATAGGAGGCTTCATTATAATTCGTTAAAAATTGTAACTTTCATCTGCAAGATGCCGCGCAGAAAATATGATAGACAATATAATAAAATAATAAAATAAGTATACATATATAATGTCTCGTGTAAGCAGAGGATAAAGTTTTGACATGCCTAAAAATATATAGATACATGCTTTTTATCGACCGAAAATCATAAAATTGAGCATCTATATCAGTTTTGATAATAATGATATCGGTACCGATTTGTTCAGTTAGTATCGGTTATTTAGTTACATATATAGAGTCTCCGTATGTGGTACGTGGTACGTGTAACCAAAAGATAAACTTAAAGAATATGTTTTACATTAACCGAACACCATACAAACGAATAATAATATTAGTTTTGATAATAGTGAGAATTGTTTGGTTGACATCGGTCCGGTTCGTTACAGTACTGGTACTTGGTATAGTTTACATTACTGAATTTTTTAATTCAAAATACAACTATGTTTTCTATGATGTTAACAAGCACGAGTTATTAGAAACAAAGTATTATTATTAAATAAATGAGTTAAAGTTGTATATTATTTATAGTGATATTGGATTTAAATAACCACAACTTTCATTAATCGGCCGATAACACTCTCAACTTTTGATTTGTACACCACCACTCCCAACTTTCAACTTATTGGACGATAACACTCCTTAAGTAACTGAACCCTAACATCTGTATATTTCCCCATAATTTTTTAAGACGCTCCTCCCAAATCATGCCTTGTTCACTAACTAATTCATCCCCGCTCCCATTCCTACCCCTGCTCTCTCTTCATCACTCAACACACGCCTGCGACCTCATCAATAATCAGTTACAAGACCTCAATCGGCCTATTAGGTTCAATCTGGGGCAAGGGATATTATTTAAATAAATGGTGTAGGACCAAGCCTTGCCGCTAAAAAATTCCAAGATTTTAATATTTGCAAGTAGTGGTAATATCAAGATGTTTGCGTAAGTGAGGTATTTTCAGCTCAATTTTAAGCTTGGTAGGGTGATTTCAAGCTAAGCCAAACTAGAGCCCTGACTCGGCTCAAAATCGACTCGTGAACAAGACTAACTTTGAGCAATAAGAATTTGGGGGCGAGAATGAATCGATGAAACATCATTTGTTCTTTGCTTCTTTATATTTGTAAGTGTCTCGAAATCTGATTTGACCATCTGAATTGCGAGGCGCTTAAGGACCGCCACCTCAGCTTTGCCGGACCACTAAGACAACCCTCATGGTCTCTCCACACCCACGAACCTGTTAGACAAGACTCACTTCCTTAAGTTCAACCGTACGTGCACAACAAACTTCCTTAAAACACATTTTTTCAAGTTACAACTTACAAGTTCACATCATAGGTTTATTTTAAATGGAGACGAGTAAACACATGCTAAACGCGTAAGAGAATCACACGCTATATACCCCAAAGCTAGCATATGGTCCGATGTTCTTTCCTTCACAGGTAGCAGCAAACACTTCCTCAACCACCACCTTCTCGACCAAGTTATTGCAGATGTTCGCAAAGGCACGCATGTGCTTCAAGCCGTATTGGGTTAGCAACCCACAATGCTTCTCAAATAATCGAGCCTTCAACAAAAGAAACTTCACTTTATACCGAAACAATCATACAGTATATTAGAACTTGAATAGTTTTGAGTTTAAGCTACAAGTATGACATACCATAGATTTAAAACATTCCCAGTCATCCACTAGCGGTAGCCCATGACCTCTAACCGAATTGAGGATCGACCGACCATTTTGTGGTCCAAAAAGAAGCACCCCAATCATATCAATGCTACTATCCAAATGACCCCTATGTGTCAATGTATCCGTAATCTCCTTGAGAACTTCGGCCCTTGTTTCAGGCGATTCCTTGTACTACACACATTTATATAAGCACAAACCAAACTTACGATTGTATCTGGAAATAAACAAAATGATTAGGAAATATGAATACTTACTCTTTGCCACAAGAATATAAGATCAGCATCTCTTTGATTTACACCATCCATCTTATCAAAGTGAATCCGATTAGGCGGGAGGTTTGCGGTCTCAGGATCAAATCCTAAATACAAATAAACCTTCTCATGTTTCATATCTTTGGTACCATATTCCATCACATGTGAACCTGACATGTAAGTATTGGACATAGATGTCCTCTCCTTCACCTATACACAGAATATGTACCAATGTAACAACAATCATTGCAAACGCGTAATAACTTTTTGAAGAATATAGGACACATGATCTTATTTGAACCTTGTCGAATTGTTGCTCGAGCGATTCTTTTTTCAGATTGTGCGTCTCACTATGAAAACAACTCACAAAAAAGTTACAATTCTTAGATAGCCATCTACCATAATATGTAACACATCCATCGACCAGTATAGCAGGAGGTTAAATACCTATCTTCCATCCAAGCAACGCTATATAGATCTCCCAAGCAAGTTGAATACTCAGGTGGTGGAGAAGGTTCTGTGTCCGGGCAATAAGTTCCATAACTGTTCTCTTGAGCCCCCGACGCAGTTGTGGCATATATGTTAAGATCTTGGGGAAGTATGCCTTCGAAGATGCTTCCACTTTCACACGCTTCCAAGTATATAACCTACATTGATTAATCTCCTCGAGTTATTTCTAGAGAAAAAAAGTTGGTATTAACGTTTTGTATCGTTTACCATTTCTTTGTATGTACCCATGGAATGTTTCTTTTTCAAAACATCTACCAAGTCTTTCGCTACAAGAGCATGGTTGTTGGGCATCCCTACAACCGAAGTTATACAAATTAGCAATGACTACTAGTTGTATTAATTATTAAATGAAAAAAAATCCAACACTTACCGAGCACTCCAGGACCCCCATGGTCTGAGTAGAATAGAAAGATCCGGTCATCCGGTTTGCTATCGACAACCTTCCCACTTCCACCCTTTACCGATTTTTTGTCACCAAGAAGCACGGCGAATAAATTATCAACCGTAACATGCTCCCCATTGTAGTCCTACACTTAATTGATGGTATGATCACTTAGCATGCAAAATAGGACAAATATCATATACCAACAGTTTTTGTTTATTTGAAATATCAATGTACCTTGGGCACACCGGCATAGACGTTTTCGCCTTTAGGGTTGTTGATAATGGTCCCCGGCCTTGGATTCAAAGGACTGGAAGCAATATCATCATACATAAACACTACTATGTTTTCATCTTTCAAATCTCCTTTCTTAAGAACTTGATATGCATGACAAACATCTGCCTGTGACACTACAATGTTATATTTTTAATCACAAAAACCTACAAATTTATACAAAGCGATGTTATATATGTTGGTTAAGTAGAGTTGAAAAACCCATCACAAACTTAGAGAATGTATTTCTGTTGCAAATAAACCACACAATCCAACAAAGTATGCAAAATGTGTATTTTTCTTTTAGAAATAGATAATTTTGAAGAAGTGCGATTACGTTCATTTTGAAAGGTTCTTATGCGGGCTTCAATCTGGGTGTGGAAGGTGCAACCTCAGCAAGACGCTAAGTGCGCACACCGCCATGGTGGGCGCTAGAGGGGGCGTGGAGTGGGGCAGGGCCGGCTCTTAGCCCAGCTAATCCGTGCCGTCGCTCGAGGCCAAATTTTCAAAGGGCCCGAAAGGTTTCTATAAGCTTTTTTATATAATTAAATTATATATTTACTATATGCATCCATTTTTTTATGCAACAAAGTATTGGTGATAGAGTGGAAAAACCATCTTAAGTTAATGTAAGAAGTCTCACGTTCAGTCTTGGCTCCACCAACAAGGTTTTATTTTTTAATTTATTTTCCCTTAATTACAATTTTGGGCCCAATTCTTTTTGTCGCCCGAGGCCTAAATTTTTTTAAGAGATCTCCAGGACGGCTCCGGGAGTGGGGGCTCGGCTGGGCTTGCAGGCGTTAGACACGTGATGATTTTTTATTATTCTTTTAAGTTAAATAGTATATAACTAACCATATATAGTCTCACTTTAACTCAATATCACATTTTACATAGAGCCCCAATAAATGACTCACAAAACGGAGTTGTTTTGTTTAATTTTTACAAAATTTCAATATAAGTTTCATTGAAAAGCGAGTTGTATCCTTAATAACATATTGTTTGACTATGTGAGCCCAAAATAAAGGTTGTTTTAAAAATACAGGTCGAATTTCAATATAAAATATTAAATATTACATATATTATTAGAGAAAAACTAAATAAAATATTAAATGAAAGCTGAAAAAAAAATATGATAACTCAAAAGGGTTAGAGATGTTGCACATCCTGCTTACAGCAACTCCATTTGTGAAAATGTTTCAAAATGGTATAATATATAATCACACATTCACACTAATTCAAATAAATGCTTTTCCAACATAGTGACCATTTTGTTTTGTCGCAATAACGTTGCTAATATCCTAAGTCTATTTTGTACCTGCATGCTAATTTAGTGACATTAAAGGAATACTAACAGTAGCTCATACATTGTACATAATAAAAAACATGCATACTTATATCAACTCAACTCACTAACCTGATGCCGATAGTTTCCAAATCCTTTCGAACCTGCGACTAGAACCGCCCATCGTGTTCCGTTTGTAACATTTTCATCCACATCTGCTTCCAGATCCACCGGTGACCGGATCAACGGGTCCCACAGCTGCCGGTGACCGGAACCTTGGCTTCCAGTAGCACCATAAGATAGAACAACCACCGTCACCAGTCCAAGAATCAAACATATTATATGAGAGACCGTCATTGAAGCCCAAAATAGAGTGTTAGTTTAAGAGATATTTTGACTAGAACTAAGTGTGTAAAAGAGGGTCGTGTGCCATGCAAATGAAGAAGAACACCTGTAGAGAATGTGGGCCCCGGAAGCATATATACAAGCCAGGTGGAATTATTGGCTTTTTCGGTTTGGATTATTCAGATTTGAAACTATTTCGGTTTTAACCCAAATTGATCCGAACTGGAACTGCAGCGAATTTAGAAGAAAAATTAAATCGTATTCTAAAAATATTTTTACCGAAGATAGCAAATTTTTTATCGTACACTTAGTGGTGGATTTAGAATTTTCTTTCTGTTTTTAGATGCTATAATTTCATACAAGTGTACATAAAAATTTCCGGCTCGATTCGGATCAAGTCCTAACCTAATTATATTTGTTTACGTGTTTGAGGTTTTTTAATATTAAATAATCTCGAGAATAAAACATTTTTATACAGCAAAAAATGTTATCTAGTATTTACATTGTTAAAAAAGTAGATGAGTTATAATAAAAGTTTCTTATAAGTCGTAAGCTTTAAAAAAGAAAAGAAATAAATACTACATGTTGATAGAATAATAATATAATATATAAGTTAATAAACTTAAATTGTATTGTACATGTAAATAAAATAGAAAACAATGTTAGGGGGTGCGTGAGCCCAGTGGGTTGCGCCTAACTTTTCTAATATCAAGACAACAAAAGAAAGTCCAAATAAATAAAAACATACGATGTGGGTGTGGATATCTGCTGTGAAGATCAGTCTACGCCCAGAAAACCATCCCGTACTGTCAAATAACGCTTAACACCCTCTCTCCATGCCCTTCCACACTATCTAAAAAGGTGTTCTTCATCTAAGCTTAGTCTCCATATAGATCCGTCCCTGTTGATTAATCAAACCGAATTTAACCGTTTATTTGGTTTGCGCATCCAATTTAACTTGTTATTATTCCATTTATTCGATTGAATTCGGTTCGGTTATCCGAGTAAGCAAGATTTTATGGAACTGGAAACTGAATTCACAATTCGGTTAAGTTTTTTTTAAGTTACAGATAAGGTTCGTTTTTTTTTCAGTTACAGATACGATTCGCTTTCTAGGTTTTTTTGTAATGTGTAGATTATACAAATGATCTCGTACTAGTATTTAAGACGCACAAATTGCGGCGGTGCTGTTAACTTAATAAAAAGTATTCGTAAAAATAAAAATGTTGAATCATATGTATGGGAGAATTGAAGTCTAAAGGCACTCACTTTCAACACTTGAAAACTTTCCATTGTATTATACTATGTGAGGCGAACAATAATCATAAGGGTGGAGTTACCTTATTAATTAAACTTGTTCTCTTATCATCTGAAAGTGTGAGTGTGTAAAAGATCTGGCAAAGGCATTACACCTATCCTCCCGCGTGTTTTGTTTGGTGATGAATTTGTCACCTCCCAAAAGGCCCAATAAGAACCTATAATTATAAAATCAACTGTTGATTCCATTCTCCTATCAATATATGTTAATTAATTAATAAGTTCTAGTGTTTCATGTTTTTCTTTTTTTTAACGGTGACTTTCTTTTTGAGTGATCCAATATCACACCGTCTAAACGGCGGCCCTAGTCAAGATCAGTCCAGACTACGTTGTTTTAACCGGGCTCGCGCTGGGTTGGTCAGACTTGGTTACGGCGTTCCCTCGGAAACCGTACTGCCTCCACACGAGTTGCCTCGCTGAAGTAACAGCCGGATGAAAACCGGGGTGCGGCTCAGGATCGAACCCACCTCGGTGGGTTTGTCACCATCATTGTCCAATATCCACCAAATATGACACAAGTGAGAATTGAACTTGAGTCTCCATTGAAAAACCCAAATCTCCTACCACTAGGCCTCAAATGAGGGGATAGTGTTTCATGTTTTTAGGTATTATAGTTTATATATAGCCAATTGCACGTTATAAGGTTTTACACAACAAATTAATACAAGACATTTTTAATTCAAGTAAGTTGAAGAGTGTTCAATTTTATGAAGGGTGAAACATATTCTACTTTCAATTTCATCTTATGTAAACCAAACACAACTTCTGATAAAATTCACCTTAATTTTAATTGCTTAATTTTGCAAACCAAACAGGGCGGGCCTTAATGCCAAGTTTAAACCCAATCAGCCCAAGTTGATGTTTATAGTCCATAATCCAAAATTTATTCAGTCCATGATCCAAAAAACCCACACAACTAATCTGAAACAGTCCGGTAATTTAGACCCCAATTATAGTTTAGATTTTAAGTGCCTTAACCCGCTATCTTTCCTTAACTAGATATACTTGAAGTAAACACTATCAAGTATGCTAATATTGCAAGTAAAAACCACATGAAAACGCTTGATAAAATTCTTAAACACTATAAGCCCCGAAGCTAGCATATGGTCCGATGTTCTTCCCACCACACGTAGCAATAATCGCTTCCTCCACCTCAGTCTCCTCAACTAGATTGTTGCAAATGTTCGCAAAGGCGCGCATGTGCTTCATGCCATATTCAGTTAGCAAGCCACAATGCTTCTCAAATAAACGAGTCTTCAAAAGAAGGCGTCTCACTTAGTCAACTGGCCATATAATAAAAGTTGAAAAGTGCCTAGTTTAAAGTACATGTTCGTTCAAGTAAAACGTACCATCGATTTAAGACAATCCCAGTCGTCCACTAGAGGTAGACCACGACCTCTAGACGAACGTAGGATTGGACGGCCGTTTTGTGGTCCGAAAAGAAGCACCCCAATCATGTCGACGCTACTATCCAAATGTGCCATATACCTTAGGGTCTCTGTCATCTGCTTGAGAGCTTCCGCTCTTTTGGAAACCGATGATCTCTTATACTGTACATATAATAAAAGATTACATGTTTGTATTTAGTAAACGAACAAATCACAATTGCTTACCTTCTGCCACAAGTATATAAGATCTCCGTCTCTTTGATTTACACTCTCCATCTTCTTGTCAAAGTGAATCCGATTAGCTGGTAGGTTAGCGGTTTCAGGATTGTATCCTTGATATAGATAGACCTTCTCAGGTTTTATGACTTTAGTACCATATTCCATAACATGAGAACCATTAAGGTAAGTACCGAACATAGATGTCCTCTCCCTGACCTATACATGAAAATGTACCAAATCGACACCAATCCTCATATGTACATATCAAACTCTTTAAAACATAGAATACATTTGTTCTTAGCCAAATGATTAAAACAATATATAGTCTCAAACCTTGTTGATTTGTTGCGCCAAGGATTCTTTCTTCAGGTTATGCGTCTCGCTGGTTAAAACAACACGTAAAAAGTTTAATCAGGACTCATAAACAACCATATATACCGTACCGCCATAAAGTCTTAATCATGGAAATCTTAAAAATACCTATCTTCCATCCAAGCAACACTAAATGTATCTCCCAAGCAAGTTGTATACTCGGGTGGGGGAGGCGGATTCATATCTGGACAATAGATTATATAGCTAGGCTCTTCGGGTTTGGTTGAAGTTACAGCGTATATGTTGAGATCTTCAGGGAGCAACCCTTCAAAGATGCTTCCACTTTCACATGCTTCCAGATATATAACCTACAATAACTTACCTTCTTTAGAGACATAAATATCATATTTATTTTTAGATTAAACTTTCATATAAGTAACTTGACATACATAGTACTCATAAGTTAAGTTTAGTTTAATAGTTAAGTATGCATTACCATCTCTTTGTATGTCCCCATGGCATGCTTCTTTTTCAAGACCTCAACTAAGTCATTCGCTACAACATAAGGCTTTTCTGGCATCCCTACAGCAAAATAAGACTAATGACCACTAATTCGAATATTCAATCATATTCATCATCATACCCAGTAAATCCCACCAATAGCAAGGCTAAGGTAGGGTATGAGGAGGGTAAGATGGAGACAGCCTTACCTCTAGCTCATAGGAATAGAGAGGCTGCTTCCGGTGAGACCCCCGGCTCCATTCTTAAATGAAATTCTTGTAACACTACTCACCTAGCAATCCAGCAGCTCCATGATCTGTGTAGTAAAGAAAGATTCGATCATCCGGTTTGCTATCAACAACCTTTCCACTTCCACCTTTCACCAAACTTTTGTCACCAAGAATCACTGCAAAAAAATTATCTGCTGTCACAGCGTCCCCGGTGTAGTCCTGTAACAAAAGTTGTAATATTTTAGTGATAGATTATGCTCACTTGAACTTCTTCCCTTAACTAGAGATAGCAATGTACCTTTGGTACTCCGGCGTAGACGTCGCCCCCTTCCGGGTGATGAATAATTGTACCAGGCCTTGGATTCTCATCACATGTGGCAATATCGTCATACATGAACACAACAATGTTTTCATCTTTCAAGCCTCCTCTTTTGAGTATTTGGTAAGCATGACAAACATTTGCCTGTGATTAATAAAATGTTATATTTCTAAGGGGTACCGTGTATTAATTTCATACAAAGTATTCTTTAACATTTTAACGGTTTTTCTATTTTCAAAATTTCTGTGTTATGTTTGTACTATAAACAAATTTAAACACATATATAGGTGTCTTGTAAATAATTTCAGAAACTAGATAAGCTCTTTATGCATAAACAAAAGCGATTATTATTAACGATTTTTATTTTTTTGACTGGAGGTTAGTTATTTAGAACGATATTTATTTGGAAGGCTAAACATATACTCACCACACTACTCCTAAATTACATCTTACCCAAGATTAGAACTTAGGTCTTCTCTAAAAAGGCTTTGCTTCTTACCACTAGAGTGAACAAGAATATACGGAACGAAGATTACCAAACAAACCCAACACAATTTATTATAGGTTCACATTTTCTAATGTGTATTTTATACCAAAGTTTTAAACTATCATATTAGCAGTTTAAGGGTGATGGCCTGTGGGCGGCAAACCAGATCGGCAAATGGGTTTGCCGAGCGGTAACACCGCCGCCGACCCATTTTGTCGATCGGTAAACTATGAAATCAGTGAAAGTTTGCCGACTCGGGGAGAGGGAGGGAAGAGGAGAGAGATTGGTTTGTGGTGGGGTCCATTCCTTCTCAACCAATCACGCATTTTTTCATTTTTTTTTTTTAAAGTTTACCAATTCATGAAGTGACTAACCATTGCTAACATTTTTCAGCATAGTTTAAACTCTTAAGGTTGAATGACATGGCACACTCTCATTGGTTGATTTTAAAGTTTACTACTTTCAAGTGTTTAACCACTCCCTTCACCCTAACCTGATTCTTATAGCACTTTATATTTTTTGTATGTGAATAATGACGAATTAATATCTAAAGCGTTAAAAAACTAGGTTAAACAGTTTCGTGTCAATAATACACATGTCACGTTCGGATTTACTGGTCTAACAAAACTTTCCAGTTCGTCCCAAGAACACGACCATTAGCACCATTGTTAACTTAAACATATAGCCATTTTCTTTTGAATCACTAACTCAACCGCTAAACCTACTCACCTACTCCTAGTTGGCTAATTTATACCAACGTCCAGACTTGTACTAGAACCCTCTACCACGTACTCGATGAGAACACATTTGCTACACTCCTTGATACCGCTAGGTATACATGCCCTGCCCTTTGGTATATATAATGATTAACTAGCGAAAATGAGTGTTGACACAAGGCGACATCTTAACGAATGCTAACTAACCTGATGCCGGTAACTTTGGTACCCCTTGGAACCCGCGACAAGTAATGCCCATCTAGTGCCATTCCCCAACCCGTCGTCCTCCAAATCCACGGGTGACCGGATAAATGGATCCCAATAATCGGAACCTCTTCTTGCAGCAGTTCCGTTAGGTAGTGCCATCACCATCATCAGTACAAGAAGCAAACATATAAGACGAGAGCTGCAGGCCATTGAAACTGAAAGCAGAAGGTGTACGTTTGGAGATAGTGACAACTTCATTACTTCATTTCATTGCATATATTCAAGTGTAGGAAAAGAGGGAACCGCGGCATGCAAATTAACAAAGATGCCACTTGGCAAAATGTGAAGGCCAGGTGGGATTCACATATGATAAACCCGTGATATGATGGCAAACTGAACCACATGCAATGTTGGAAGTCTCAAAATATCCATAAAAACAAAATCATGTTTTTGAATTGTTATCTGCTTCTTTGGAAAGGATTAAATAAGGGATATTAGCATAATAAACACATTTAGCCTAACATTTGTGAATAACTCTTTAAAAAATAAGCCTAACGGAGGAAGGGGCGCTCAAGGGTAGTACCACTACCCCAATCAACCAAATCACGTCATGTCAATTTTTTTTCAAAGTACTCATTTGCCATAAAACACTGGTGACGCGTGCCTTTTTCATGAACTAGTATTATTTTATTTTAAAAAGTCAAATGTTAGATAAAAATTAAACTACATTAAAATAAAAATAAATATACATAGTTCAAAGCGAACTAATCAAAAAGACAATTAAAAAAATTGAAAAAAAAAAAAGCAAACTACTCCACGAAGAAAATAAGCTACTATCGGTTGAAAAATCGTCTTCAAAATAGTCAGGCAGTAAATACCCAATTCACCGTATGAGAAATTAGCCATTAAGAAAGAGATTGATTAGAGTGTTTATGGTTTAAGATTTTCGTGAGAATGATATAAGAGAGCTGGTTATTTATAAGGTAAATAAATAAAATATTTTTTTTATGTTAAGCGAATATGACCGTTGGAGTCAACAAGAACATCCAAACATAACAATTCACGCGGGTTTCCCTTCTGCCCAGCCATACCCGTGAATGCCCCGGCCAACCTAAGATCTTAGTTTTAACAAACAATTACAAAGAATGTCACGTGTTAGCACTATATCAACCCTCATTTTTTTATCAAAACTTTTTCTAAATCAACTGAATATCATATAAACATTGCTTATTTTAAAATCGTTACTTTAATATCCCATCTCTATTTAAGATATATGATTAAGTTAGCCAATATTTTTGGTTAGCTTATATTACCTTCCCACAAAATTTTTTCTTATTTTAAATATATCTTTGATCAATAATTTATAATAATAATAATGATATTTTTGGATTAAACTTTAACAAATAGATATATATGATTTTTTTATATTTATAATTATAATGATAATGATATTTTTTAATTAAATTACCAAAAAACTGCAGGACCTACGAATTTTTAAGTATTATGATTGACAACATGACATGTTTGAAATAATTTTGATTACTATCGAGAATGATCAAAACTAAAAACAAGTATGAGTTTAAAAATTCTTTCTAATTTAAACCATATAACATAATGAACAGTGAATCTTATTTAAAAACTTATATGTTTATTGATATAATCCAAGACTTTATTGTATAACAAAATAGAACATAACATTTTTGAAATTATATATGAGTCAAGAGGTATTAGTTGTTTAACAAAATAAGGACGAACAAATGTATGTATTATCTAAATATTTTTTCAGTGTTTAATTACAAGATGTACAGATAATTAAGAAGTTTTCTAAATATTTTATGATAAAGCACTTTGAAAGTAGGTTAGTCGTTGATTATTATGAGAACGAGATTATAATCTTTTGAAATGATTATTAAATACATCTATTTGTCTTGTTGTATTTTGTAAACAAGTATTTTTTTTATTATTTAACACGTGTAATGTACATGTCTATAAGTTAATTATATAATATAATATAAAATCTAGCGTTATTCAGGACATATAATTAATATTATATCGAGATCTACCATTGTTAGATGTTAAGAAAATATAAACAACACTCTTAGTATCTCTTTTTAGCGATGTCCACTTAGGACAATTTTTAATATTTATTTGTTTGGAAACTATTAGGGCAGTGGGGGCCCTTAGTGATGTCATGTTGTGGGTTGGTGACCACGCATAGAACACCACCGCCATCCAAGGTGATCACACGTGAAGATTTCTTCCCAAACACTTCCTACTTCCTTCTCCTTCACATGATATCATGGGTGTGGTGAGTGATGGACACCCCCACTTAAATCCATCACTAATGATGGAACCAAGTTCGATGACGTGACGAAACATGATTGGGTGTGATGAGTAATGGAAAATGGATCACCCTCACCCCCTTATAGCATTTGCAGGGTGTTTCTAGGACGAGCAAGACGGATGAGGTGGCATCTTACAAGGATGCAGGGTTGCTTGGGGTTATGAAGTATGTATATGGTCTTCCTAGTGTTATGTAATTTTTTATCTTTAGATGTTAAATACATGAAATTGGTTATACGAAGAAACAAATACCAGAACAAATACATAGGTTTTAACCGGATCTCATCTAATTATACTTGTATTGAAATATTACTTGAATCTTGGATCTCTTATGATCTTTACAAAACAAACATCGTTAGCCTTGTCACATGAAAGGAGTTCTCTCTATGATCACCCTTCGACCTTGGAATAAGTATCGACTTCTTGATAGTATATAAAGATGCAAAGAATTTACGTAACTAGGGTTTGTGAGAGTGCATGATCAAGGGCCCATTAGGGTTTTTTTTCGGATTCATAGCGACATCTCTTTTTCTCATTGGTGGGAGACAAGCTTCCTTTTATCTTATCGGCCACGTAGGCATAAGAACATTTGCGGTTAAACACATCCTGGGTTGGCCGAGTCAAATAGGAATACTCGGGTATTATGGAATTAGTCCAGGTCATAGATCTTCAATATATGACTTTATTTCATACTAAACAAAATTTTATGTATTTACCAAATCATAATTTTTCATTACCAAGAAAGACGAAATTGGAAAAAGAAAATCTAATCAAATACTTATATTTACAAAACTAACTTAAATATAAAACGGTGAAAGGTTGTGGTACATGTGACTGTTTTGAGGACACGAACACATGGCCGTCTGTTATTTATTTATACCGAGCATTCACAATGAAGTCTTTATACTCATCCATATAATTTACCTAAAACTAAGCAATCCTTAAATTTATTTGTTCTTTTATGAAAACCATTTACATCCATTTCCTTATATTCTTTTTTTCTCTTTCTTTCATTTACAATCTAAACTAATATCTATTTTGTCTTATATGAAGTTGCATTCAATTGGGAATCATGTGCATTTCACAGACAAAGCAACATATGCAATATATACACACCTGCAAATCCAAAATCATGGAGTATCAAGTATTTTGCAGCCAATGTAACTTACTGTGATATTTGGCAACAAGAACATAACAAAAACATTTACCAAAAGAAGCCAAAAACATCAAAAGCAAATCATGTTGTTTCATTGCCATCTACCACATTCAAAAACATAGGTTATGGTCTTTGGTTTCTCAGTCATGACCACGCCTCATTATGATTTCTCTCTGGAGATCCTGAATATATAATCGCTGCATTTCTGGCATGACACTTGAATCCATCATCATAATACGTTGATCTGATTCTTTCTTTGCAAACTCCATCTTCTCGGCCTCCAACTTCAACTTCTCTGCCTCTAAGCTCAGTCTTTCATTCTCTTTCTTTTTGTCATACTCCATCTTCTCAACCTCCAACCTCAACTTTTCCGCCTCTTTGCTCAGTCTTTCGTCCCCTTTCTTCTTGTCATACTCCATCTTCTCAACCTTAAGGCGGTAAAACTCTTTCTCTTGAGCTCGTGACTCCTCTAAAAGAATATGCTTCATCTTTCTAAATTGCATAATTTCCTCGGTTTGCTTACCTTCGACCTTTCGTTTTCGTTTTTCAGCTTTCCTACCCGGTCGTCGGTCCAATTCGATAACTCCATCTTGTGAACTAAGGTAATAACCCTGTTAACATATACACCACGAGAATATTGTGTATTATTAGAATATGAATTAATAGCATGACTTGTCAAAGTTGAATGACCAATCAGTTTAAGTGATATGCAGATTGAGAAATAGTTAGCATAAACCTAACATGGATGCCAAATGAACCAAGTATATCAAGAAAACAAAACGAGAATAGCAGCATAAATACCAAGTTTGTTTCAAGATGGTAGTGGCTAAATCTAAATAGTTTGAGTCAGAAAGGTACACAAAAATAGCAGCAGCATAAATACCAAGTTTGTATGATATTTCATCAACTTAAATTATGTCTTTAAGGATCAAATAGCTTCATCTTATAACAAATAATGAATCTTAACAATTTTCATTTTCGATTTTGCTGCGTCATTTTCAGCCTTTGTGAACGCTAAGCATAAGTCTTGGTTTCTAATAAAGTTAGGGATGTAAACGAGCCCGAGCCGAGATCGAGCTTGAGAAAATACCAACGAGCCAAGCTCGAGCCTTGAAAACAAAGCTCGAATCGAGCCGAGCTCGAGCTCTCATAAGTTACGGCTTGCACCCCTAATACATTAAGCATAAGATGTGGTTTTACCAAATGAACATCTTAATGAGTAATCTTTAAACATACAAGATCAATAACCTAAGTATCGTGCACTTAATGGGTAATCTTGAAAGCCTAAAGACCCCCTAATAAAGAATAATCTTTTTACTAGATTGCTGTTCAAGTATGATATACAGATCATGTACTATATATGATGACATACAAACAAACAAACACAATTTTCAAGTGCTCATGAAAAAAAATATTGTTATACAGGTTATGAAAAATTAGGGAAAACAAATCCAAAGTCAATGAATCGAACACAACAACATAAAGAACAAAATAAGTAGATCGAAACTAAAAATCGCAAAGATTAGAGAGTGATTTTACCTGAGACATCACGATTAGAGCTTAGGGTTTTACTTTTTTTGCATCTTTGGGGATTGAAATAGTCTCATCTCTGTTATGGGGTCAAAATACAAAAGCTCACCGGATGAAGGTTTAAAACTTATATGGCCGGTCGGCGGCCGGAGGGCAACGGACCCTCCTGACCCCCTCTAGTTCCGCCCCTGAAAGCAAGTGCATTACTAGTAACCTGTGAAGCATAAACCATCCTCTTGGTCACAACATCCTTCACATGTCCCTCCACAACCAAACCCCCCACTACATATATTCTGATTAGTAAGAGCAGAACTAACCCAAGTTTCCACGTTGCTCATGTGCCACTCGAAATCTTGATTACCCGTCCTCCGACGTCCCATCCGCTCCAGCTCCTGAACCGACTGGCTTAGACTCACCACACTATTGGTCATGGTGCTGATACAGTCTTTCACAGCTTGGTATTCTCTAGGTTTTAATCCAGAAACTCGGGCCAGTTTAGAAACAAAGTCCGCGGCTAACTTGGCATCATTTAGGCTAACTGTAACCGCCGCTTTTGCTAGATTGTGATCGCTCCCTTGTATAGAACCAGCGTAACTTGAGAGACAGCGGACACAAAGAGGCGGGTGTAAGGTGGTTTTACATGAGGCTCGGATGAAGTCGATGGGTGCGGTTGTGGTACACCGGATGGTGGCTACTAGAACTAGCAAGTAGAACCCAATTTTTCCATATGTGAAGTGTGTTATTGGAATTTTTTCCATAGTTGTGAGCCTTATATACAGTGACACTAATTATTTTTTTTTTATTTTTTTTCAAGTAATGGTTATCTTTAATTTCAATTAACAAGGCAAATTATATAAGGATAGCAGGTAGACGGGCAACAAACTGCGTCGCCATCCCTTCTGAATGGAGAACCCTAATCTACTAAAAACAAAGGCTCACCCCTGAAGATCGTAATTATTCAAGATTTAATAAGTTAATCAAGTTGGTTTCAACAAGTCATGTAGATGGGTAACACTAAGTAATAATTTACAACCACCACAAGATGCTTCCTAATATTTAAGGAAGAATAATATCCATTTAAGTACGTTGTTTTGTAGGTTACTACAATACCACGAAAGAACAAGATAAGCACAACTATGAAATGATATTAAAAAAAGTCCTGAAAAAGAGACGATAAGAGTAAATTGCCACAAAATTGTATATTAACTAGGTGATGCACCGTTCGTGTTGCAGGGCGACAGCCGAATAATTCTCAACCAATTAAAAAACAATGTTATAGTTTTGCTAGAAAAAAAATAAAATGATGACAAGACCGTATTTTTAGCTCAGGGGAAAATAGTAATTTGTCAGGACTAATAAGCAAGTGTTATGCAGCTCGTTGACACGGAAAACAATTAAATCGAGTCAACCACTTAAAAAAAACAATTTTATAGCTTTGCTAAAAAAATTAAAACAATGGCAATACTGTAATTTTGAACTGAGTGCAAATTTGTATTTTTGACTGGGTAAAATCGTAGTTTGCCAAAAGCTAAATTGATAACAATACTGTAAATTTGAAGAAGGGGCAAAATCGTAAATTTGCACAGGGCAAATGCATAATTTTGTACCAGGGGTAATATCGTAATATAAATTTGAACTAAGGGCACAATCATAAATTTTAGCTGGAGGCAAACCATAAATTTATATTGAACTAAGAGCAAAATCATATATTGAACTAAGAGCAAAATTACATTTTTGAGTTGGGGGCAAAAACATAATTTTATTTTGAAATGGGGCAAAAACGTAATTTTAACTGAGGGCGAAATCATAATTTTTTAAACGGGGGCAAAATCATAGAACAGAGGAAAAATCATAATTTTAAGCTGAGGGTAAAGTCATATTTTTTTTCTTTTTAACTGGGAACAAAATCATAATTTTTAACCGAGGGCAAAATCATAATTTTTAGCTAGGGGAAAACATAATTTTATTTTGAACTGGGGACAAAAACATAATTTTAAGATGCGGGCAAAAGCGTAATTTTAAACCGAGGGAAAATTCGTAAGTTTGAGCTGAGGGCAAAAGCAAAACTTTATTTTGAGCTAGGGCGAAAACGTAATTTTAAACTTGTGGCAAAAACGTAAATTTAAAATGATTATAAATTAATAAACTGGTTGGTCCAATTGGGGAGTGCCAGGCAGCTGCCTGGCACTATTCCCTCAACTGATGGGAAAGCATAATTTTATTTTGAACTGAGGGCAAAAACGTAATTTTGAGACACAGGCGAAATCATAGTTTTAAACAAAGGACAAAATCATAATTTTAAGCTGAGACTAAAAACATATTTTTATTTTGAGCTGGGGATAAAAACATATCTTTGAACAGATGGTAAAATCGTAATTTTAAAGCGAAAATAAAATTGTAAATTAATTGGATCAATAGAGAAGTGTCAGGCTGCTGCCTAACATTATTTTCTTTGCCGCCCGTATGGCCCAATAGGATATTATGCTTATATATTTTGAATAACGGCTCTTTTTGTAAGAACTTATTAAATCAATGATCTTGTGATCAAAATGTCCATTGAGTTTGCTTCTGAAGTTTTATCTTATGGTTTTTTATAAAAAAAAAAAAACCCTAATATATGAATATATGACCAATGATTGTGCTTTCTTATCTGCACTTACATGAATATTAACAAAATAAATAAATAAGAGTTAGTAACCTAGCGATATCAATGTGTGTAGAAAAGATGTACTAATGCATGTCCAGAGGCGCATGATAGGGGGGGGGGGGGGGCGCCCGACCCCCGAACTTTTCGCTCGGTAGTGTTCGGTATATAGTTTTCGTATAGAATTGTTTTAGGTATATACGTTTTCGACCCCAGGTTTTATTAGTTTTTCAGGTATATACATTTCCGACCCCCAATCAGAAATCTCAAGCTTCGCCATTGTGCATGTCTATGTTACGGTGCTTGTTTTGTTTGCCGCTTTCTTGTCGTGCTTTTTTTTTCTGAACGACAAATTTCTTTATTCTTTGTCGCCTGTGGAACTTGAACCCAAGACCTCTTCATCCCAAGATGTTTAAAGGTTTTGCCTTTACCAAGCTTTTCTTGTGGTGCTTAACCTGTTAGTTCCTTCACTTCCGTTCTTTTCTTTAAAAGCAACCCAATCATTTTGAAGTTGAAGCCCATGTACAATCTCCACTTAGCCCATTATTCCAAACTTTTTTGTTTCCTTCTCGGTCCATAGCAAGTCTAATTAATCCATTATTTATATATATATATATATATATATATATATATATATTATTGGCAAGGCTTGATGAATAGTGTTCTTTAAGCCTTGCCACCACATTGTTTTTCTATCTGCCACCATCTTGTGTTTCTGAGCTTATTAACCAGATGTCATGCTTTGGCCACACATATTTTATGTACAAACCTACTAACTTCTTCACTCTTTAAAGTCTGAATTTATCATTTTTTTTTCTCTCTCATCCTTCCTTTAGTTTTTCCAAATACCCAAACCACCGTCAAAACAACAGAACCACCATATCTTCCTCTGCCACAATCACCATCCGAAGCACCACAACCACTGGAGCTTACTTCAACAAGAAACCGCCGCTAAACCTCTCGGATATCCGGTGTCATCTTTCACCTTCAACATTTTATTTACTCTCACAATCATCATCCTCCTTAGAACTTCATGGCGTTCTTCTCTCTCTACATCCGTCGTTTCTACAACCTCCGACGAACCGTCGTCGTATTTCGGCACATTTACTTAAAAGTAGGTTGACTCAAGTTCTATTATATCTCCAACGGGTTTGAAACTTAGCTAAAAGTTCAACAAATTGAATTGTTTATACCAAGTTTAATCATCCTTGATTAAGCTTTTGTTCTTATGTTTAAACTAACAAAGCGTTGTTTTAAATTTTGATATTTAGAGTTTTCACAATTGTGTCAAATATTGTCAAGTTAGTACTTTAGTTGACAAGCAAACCTACAAATTTACTAACCACTTTGTTTAATACATTAGTATTTAGCTTATACATATTAATTCTGCTAATTTTACTATTATATACATGTGTAATTAAATGCTTGACTATTTAAGGCAACAATGTGGAAGGAAGTGGAAGCTCAGAGGTTTAATCCGACGATAATGTGGAAGGAAGTGGAAGCTCAGAAGTTTCATCCGACGTCTTCAATGTTGACTTGGAAGTTGTATTTTAAGAAGAATCCCGCCGCAACCAATTGGCAACTACAACACTTGAATACCACAAGTCCACAATTAATTTATTAAATAGTTCACGTATATTTATTTTCGAGTTAATTACTTTTTCGTCCCTATGGTTTGTCAAAAATTATTATTTCAGTCCATTAGTTTAAAAATTGCGATTTCAGTCCCTGTGGTTTCACTTTCGTAACCATTTCAGTTCCTGTGGTTTCACTTTCGTAACCACTTCAATCCATTTATTTTGTAAGTACAGGGACTGAAATGGTTGCGAGGTGGACTGAAAAGGTTACGGAAGTGAAACCACAGGGACTGAAATGCAAACTTTAAACTAATGGACTGAAATAGTGATTTTTGACAAACCACAGGGACGAAAAATGTAATTATCTCTTTATTTTCTTTCCATGTAGCATTTAGAAACCATCTAATTATGAAATATAATCACAACATAATCCTGACTTTCCAATTTACGGAAGTTTGTTTATAATGTTAAATTGGTAAGATTTTTAGGTATTGAGGGTTGTTCCTTTGGTTTTATGGGTTTTACTTGTTTTAGATTGGTTGTTGTTTTTGTTGGTTTTGTTGTACCATTGGTTTTATAGGTAATTCGTAGTTTTTGGTTATCGATTGCTTTTGGTTATTGGTTTTTTGGTTGTTGATTGGTTTTGAAATTCGTTTGTGACGATGGTTGTACATGTTATTTTGGGTTTTTTTCATGTATTTATATCGTTTTTGGTTGACTGCATGTGTTTGAAGGTTGTCGGATGCTTGTGTATTCAATGTTCTTTGGTGGGTCATGATGACTGTGTAGTTGTAGGAGATTGTTTACACATTCGGTTTGGATTTATGATGCTATGCTGAGACGGTTATTGTTGAATGTCTGTGTATTCACGGTTGTTCAGTCGGTGGCGATGACTATTTAGTTGTCCGAGATTGTTTACACTTTAACTTTGGGTGTAATATGTTATGCTTCGACGATTGTTGTTGTGTGTTTGTGTATTGAGGAGTATTCAGTGCGGCTGGGTCTATGGTTATGTTGAGACGATTGTTGTTGAATGTTTTTAAGTAGATGGTTATTTGGTTGTTGAAGATGATTTTGTTGTCCTGCTATACTGTTTAGACTTTGTGTTGTTGTCTATGATGTTATGCTGAGACTATTACTGCGAGTAAGTTTATGTTACTGAATATGTTGAATGTATGTGACTTGAGGCGTTTGAAAGGAGCATGGTGTCTTTTATTCTTTGCATATTAGGTTGTACTGTGTGCTTTGTAGATTTTGCGAGCATTAATATGTTGTGTGTTTGCTTATTTACTTGTAACTTTCAGACTGGTTTGTTTTTTTTACGCATGTACCCACACTTTCACTAAATGCCTAACTTTTACCATTGTTAACCGCACTTGGTTTTTACGATCTCTTATGTGTTTTTGCTCGAGCTAACCATTTGTCTCTATGTTGGGATCTAGTTTTTGTTGTTGGTGGTTAGTTTGGGTTGTTGTATTCGGTTACTATAACTATTTAACATGACTAGCTTGAGGCATCACTTCTTACAGGTCAACCTTGAAAACCCTCAACCGACCTAAGATGTACTA
The DNA here is from genome assembly GCA_947069175.1 of Scalesia atractyloides. Taxonomy (NCBI): domain Eukaryota; kingdom Viridiplantae; phylum Streptophyta; class Magnoliopsida; order Asterales; family Asteraceae; genus Scalesia; species Scalesia atractyloides. The sequence continues at coordinate 100,881,280 of CAMTDV010000024.1, read as the reverse complement.
ACAAAACAACAAAAGGAACAACATACATAGGTTGTTGTGTTTACATGTTTGTTACATGCTATCATTTGGTTAGTGGAAGCGTTATAGATGCTTTTGTTGGCACGTCCGCCTCTTACGGGCTTATCGTCCTTACATCGCTTCTTTTTGGGCTATTTTGTTTGGTGGGCATATGGACAACCTCATTTGAGACCTTTTACTCATTCATAATGTTATGTTTGGTGTAGATTTTTGTGTTTACATGAGGTAACATGCTTTGATGGTTTCTTTAATGTTTTTATGTGTAACATCTACCAAAAACCGGGTCCTATAAAACCCAACCTATTTTGTAAACCGGATCCGAATTAAACTTAATAAATATTTATACGAATTTTATTATCGCTTATTATTTTTATTATCGTTGTGTATTAAACAAATTAATATAATTATTTCTGGGTTTAACAATAATATATATATATATATATATATATATACACGCACACACACACTCCCTTGGAGCAGTTAAATATATAAAAGGATTAATCAAGTTTTAAAACTATTGATACAAATTTAACCATTTTAAATAAAAATACAAGAAGAATATAAATTCATGAGTTATAATTTTATTAGGGAGAATGATTCCTTATAATTAAACCAATTCATTAACAACCATTAATCACCCAATAATTCTCAAATTAAATCACCATTAAAGTTTTCTTGGCACGTGAAAGGTTTTAACAAAATTGGTGATCATAGGCTACAAAATGGACATCATTCTAATTCTCTAAGTTTTTCCATCCAGTTACTTACTCCCAAATTCCGCAAACAATCTCTAATTCTTGCGGATTCAAGTGAAGAAGGAAATTAGGGCTCAAAACTTCTCTCTTTGATATCTCATTCCTTTCTCAGCCAAATCAAGTCGTTCTTGAGTCTAAACTTATTAGTTTTTCATGCTCTACGAAACCCTACTATCCATTTCTGTGATAGAAGAACAAATGAATTCGAAATTATAATATTTTGATTATAGGGTTCTTGAACAATCAAATTTGGGACTTTTTCAATTTAAATTGTGTTTTTTATGAAATCGAAAACCCTAAATTGATCTTGAATATGTTAAAATATATTATGTAATTTTCGAAAATTATTAGACCCTGTATGGATTTATTGGATAATTAAATTTATTATATTAGTTTAGTAAATTTATGTAAAGATACAAGATAATCAAAGTATCATATCCTAATCTTGTAATCTAATTTTTTCAATATAATTTAGATGTGGCATTTTCATCACCATTGTTATATTTAATTTGGTGATTGTTCATAATATGTAGGTTATAGAAATTGTAAAACTAATTATGTTACTTTTATAAAAAAAAAATGACTAATCTATTCATTACAAAAATGATTATTGTGGCTAAAATAGTAAATCCATTTGAGTTGTTATAATTTTCTAGTGGAAGGAATTTATTTGTTGGACTACTTAGAATTTGCCTAGAATTAATAATCACCAAATTATAATAATATTTACTTATATATTATGCTAATATTTCTCTATAATATTGTTAGTCAAGAAACTCATATAAACTCATGCATAGATTCATAAATGTAATTCGATAATTTTTGTTTAGGAATTTGTGTGGGCATTTCTTTGGTTTTGTTGGAAAATTGTATAAAGGAATTTAAGACTTAAAAAATATATACATATAATTTTAAGTTACCATACTCATTGAAATATTAAATTCTAATCAACTCTTCATTTACATATTCATATATATTTATGACTTACCTTAATACATATTAATGTCCTACCTTAATGTATATATATTTTATCTAGACATTGACTTATTGTAACTTTGATTAGGAGGTGGTATATTTAATTAGCATTGCTACAAATTCTTAATTTCTAAAGTTCAAGGCTTACAAACGTAATAACATAAGTTATTACTTTTTGGAATAAGAATACTAATCAAAGTTTCTTTTATATATATATATATATATATATATATATATATATATATATATATAATTCATTATATATGTATAAATTTTTTGGATTAGGAAATTTTACATAAAATGATTTTTTATATAAAAAATTCCCAAAATCAAGAATCTGAATCACTAGTCCCAATTTTATCGTCCCGTTCGTTTATTACTTTGTTGATTTATATTATAGGGTGATTGTTATAATTTTAGATATTATTCATTTCTCTTCGCGCGATAATACTCGTGAATTAATTATTCTCAACCTGTGAGTAAACTTTCTCCCCTTTTTATCATTAACTTTTTGGGATGTATCAATTGTCTTATTTAATCCTTTTTATCCAATATCAAGCATACAATATCTGGTGTGTCGTATATGCATTTATTTAGTGTCTCGTAATTTACGAGCTATATATATATTTTTTGTTTTTTAGTTAGTAACATATGTGTGTGTGTGTTAAAGTAAGAATAAATATCAAAAATTTGTTTGGTTGATACTGATTCTCTGGTTTTCATTTAACTTTGTAGTTCTCACATTATCTATTCTCTCTATGTATAAACAAACACACACCTACTTAATAATTAACTGGTTGTGTCACGTGTCATAACTTTGTGAGCTCAAGACTATTTTCTCACTTTTTTTATTTCACACCTTTGTATTAACTTTTTTCTTGATTTAAAACAGGCTAGTTATATCTTATATCAAAATATCGTTTTATAGTTCATAAATCTTATATTTACTAACTATTTAATAGTTCTTTTACTCAATCTACATAATACACGGGTTTCTAATCTATTATGTAGATACATAAATATATAATTATGTATGTATATAGTTATATGTATTTAACCATGTGTAAGTGCTTAAAGCACAAGTCATTGAAGGGACGATGGCATATTATCTTTGAAAGGCACATGTAAAGAAAAAGGTTTGGAGTGTGTGAACCCAAAAAAGTGGGTTAGTTTGTTCACCAAAGATTGGAGAAAAATTAAAACCCCCACCAACTAAAATTTAGAAAATACTTACTCCAAAGTGCATGGTTTCTTTACCAAACTCTCCATAAGACTTCTAATAATATTCATTTGACCACTCATCACAAACTTAATGCTAGCCTCTAAAGAAGTCCAAATATCAATCCCTCTCTAGTTGAAATATCACACTTAAAGTTTGAATTTCTTTCAAAATGTTGATATGTAACTTGAAGAAAATGTCAGATGTCCTATGGTAGGTATAGCTTTATATCACTTGGAAAAGAAACATACCCACATAATGTATGTCACTCTAGATTACTCAGTAATAATTAAATTCCAAATAAATTCATGGATTTTAAATTACTCAGGGTTGTCTCAAATCATTAACCATTTAAAGACTCTAAAATCAAATTTAAAAATAGGCTTGTTTTTAAGTTGACTATTTACAGATGAAGGGTATGTGTCACAAATTTTTTTTTGCGTAGTGACACCTAGAGGAACGTAAGTCACAACATATTGTTAACATTGCATGGATGATAATTTTATCATTCAAACTATGTGTCAATAATATGTTCTACTGTTATAGTATAAACAAAACCTTGATAATTCAAATATATTAAAAAAAATGTCTCACATGGTATATTTTTTAACACAATATTAAATTTGTAAGTCAAAGGCATGTATTACTTTGTCTTATACATGACAATGAAACGCATGTTTTATAAATATATATAAATACAAATATACAGTTCCATAACGAAACCCAATTTCGCAAGCAATATTCAGTAATAAGCTATATATGAGGTGAATAAATAACAATCCTTACATTTGTTATTTTATAAATACGGTTTATACATTCAGTAACAAGCTATACATATTTAAGGTGAATAAATAACAATCCTTACATTTGTTATTTTATTTTATAAATACGGTTTATACGTAAGTTAGACTGTGGGGTATGGTGAGACAGGGGTTTGGAGCATGGGTTGACACGTGGGCTGGGTGGGCTCCACTGGCAAGACCCAAAAAATTAGGGGTATGGTGGGGCTTGGGTTTGAGGGTGGCTTGGCCAAATTCCTTTTATTTTTTAAATTAATGGATAATATAGGGTATGGTGCACCCAATGTCCACCCACCAGCTCAGATTGGTAGCTCCGCCCAACGCCCGGGCTGAACCCACGCTAAAAGGGCCACGCCCAAATCCAATCCCACCCGGGGTAGTCAAATGGGCGTTTCCTCTCAACCCTGCCACATACCCTATAGCCTTAAAAATACGGGTGTACACGGGCACACATGTAATAATTATTTTTTAATAATATATTTCAAATCAAATTATTATACACGGAACCATTTTTAAAATAGAGTTAATTACTGTTTTCGTCCCTGTGGTTTGTCAAAAATCACTATTTCAGTCCATTAGTTTAAAAATTGCGATTTCAGTCCCTGTGGTTTCACTTTTGTAACCACTTCAATCCATTTATTTTGTAAGTAGATGGACTGAAATGGTTATGTAAGTGAAACCACAGGGACTGAAATCACAATTTTTAAACTAATTGACTGAAATAGTGATTTTTGACAAATCACAGGGACGAAAGACGAAAACAGTAATTAACTCTTTAAAATATAAACTTAAATATAACATAACTCATAGATAAATTACTATTAGTCTTTTTATTCTACCTATTCTAAAAACTTTTCAAATCTCAAACCATATAGATGAATGACTATTAGTCTTTTTATTCTACTTATTTTTAAAACTTTTCAATTCTCAAACTATAATAATACATAAAGTTTTAAAACCACTTTCAGGTCACTTGGGGAAAAAATAGTACCCTTATCTCCCAAGTGAAATTGAATATCATGGAACCGTCCCTTCTTAAGATTGATTTTACTAGTTAAATAATCATAATCATGATTTATTATAGAATAATATTAACTCAATGTATTGAATAAGACTTTGTTTTTCTAAATATGATAATTCGATCCTTGTGATGAACAAACTAAAACAGAATTAGAGGGTGTTTAAGTTGTCGTTAAAAAAATAATTAAAAAAAAAGCTAAAGCTACAATTAACGCCTCTAAAGAATCCTAATTCCTAATTTTAAAGTACACCTTAAACTATTAGGAAAGGTTAATCGCCTAACTTAACAACCACAATTGTTTACTAAATCAACCGTTAGATGTTCTTTTGGAAACAAAATTCGTAACTTAAAACAATATCTAACTAATATATAGTTTGACAAAAACTTCAGATAAAATAATAGGGTGTTGCTAAATGTACATTCTTTTCTTTTATTTTTACTGGTTGTACTCCGCCCTTGAAGTTTTTAATAAATACAATTAAACCTTGTATTTTCTATTTTTTTCTAAATTGCATTAGGAAACATCCCTAACTTTTACAAGGATTTATCTACTTCCCATAATTTATATACTATAAATTAGTAAGTTTTCTATGCAAAGGGTGTTGTACTACATGCTTCGGGTGATTTTCAAAAAAAAATTGTTAAAATTTTACTTTTAACATAAATTTATGTATTTCTTGTAATTTAAACTTCACAAAATTGATTTTTTTTTTACTTTAAAGCCAAAAACTTTTCTTATTTACAATTTAACATCAACTTTTTATATTTAACTTTGTTTCCTTATACGTTTCATCTTTTACAGATTTTCGTTTTACGTTTCGTACTAAATTTTGCGAGTTACCACGAAGCAAGGTGTGTGTGTGATTCAACGTTTTTACGTTTCGTTCATAATTTTGTGAGGTAATACAACCCGACGTCCATGTGTAGTTCAAGATTTTACATCTATTGTTTTTCATTTCATAAGCCTGTCGCAACGCGTGAGTCATTGATTAACTTTGTTATATTTTTTATATGTTCTATCTTTCGGTTTCTTACACTTTTAACCTCACAAAAATTATTATTTTTTTTACTTTTAACTCAAAATTGTTTTACTTTTAACTCAAAACTGTTTATCTTTTGTAATTTAATCTCACAACTTTTTTTTACTTTCAACTTTGTTTCCTTATACTTTTTATCATTCCCAATTTCGTACTAAATTTTGCAAGTTAATACAACGCAACGTGCGTGTGTGGTTCAACGTTTTGCGTTTCGTTCATAATTTTGAAAGTTAACACCGCGCAACGTCCATGTGTTGTTCAATGTTTTTACGTCTATTTTTTCTCATTTGACAGGTTCGTCGTAACGCATGACTCCTAGATCGACTTAGTTATTAACTTAAATATTCTACATTACGGTCTATTTCTTCGCTTTAACACGCCACAACTTTAACGTTGGTTGTCGCTAACAGTTATGTGAGATTAATGCTATTTGACATGCTTTTACGTCCCCGCCGCAACGCGGGGTGGTTAATTCTAGTTTGAATATTAAACATATACGTCTTATGCATATACATACCAACAATTTTCATTAAAAAATTTCTTCACTGATTGAAAAAAAGGGAGCTTACATCTTTGACTTTCATCAAAGTTCATTTTTGGTTGAGCCTTCTTTGTATATTCATCTTCTTCCTTAATTTAGTTCTTTATAAAAAAATTACCTTAAACTAATGAAATGAATAAAATACACAACATATAGAGTCGTATGTTGTTTCTGTCATTAATGGTGATGACAAGAGATTCTAGGAAAAATTGATATACGTATATTGTTCTATTAAAGTAAATCAAAAATTTTTTGAACGGGTCAATAGAATCAAATCCCGAGCACTCTCGGAGCACCCACTGGACCAAACAGAGTACTCCGAGAGTAGCCCGAGTCCACCACCAATTCCGGGGAAAACCCGATAACCCACCCGCCCGTAGGCACAGTGAAATTGCCAGTAAAATATAAATTAATTACAGGATCCACCAAGCAGCAAACATAAGCATGAAGATTATTGCTTTTCATATCTAAATTGAATATTAACATTTTTAATGAAACAACGACTATGAATCTAACTTTGAAGATTGAATGTTGACTACTGGGCACCGATTTAGTTGTTAAAAACATGATATGAGAAGAATTCTGCTACTAAATTCTATTTTTTGAAAAAGAATATATAATGTTGGGTGATATTGTAATGGGGATGGATGAGTTTGGTGTCTTGCTAATATCCAATCCTTGTAAATTTTTTGGTGATGAATGAATATGCAAATTGCCGATAAAAAGAAAAAGAACATATAATCACATACTTCAAAGCTTGATTCTTGCAGTAAATTGAATGGACAGATGAATCAGATTACACACTAGTGTGTAAATGACGAACCAAACAAATCTAAATGATATCGTAGATCTCAGCAGTGGTTCGTGATACAGATAACAACTGTTAAGTTGTAAATTTAGGGTTTGTAAACTTAGAAGAATAGAGAATATTGGTTGTGAAATCTTAAGGTATTAAGTTGTAAATTTAGGGTTTGTAAATTTAGAAGAATAAAGAATGTTGGTTGTGAAATTGAAAGGTAAAAAACGTAGGGATAGAATTAGAAAAGTTTAAATTAATATTTTTGAAAAGAGAGTATGAAAAGTAAAAATGAGGGTGCATTTAGCCACATTTAAAATAATAATATTTAGTAAATTTATTGACACGTCATAATGACGAAAGCAGTGAGCCTATGATAGCGTAAGGGAGAGGAGACTTGTTAAAAGTAGTTGAAACTTTAACCCCTACACTTTATATTGTTTCTAAATTAGTCCCTCAAGTTGTATTCACATCAAGGGTTTACTTTTGCATGGTGTAAATTTAATCACATTTTGGCATTTTGTAGTACCATTGTACATTTCACATTTGTACCGATAATCGGGTAAATCTTTTATTTTAAAACTTCGAACATGATCCAAACTTAAAGACTGTTTCTTTGTATATTGAATCTATGTTTTCTAATGTGTCTTTTTTTTTTCATGTTATCTAATTTGTCTTTATTTTTTCATGTTATATTTGTTGCATCTTCTCATGTAACACGCCAAAAGATTTTTTATTTCAATCATTGAATATTAAAGACTTATTCTATTCATTTTTAAAGAAGGACGGTTTTATGAAAGGGAGTTGCTTATCTACTGTATAAATTAATTTTGGTACAATAACAATTTAAAAACTATATTGACTCCTTTAAAAAATAATCAAACTTTGAAACACCTTTAACATGTATATTATATAAAAATAATAATCTAACTTTGAAACACCTTTAACATGTATATTATATAAATCTAAATGCATTAAATGTTTTTATACTTTTGTTTTATAATACCACAAGTATCTCCTAACAACAAAACACTAGAAAAAGCTTGAGAAAAAGATGTAGCAAGATTGTTCCGTAAGAAAAGAACTAACTATAGAGATAGAAACTAGTGTAAGCAAATGCGTCTACATTCGTCATACAGCTTTTGTCAAACTTCGTCACTGTTGTGTTTTTGCCTGAACTTGTCGGTGCCCAGTTTCTATTAGATTTATCGTTGCACGGCATTTTCTTCTTACCTTCACACATCTATCATCTATCACCCATATGCTCGATGTGATTGTTTGAGTTTGGTATTCTATAATTCTAATGGCCATGTTATGGTCAATTATTAGTGGAACCCTAGTGACACAAAGACATGAAGAATTAAATTGTTTATTCTATTTTCTAAAACTTGTTATATACTTATATGTATAGTGTTTTTTGATGTACATGTGAAAATTGTTTACAAGTATATTGTATTTACGAGAATTTCATATTTTGTAGCTGTATTTTCGGTATCGTCATGCTTATGATTTGTGATCACTTATTGACATTTTCTTATTGTGCTGTGTATGTTTTTTTTAAAGTTGAGGTGAATGACTTAAAAAAAATGTTGTAACCATTACATTTCCTTCATAAAGAAGCAACAATTATTTTATCATAACTTATAGTGGTATTAGAAAATCAACCAATTTCCTAGAAATAGTTATTGCGTAAAGCAACACAAGTAACTAATCTAAATAATAATAATATGTGTATAAGCTAACTAATATTTTGTTTTGTATGTATCACCCTTATCTTTGACATCCTTTACACATCAACTTTAACCATGCGGTTCAGCCGTATCTTTCATGTATTCATGGTGGGACATGCCTACTTTTATTTCACTCAATCTCTATGAATATATTTGTATATATAATTGTAGGTTGGTGGTGGTACTAAAGTTGGTAAGTGTCTTCAAAGAGTCTAGTTTTTAGTTCTTTTATTTGGTGGAGGTTGGTGGTGCAACAACAATTAAGTAATAATGGGAAGACAACCATGTTGTGACAAACTTGGAGTGAAGAAAGGACCATGGACCGCGGAAGAAGACACCAAACTCATCAAGTTTATCCTCACAAACGGCCCGTGTTGTTGGCGAGCCCTCCCTAAGCTGGCGGGCCTCCGCCGCTGTGGCAAGAGTTGTCGCCTTCGTTGGACCAACTACCTTCGCCCGGACTTGAAGCGTGGCCTCCTCACTGAATCCGAGGAACAACTCGTTATTGACCTACACGCTCGTCTTGGTAATCGGTACGTCTTTAACTTGCTCCATCTTTTTTTTCTCTACATATTTAGCGCATTCACAATAATCTTTTTATCCGTTCACAAAGATTACCAGCAGAGAACCAGAGGGATCAAGAGGGTCCACAAATCTTAACAAAAATGTAAATAAATTCATCGTTAATCTTAAAGACAATGAGTGTGTGATCATTTTTATATTTTAGATAGTTTATAAACAATTATGTATAAAATGTGTAGTTATTGATAGTGATGTATAAGCCCCAAGAGTATAAGTTCTTAAGACCGCGGGGTGTGGGGGGCTTGGGTTGGGGGCTTGCACGACAACGTGTGGGGTCTTTCTACTGGTTATATCCTATTTAAAATATCGTGTTGGTGGTAAAATGAAATTACAGGTGGTCAAAGATTGCATCAAAATTACCTGGCCGAACAGATAATGAGATAAAAAATCACTGGAACACTCATATCAAGAAGAAACTTCTGAAAATGGGAATTGATCCGGTCACTCATGAACCTCTTCCTAAAGAAATTCAAACAAGTGAGACGTCATCTCTTCAAAACGAACATAGCTCGGTGTCCGAAAACAACCTCTCACAAACTTTAGAAAGTACAGATAGTTCAGGAATCTCAAAGGAGAACCTAAGTGTTCCACAAATCGAAAACAACTCATCTATAAATGACGAGCCAAAAAACTTGTTTCAAACCCTTTGTGATGATGAGAAGATGTTAAGTTACCTCTTAGGTGACAATGAGCCTCTTCTACTCGACGCATCGAGTTGGGAGTCATCAGACGATGACAAAAGGTCCATGAATCATACAAGCGTGTTAGGCTCATGGGACGACTCTGCTACATGGCTAATGGATTGTCAAGATTTCGGAGTTGACGATTTTGGTTTGGATTTTCTCAACAAAGTTGACATGAGCTTCTCAAACATGTTGGAGATGGACAACAAAAGGGGATGAGATTACATCTTCGTACATATCTTATCAACCTATGATATAACGACCAGCAAGTAGACCAAAGTGTTTACTTGCAAGTTGAAACATAAGAAACCATTAAATATGTATCAAGTATCATGTCTTAAGTTAAATTTAGGTTAGTATTGTTGATTTTGTCATATGGTTTGTCTCTAGATGGTAGAAGGGAACTCAAATGTGGTTTCTCACCATCAAGGAATGTTGGAGTACTTGCAAAAGAAAATGTCAAAGGTGGGAAATAATGTAAATATCAAAAGTTAGAGGGGTATTTGTGAATATGGAAACTTTATAATGTGTATTATTTGTCCCCACAAAATTGTAAAACATACAATAAGTATTGTCTTTGATTTTGAAAGGCAGATAATGATGGTTAGATATTGCATCATTTTCCACATGAATTTTAAAATTGTGCAATCGTGTGCAAAGTAGTTCAAGAGTCACAAGTGCGATCATATTATTTAATAACTCAGTCATTTTCGTTTGCTTATTATATAACATTGTGGCTTACTCCTTCTCTTGCGAAGTATTTCAAAACAATTTAGATTTCTATTTTAATGTAATTGTTGATTATTTAATAGATAATATTGCTTATAAGCTACGACATCCTAATTATTTTAATATAAGTGTTGATTAATTTTGGTGTTTTCATTTCGGAATCAATCTTACAACAATTTAAAAAGGAAAGTAGTACTGAGATCACCTCCAACGCCGGTAACATAGGGTTGTCCACTCTCATGTCTCTCTATTTCATGTACGCACATATATGTTATTTTAATATTTTTAATGGATGTCGGTCGCACCCCATGATTTTTTTATCATATATGTGCAAAGTAAAAGTTAGTCATCGAAAACATCATAGGCAAAAAAGGGACCTATGGCTTGACCACATGGTCGGCCGCACCCTGGGGTTTACACCCGCTTGCACGTTCAGCCCTCGTTTGAAAAGAACGAACACTTCGGTCCTACGGTTGTCGATTGCTCGCAATCAAGTCCCTCCCACAAACGTCGGTTAGTTGAACGTTGCCATTTCTTTGAAAAGACCAAAAAGCCCCTAAGGGACTGAAATTGCAACTCGAATCTGTGTTGTCTTCTTTATAAAGTCTGCAACTCAGAACCATTATCATCCTCAATTCAAGTTAACCTAAAATGCAACCGATGTTAAATATATGGATTTAAAGGTGAAGAATCTTAATGTTCTAACATAACTTGAAGATGGTAAATGACAAATCACAAATTGATCATGCAAATCTTCTCATGATGGTACAGATTCCCTTAATTCGTTTGTTCAGTGTTGCGATGTTGACAGAAAAATATTTACGTTTTTTGTGTTTTTTTTTTTTTTTGAAGTTTTAAAAGTGTTCATTGATGATGGTTGTTGGTTTCAATTTAGTAGATGTTTTTATTATCTAAGGAGAGTGGCATTATTTTTGCGTGTGGAAGTTGTTTGAAGCTCCAATAATATTTTGCTGTTGGTTTTAGTTTGGTGAAACGAACACAGAAAGAAGTTTATTTAGTTGCAATTTGTTGACGTTTTTATTATCTGAGAATGGCATCAATTATATCACAGAATGCAATTACTTTCATCATCACAATTTCTGAGTCTCATTACCTTACCAAATCCATCTATGTGTTTTGGTGGGGAAAAAGGGAGGATTGAATGGTGTAATTGAGGGCTTTCAGGGGGATCAAATATGTTATAAAGGGTTATAAAATACTGAATGACAATATTACCCTTCCTTTTATAAGTAAAAAGACCCTAATACCCAAGTCAACTAACAGTTGACTAAGGTGGTGTTTGTTTTTCTAAAAAAGATCTATGCAGGCTCTTATGTCTACGTCGCTAGGGCTGGCATATCGTGTATACCCGTACACGATAAGACACGATACACGAAATCCCATACACGAACACGACACGATAACTTATCGTGTCCTTTTTTTCAAACACGAACACGACACGAAAACACGAAAATTACATGTTAATACCTGTTAACGAACACTAGAATAATCATGTATTAACGGGTATCTAACAGGTAAACAAGTATTAACATGTATTAACGGGTATCTAACTATCTAACAGGTATTAACATGTATTAACGGGTATCTAACAGGTAAACAGGTATCTTACCCACTCGATGTTAAGTGTAAACATGTATTAACGCTATACACGATAAGACACGAAAACACGAAACGCTATACACGAACACGACACGAAAATTAACAGATTGTTTCGTGTCTACCTGTTTAGTACACGATACATGTTAAGGTCATACACGATACATGTTAAGGTCGTGTAGGTTCGTGTCGTGTATTCGTGTAAAATGGCCAGCGTTATGCGTCGCGCGGAGCACATGCAGACATTGGCATCTGTAGACTGTTTGTTTTTCGAAGACGTTTCATTAAAAAGTGTCTGTGCGAGCTCTTCTTGGTACAGACTTGGCCCAACCACTTTTAAGATCTTCTAAGGTCTGCAGAGGGTTAAACACCACCACCCACCACCACCGTCCATCACCCACTACCACCTTCCACCACCCACCACCCTCTACCACCAACGTCCTCCACAGCACCCACCACCACCGTCCACCCAGCACCACCGTCCACAACCCGTCACCCTCTACCACCACCGTCCACCACCACCCACCACCGTCCACCAATACTAGGGGTGAGCATAAAACCGAATTAACTGAACCGTAACTGAAAAACCGAACCGAAAAAAGTGAAAACCATGATCCAATCTCATTGAATTTAAAACTCTAGCCACTAAGTTGATCTAGGACCCGCGCTTTACAATGAACCTGTCAAACGGAAAAAAAATATACGACGTAAAAACGTTTAACCACACGCGCACGTTGCACCGTGTTAACTCGTAAAATTTAGAACAAAATGTAAAATGAAAATTTTTCTAAAAACGAAAAGTATGGGCCAAAATTGAAAGTAAAAAGTTGTGAAGTTAAATTGTAAAAGATTAAAAGTTTTGGGGTTAAAAGTAAAAAAATCAAATAGTTTTGGTTTAAAAATAAAGAAGAAAAGTTTTGGGGCTAGAAGTAAAAAATAAATAGTTTTGAGTTAAAAGTAAAGAATTAAATAGTTTTAGGTCAAAAATAAAAAAAATATATTATTTTTTGAAAAACACCCAAAGCATAATGTACAACACTATAAGATGTTGAAAAATATAGTATTGGGTAATTCTAAAAGCTTTAACCGTGTGTATTTATTTTTTGCGCATAAATTTTGCATAGCCCACAACATTTAAAGCCTAACTTAAAAAAAAAAACCTAACCTATAACCAAACTGAAATCGCGTTAACCGCAAATAACCGATTAACCGAAACCGAATGATTATGACTTTTTTATAACCGAATTATACGGTTATAATTTCGGTTTTAGGCAATAACCGAACCGAACCGAACCACAGCATGCTCAATCGCTCACTCCTACCCAATACCTATAAATACACGTTCTCCTTGCCCTGCCCCGTCAGACAAACCCTAATCGCCGATCTTCTCTCTCACAAGGTATGTAATTTTCAAATCCGAACAAATCAAGTTAATCTTTGAGGTTTAAATGTAATAAATTTTGCTAATATTATTATTTCAGATGGCAGACTTGAAGGCTGTTGAAGTTGCACCAGTTGACCCAATGAAAAAGAAGAAGAAAAAGAAGGTGGTCATTGAAGATCCTTTTCAACAGTTGGTTGACGATACCGGCCACTTAACCTGTAAGACGAGTCATTAGGGCTGTAAACGAACACGAACGGGGCTATGCTCGTGTTCGTTCGTTAAGGAAATGTAGATTTTTGTGAACTGTTCGCCAACACATGTCGAACGGAAGTTTATGTTCGTGTTTGTTTGTTAAGGAATTTTAGATGTTCGTGAACACAAACAAATGCAAATGAACAAAAACGAACATTAGATTGGACATTAAAAAAAACGTCAACACCTTAAACATTCGACACAAGTAATCAAATACAACTATTAAAATATAAATCAAGAATTCAAGATACAAGAACTCTACTATAAGCATCATACAATAAATCAAGTTTAGCTAACTTAAGATATAATTATCTAAAGTTACTTAGACATTTTTTACAATTATTTAATATAATTATTAACTAATGTTTATGGGACAAGAGTTAACTGCCATTTTCGTCCATGTGGTTTGCCCAGTTATACCAGTTTAGGTCAAATTTCAAATTTGTACCAATTTCGTCCCCAACATTCTTGAAACATGCTAGTTCTATCCAAAAAACTAAGGTTCAATCGAATAATTTGACAAACCAAAGGGACGGAAATGGTAGTTAACTCATGCTTTTTTTGGACGGAACTGGCATGTTTCAAGAATGTCAGGGACGGAAATTGTACAAATTTGAAATTTCGTCTGAACTTGCATGATTGGACAAACTACAGAGACAAAATGACGGTTAACTCATGGGAGAAAGTGAAAAAAGGGGGAAAGTAAAACTTAAGAGGGAAAGTGGTATATTAAAAAACTTTTAAACAAACAAACGAACACGAACGGACGTAAATGAGCGAACTTGAACAAACGTAAACGAACATAAAATGAACATGTTACCGAACGTTCACGAACGCAATTGAACGAACGAGACCTTTGTTTGTGTTCGTTCATTTAGTTAATCGAACAGAATATCTTGTTCGCTTTTGTTCATTAACTAAACGAACTTCCCACGAACGGTTTACAAACCGTTCGCTGAACGTTCAGTTCGTTTACAGCCCTACGAGTCATCCTTACATGATATTTTTTTTATTTTATTTTGAAGTTGCATGTTTTACCTTCTCTCAAGTTTACTAAAATCCAAACTTGGCATGCAGTAGCTGAAATTCTTGAACCTACATTTACTGGACTAAAAAAGAAAAAGAAGAAACAGGTAAGTTACACGCACTCTCTACGTTTTAGACTTGTACATAGGCCTGAATACGAGTTATTTCTATGATGATTTTAGGTGGATGCTGAAAGCGAAGAGGTTGATGCCGAGGAAGATATAAATGGTAAATAGTTTCTTTTAATCAAGAGTTAATTACTGTTTCGTCCCTGTGTTTTGTCAAAAATCACTATTTCAGTCCATTAGTTTAAAAATTACGATTTCAGTCCCTGTGGTTTCACTTTCGTAACCATTTCAGTCCCTGTGGTTTCACTTTCGTAACCACTTCAACCCATTTATTCTGTAAGTACAGGGACTGAAATGGTTGCAAGGTGGACTGAAATGGTTACGCAAGTGAAACCATAGGGACTGAAATCCGCAATTTTTAAACTAATGGACTGAAATAGTGATTTTTGACAAACTACAGGGACGAAAACAGTAATTAACTCTTTAATCAAATTACCGTTGTTACTTTCTTGGATGAACGCTGATTTTTGTTTTGTTTGTTTGTTTGTTACGTAGATCCTGAGAAGCCATGGGAAGGCTCAGATCGTGATTACATATATGAGGAGGTACACAATCTTGTGTCTCAATGATTTTTATAAAATTTTTGTTTTGATTTCTCTTTTTGTAAATGTAACAGCTTCTGAGCCAAGTCTTTCACACTCTTCGTGAAAGCAATCCAGAGCTTGCTGGAGAAAAACGGAAAACGATACTGAAGTTCTCCGCGAAGGAACGAAGAAAACAGTCTTCGTCAATCTTGTCGATATTTGCAAAATGTAAGTGCTCTATAGAACATAGTTGTCAATAGCGGCCGTTATGGTCGACATAGCGAATACGTATCGTATAGGTCGAAGGTCGCTACAGGGTATGTAGCGATAAATAGCATGACTTCAGTTTTTTAAATATAAATAGCGATTAAATATAACTATAAAATACCTGGATTTTAGGTTTTTGTTAAATATACATGTAAAATAGCGTATATACCAGGGTATTTTGATATAACATACATATAATTCTTTTTGCTAGGTGTATCGCTATTTATAAAACATCGTCCGCTATTTATCGCTATTCCCTCTATGTAGCATATAGGGTACCTTATCGCTATTTGTCACTATTCGCCACTTACAACTATGCTATAGAATAACTTGCACGTATTAGCCTATTAGGAATTATTATAAAATTAAAAATGTTGTCTGGTTTTGTGTCTACATTAGGATGCATAGGCAGCCCGAACACGTTATGACCTTCTTGCTTGCTGAACTGGGTACTAGCGGATCACTTGACGGACAGCAAAGATTGGTGGTGAAGGGTAGATTTGCGCCCAAAAGCTTTGAAGGGATTCTGCGCCGTTATATGAGTATGATTTTTTTTGCATTGATTGTTGTTTTAGAGGCGCAGGTCATCTTTGCTGATAAGTTTTCTTTTACAGATGAATATGTTATCTGCAATAGCTGCAAGGGCGGAGATACGCGCATTGAGAAGGATAAGGAGAACCGTCTGATCTTCCTGAAATGTGATAAGGTACCTAATCACCTCGGAAATAAACATGTTCATACTGTACAGATCATGCTTTTTTGCATGTCAAACTGGGTCGAGTTGGGTTCTTTTGTCACTGATTAATGGGTTAGATATAGGGGTGCTAAACGGGTCGTGTTCACGGGTTTGCGGGTTCAACCCGAACCCGAAAATATTGTCATACATGTGATCCCAAATATGACCCTTTTCACCCGAATTTTTTTATTTTTTTCGCAAATTAATATATTAAAATTAAAATTTACTACAACAACACACAAATTTATATAATACAATTACATTAAAATTATAAAATCTTATGACATTTACTCCTTTTAAGTTATAATTATGGTATAAAACACAATATTTAATTTATGACATTGACATACAACATATTATAAAAAATATAATATAATATAATTTGGTTAAACGGGTCAACCCGCCAACCCGACCGGGTCGACCCGAACCTATCCCGATTAGCTATAAACGGGTTCGCGGGTTCGACCTCAAACCGAACTGAACGTGTTTAGACTAAACCCATGTGTCGGGTTTTCAAGTCGTGTCAAATTCACACCCCTAGTTAGATAGGATTACCAAAAAAAACTATATCATCACATTGATATTTGAATAAAGCCAACTTTCAGTCCTCTCGACCAGATTTCTTTATTAGCTATATCGTACTATTTCATTCTATAATCATTCAGTTCTTTAAATTAACATTTGTCTTTTTTTTTCTAGTGCGGTTCGGAAAGGTCCGTCGCTCCAATCAAGGCGGGCTTCGTTGCTCGGGTGGGACGTCGGAAGGCTGAGACTTAGTTTTCCTACACTGTTCGTGTTAATGATGATAACTTGATACACATTGAACCATTGTTTCCTTTAGTTTTTAGTTTTACCTTTAGTTTTATCATAACTGACCCTCATTCCTAGTCGCGAATAATGCACCATTGTTAGTCAATGTCTGTCCATATTTTTGGTATGTTTGTTTACAACTCTTATCTTGCTCCTGTGGTTTAGTTCGAATATCCACTTTGCTCCAATAGTTTCAATTTGACTTTTTTGCTCCTTGTGACGTTTCGGGTCGTTAACAGGTCGGGCCTGGTCAAAACATTTCAGGTCGATAATGGGTCGGGCCAGATAGGCATTTCGGATCGTTAACGGGTCAGGCTGAGTCTGGCCGGATCGAGACGTTTTGGGTCGTTAACTAGTCGGGCTGGGTCAAGTCGAAATGTTTTGGGTCCGTAGCGGGCTCAACCAGATCGAGACGGTTGCAGGCCAGTGGCGGGTCAGGTCGACACGGTACGTGTCGAAACGGCGAAACGACTCAGGACGTAACGGTATGTGTCGAAATGGTACAGACCGTAATGACGGCTCGTACCGATACAATTTGGGTCGAAGCGGTACGGGGCGAAGCTGTGTGAGTCGAAACGGTCTAGGTCGAAACAATGAGAGCCGAATCGTTGGGGTTTGGGTCGAAACGGTGCTGGCCGAAACGGTATGGGCCGAAGCGGTTCAGGTGGAAATGGTGCGAGTCAAATCGGTGCGGGTTGAAACCGTTGCAGGCCGAAACGGTATTGGTCGAAACCGTTGCAGGTCAAAACAGTTCGTGCCGTAACATAAATAAAGATTAATGTACCAATCAAACCAAATGATAATATACTTATATACACCGTACGGGAGAAGTCGGTACCGAAAATTCTTAAAAGTGGGTACCGGTACCATTTGCTTATCCCTAGTTTGGAGAGTTATCAAATGAGACAAAAACCAAAAAACGTGTAGTGTCCACGCCGACACAAACCCTCTCACTGGCCACTGGTCCACCAGTTAACTATGTGCCTATGTGCATGTAAACGGGACCATGCTATTCTCTACTCCAAACCAATTTTTGCTTTTGGTTCCAAGTGCTTGTAACCTACTAAGTTTGTGGTGATAGAGACTAGAGTTAGGTTGATTTTGTTTCATATTTCTTGAAATTTTTAACCAACCTTCTATGTGCGTTTAGTAAAATTCTTTTCATGGGTGCTTATCAAGAAAAACCATAGACCATCTAAGCTATCCAAAAATTGATAGATGAGTTTTTCAAGCTTTTCATAGGATAATCGAGTGGCTTATCCAAACTTTTAAGGTGACAATCACCGAACTTTTTGTTTTTTCGGGGGGGGGGGGGTGCTTCTTTTGTGAGCGGTTATCAGTTGCGGAGCCACATTGGGGTGATCGTTGATCGGGTTAACCTGACACCAATGAGCTTTGCTTATCACATGTAACCTATAATTAGAAAATTTCGAGTGACGCCATTGTTTTTTTTTTTACTACTCTCACCATTGATTTTATAAAAAAAAATATTGACTCATTGCCTTGAAAAAAAAACTATGTATATTTTTTATTAAAAATAAGTTATATAAACATTTTACATAATAAAAGAAAGTTACAGTTTAACAAATTAAGCCCAATTACTTGATTTGGTCTGATTATATAGAGTGAATTTGAATCATTAAATGCCCATGTTTAAATTTTAAGTTTTAACACAATAACCAATTAAAGAATTTAAAGGCATAATCAATTAGTTATAATTGTTTAACACTTAAAGAGTCACAATCGACATCATCATCATCATACTCAGTAAATCACACCAATAGCAAAACTAAGGTAGGGTCTGAGAAGGGTAAAATGTAGACAGTCTTACCTCTACCCCGTAGGAATAGAGAGGTTGCTTTCAGTGAGACTCCCGGCTCGATAGTAGTTTTACATCAAGCCTTGGACATAAGTGTCACACCCCAACCGATGACGGAATCATCGGGGTAGTGGCACTAGGCGAACCAGATTGATCAAGAGAATTTCCGTAACAGTCATTTCAAAGATAAACATCAACATTTAATATCCCATACTATCAAACTCATAAACCTTCAAAATAACCATTACATACCCACAAAATCTCTTAAACACAATCCAATTCGATCTCCCCTAGATTTTTATTACAACCGTTCTAAAACAACTAAATAAAACAAACTAAACTACGCATGCAACATCCAAGGCATCCAAGCTATAAATCCTCAACTTGTTACATACGTTAAAATACAAGTCAATACAATTAAGTAAATGTGAGCATACGAGTTTAAATAATACTAGCATAGTCGAGAAAGCGTTTGCGAAACAATCTAATTACATATCATGATACACCAAAACACTTAACAAAACATAGGCTCATTTCTCATGCTAACTACCGTGAGAATGCTTGCGCGTCCATCCTAACTAGACCCCGTCGGGTGTAAGCCACACTATAGTACCATACTAGCTAAGGAAGCAAGTAACGAAAACAAGTCCTAGTCACTTGTTTCTAGTATCACGTATTGAGCATACACAATCAGATTATTCGCGTGTGATAAACAGTTTGATTTAGGATGTGATTTTAATATAGGAACGTATGTAACACCCAAAGTGCGTTTAAAGCGAAAATGGGTCAAGTATACTCACTGCGGGTGCGTTTTAGTTAGCTTAGAGATTCTGAGGAGAGTCGAGAAGAGCGCCGGATCAGCCTGCATACGTGAACGGAAGTGCATCAGTCTCCGAAAAGCTGAAACGGTTAAGTCTTGATTGGGAAGTAGCCAAGTTGGGCGAACTTGTGTGTAAACACACAAGTTCGAGCGAAATTGCTGGGTTTTGGTGGGTTTAGAGTCAAGTTCGGTCGAACTTGATGAGTTTCCTAAGAAACTTGTCAAGTTCGGGCGAACTTGTAGGAAAACCTTACTGATTTGGCAAGTTCGGTCGAACTTGTATGGTTTCCGAAGAAACCAGGCAAGTTCGGGCGAACTTGCAAGAAACTTGGTGAAGAAACACTCAAGTTCGGTCGAACTTGACCCAAATGGGTACAAGTTCGGTCGAACTTGACCTGATAAGCTAGTGATTCTCGAGCGAACTTGATGTTTTCGGGTCCAAAATCTTGCGTTTTCGTGTCGTTTGCTGAGGAAAATCGAGTGTTCATCCCTCCAACCCTGTGCTACTGAGCAAACTTAGGTCGGGGAGGTCTTTTAGAGCTGTTTTAGCCGTTTTACAAAAGCGTGGGCTAATCCGGGCGAACTCGGGGTTCGTTCGGATTAGTCCGGCTTGTGTAAACCAACATAAACGTCCTTGTGCTTCCAGATCTGGGATCTTGAATGATAGATGCTTCGTTTCATATCAGAAAATGAACAAAACACCATCAAAAGTCCGTATCTTGTATAGAAATCGATGGTTTTCAAAGGTTTTTCTCAGATCTATTACTTACAAGCCGAGATCTTGCAGATCTCGTGTTTGGGAAGCCTCTACTATCACCAAAAGAACTCGTATTGTGTAGATCTAAGCTTAAAACAGAAGTTTTTGAAGAAAATGATGAAGATTTTCGTAAAAGAATGAGTTTTGATGAAAACGAAGGCTATGCCTTATGCCAAAATCGTTGTAAACCTTTGTAGATCGCTGAATAACGTTGTTGCAGTGAAATCGGGTTGATTCTTACTTAGAACATGAAGGTTTCGGGTTTTGAGAGCTCTGGGCGAACTTGCAGCAAGTTCAAATGAGTGAACAGAGCTTGGTATTTATAGGAGAAGGCAAAAATAAAAGCTGATGAGACCAAGTTCGGCCGAACTTGCATGAAAACATGCAAGTTCACGCAAACATGAGGGATTTCAAGGAATATTAGCTAAGTTCAGCCGAACTTGTACATTTCTGTACAAGTTCGAGCGGACTTGAGGAAAGAAAGGAGTTCCTTGGCCTGGTTAAGTTCGGCCGAACTTGGGGTCACCCAAGTTCGAGCGAACTTGTTCCAAAAGAGTTCGTTTGGTTATTCGGTTTACATTAGATAGTTACATTAAGCGTTAAATTAAAGCGTTAAGCGTTATAGTTGATATAATAGTGCGATTTAGCGATTCTAGAGTGCGAGAGCGATGCGATAGCGAGCGTAAACATAACCACAAACACACATATCACATAAGTAACATAAAACCACATAAATAACTGCGATTTGCGATGCGATGAGATTAGCGATGCGATTCAATAAGCGATTAGATGCGATAATAACGTAAAACACCATAAGTAATTATCATAAACTTTATTATTAACCGAATCTCGGATTTACAAAGGATAGATAAACGGAAAACAAAAGAAAAGATAACAATCGAATTTTCGAGTTGTTACAATCTCCCCCACTTTAGGGAATTTCGTCCCGAAATTAGGCAGTAGCTGTAACAAATGGATGCGGGTACTTGGCCTTCATATCACTTTCCAATTCCCAAGTAAACTCGGCGCCGCGTTTGCCCTCCCATCGGACATTCACGATAGGGATGCGAGAGCGTCGGAGTTTCTTGGTCTCCCGGTCCATGATTTCCATAGGCTTTTCCACGAAATGGAGAGTCTCGTTGATTTGCAGATCTTCGAGAGGGACATGCAGATTTTCTTTGGCTAAGCACTTTTTGAGATTAGACACGTGGAAAGTCGGATGTACATTATTGAGTTCCTCCGGTAATTCGAGACGATAGGCTACTTTACCGATCCTTTCTAGAATATTAAAGGGACCAACGTATCGAGGCGCTAGCTTTCCTTTCTTGCCGAAGTGGACCACTCCCTTCCAAGGCGCAACCTTTAGGAGAACGTGATCTCCCACTTTGAACTGTAGGGGCTTGCGGCGTTTATCGGTGTAACTCTTTTGACGACTCCGAGCTTTCAAGAGATTGTCTCTGATTTGGAGGATCTTGTCCGTCGTTTCTTGAATTAGCTCGGGACCGGTGATTTGTGCTTCTCCGATCTCGTGCCATGCAATAGGCGATCGACATTTTCTTCCATACAGTGCCTCAAAAGGAGCCATTTGAATGCTGGTATGATAACTATTATTGTACGAGAATTTGATTAAAGGTAAACGCGTATCCCAGTTACCACCGAAATCTATGATGCACGCACGAAGCATGTCTTCGAGGGTGCGGATCGTTCGCTCAGTCTGACCGTCGGTTTGAGGGTGAAAAGCGGTACAGAGATTGAGAGTAGTACCGAGAGCGGATTGAAAGGTCTCCCAGAGACGCGAGGTAAAACAACCGTCACGGTCAGAGATGATGTCACGAGGTGTACCGTGTCGACAGATAACTTCGTCGGTATAGATTGGGGCTAACCGTTCGACCTTAAAGTCTTCTCGTATAGCAATAAAGTGCGCGGATTTAGTAAGATGGTCAACGATAACCCCAATGCTATCGTGACCGGATGAAGTGCGGGGAAGTTTGGTAATAAAGTCCATAGCTATACTCTCCCACTTCCACATCGGGATTTCGGGTTGCTCGAGTAAGCCAGATGACCTTTGATGTTCGGCTTTAACTTTCGAACAAGTTAAGCACTTCAAGACGTACAAGGCGATATCCTTTTTCATGTCCGGCCACCAGTACTTAGGACGAAGGTCCTGGTACATCTTGTCGGCACCGGGGTGAATGGAATATCGAGATTTATGAGCTTCGGTCATTAGCAATTCACGAAGATTATCACGACTGGGAATCCAAATGCGATTGAGATAGTAGTAAATACCATCAGATTTAGATACCAGCTGAGTTTCGGCACCACATTTCATTTCGTCTTGAAGGGTATTCTCGTTAAAGCAGGCGAATTGAGCGGCACGGATGAGGGTTTCAAGTTTAGCACAAGCTTGAGAGTCACGGATACCATATACATAGCTTCGTCGACTTAGAGCATCGGCGACGACGTTTGCTTTCCCGGGATGGTAGCGTATCTCACAATCGTAGTCGTTGAGAAGTTCAACCCATCGACGTTGTCGCATGTTTAGTTCTTTTTTATTAAAGATATGTTGTAAGCTCTTATGGTCGGTGAAGACCGTACACTTAGTACCGTAAAGGTAGTGTCGCCATATCTTTAATGCAAAAATAACTGCACCGAGTTTGAGATCGTGAGTTGTGTAGTTCTTCTCGTGGATCTTGAGTTGTCGAGACGCATACGCGATAACCTTGTCTCATTGCATAAGAACACAACCAAGACCAAGATTAGAGGCATCGCAGTAAACAACAAAATCGTCGTTCCCGTCGGGTAAAGCGAGAACGGGAGCGTTGCATAGCATACGCTTGAGAGTTTGAAAATCTTCCTCTTGATTGGTTTCCCAAACGAAAGGTTTGTCTTTATGAGTTAAAGCGGTAAGCGGAACGACGATTTTCGAAAAGTCGGCGATGAATCGACGGTAATAACCCGCCAATCCAAGAAATGAACGGATTTCGGAAGCATTCTTCGGTGTAATCCAACTCTTGACGGCTTCAATTTTTGCAGGGTCGACGTGAATTCCTTGGCTATTAACGATGTGGCCGAGAAATTGGACTTTTTCGAGATAGAATTCACATTTAGAGAACTTAGCATAAAGGCAATTTCCTTGAAGAAGCTCGAGGACTAAACGGAGATGACGCGCGTGTTCGTCTCTCGACTTCGAATAGATAAGGATATCCTCGATGAAAAAAATAACGAAACGATCTAAGAAAGCTTTGCACACACGGTTCATCAAATCCATGAAGACCGCAGGTGCATTGGTAAGACCAAAAGGCATGACCACGAATTCGAAATGGACATAACGGGTACGAAAGGCGGTTTTAGGAATGTCTTCTTCCAACACGCGTAACAGATGATAACCGGAACGAAGATCGATCTTGGAAAAACAAGTAGCACCTTGAAGCTGATCAAATAAGTCGTCAATAGGAGGAAGAGGGTAACGGTTCTTTATCGTGAGTTTGTTAAGTTCACGATAATCGATGCACATACGGAACGATCTATCCTTCTTTTTCACGAAAAGGACCGGAGCGCCCCATGGCGAAGTGCTCGGGCGTATGAAACCTTTATCAAGTAGCTCTTGAAGTTGGCTTGATAGCTCGCGCATTTCGGATGGCGCGAGGCGATAAGGAGCTTTAGCAACGAGAGTAGCTCCGGGAACTAAATCGATACAGAATTCAACATCTCGAGTAGGGGGTAAACCTGGTAAATCCTCGGGAAAGACTTTAGGAAATTCACAAACAACGGGAACATCTTTATAAGTCTTCTTTTCTTTCTCCGGGTTCACGATATGGGCGAGGAAAGCAACACATCGCTTTTGCAAGCATTTGTATGCCCGAGTACATGACAAAAGCATCAACTTCTTTGAGGGCGCTTCACCATAAACATGAAGTTGATCACCATTCGGAAGGGGGAAGCGAATCATTTTATCGAAGCATACAACTTCAGCATGATTCTCACGAAGAAAATCCATGCCTACTATGATATCGAAGCTTCCTAATTGCATAGGTATGAGATTGATCGAGAAGACATGGTTGTTGAGATCGAGATTACAACCACGTAAAACGGAGTTAACGGTAACGGTTCTTCCGGTGGCGACTTCCACATCGAAAGTCTTTGGGAGTTTAGCGCGCTTACATTTGAAAACCTTTTCGAATTCTAACGATATAAAACAATTATCGGCACCAGTATCAAATAAACATGAAGCATAAATACCATTAACGAGAAACGTACCATTGACAACATTGTTGTCATTCTGGGCCTGGCGGTGATTGAGACTGAAGGCTCTTCCACGCGCAGTTTGTTGTTGCTGCTGAGGCTGCGGTGGTGGCTGCTGCTGCAGCTCTTGTTTCACAGTGCGGTTTGGGCAAACATTAGCAAAGTGGTTTGGATCACCACACACGAAGCACGCTCGTGCCTTTGGAGCTTGCTGCTGGTTGGCTTGAGGAGGAGCAGGTAAAGCTAGAGCTGCTGGAGCCTGAGGAGTTGGCTGATGAGGACCACTACGGCAGCTGACAGTGAAGTGGCCGTAGATGTTGTAGTATGTGCAAAAACGGCAATTGCCTCCAACGGCATGATGATATGTGCACTTAGGGCACATAGGGTGAGGACCGGTGTACGCACGCTTTGCTGGCGATGCGTTTGGTGCTGCTGACTGGAGTGGCTGAGGGTTCACTGGAGCAGTAAGAGCAAAGTTCTTGCTCGGGTTTTCCCTTTTGCGACCACGGCGACTGTTCTTTGGCTCTCGGGGCTGTTCGGTAGTAGGAGCTGCTGATTCGGTGAATGCCTGATTTGCGACCTTGCTGTTTTTAAAGTAACCAGACTGAACTCGTTTGTCATTAATCTCGACGGCTAGCTGGTAGGTCTCCTCGATAGTAGCAGGGCGTGCTTCTTGAACAAAGTCAGCGACACAATCGGGGAGAGAATTGAGGTATTTCTTGATTGCCTTTTCGGTCGTATCCACTTGACCAGGAAAGATAATGCTCAACTGTTTGAAGCGAGCAGTGAGACCAGCGTTATTGGGACCATCTTGCTTGATATTCCAGAATTTGTTCTCCAACTTCTGGATCTCGTAGGGAGGACAGAATTCCTTGATCATATTTTCCTTAAGTTCCTCCCAAGTGAGTCCGTAAGCTTCGTCGTTCCCACGCCTGTTGCGCTCGGCTGTCCACCAGTCGAGAGCCCTTGACTGAAACACACCGGTAGCGTTGACAGTGCGCAGAGCCTCGGGACATCCGCTATGGTAGAACGTGACCTCGATAGAGTCAAAGCAGTGGAACATGGCACTCGGCCCTTCGGTGCCTGAGAAAGTAAGCAGTCCACATGCTTTGAACTGCTTAAAGCTGAAGTGGGGTTTCGGGGCATCTCCCTTGGAGTCAATTGAAGAGTTGCTGCTAACCGCTTGAATTTAGCTGACAATTTGTGGGATCACCTTAGCCATTTCCTAGGCTACCATAGAGGCGATGTGCTTGTCGGCGTTGCTGCGCTGGAGATTCCTACAGGTGTGCGATACCATAGAAGACGTCTACACGAAGGATTTAGATTAGATGAGATTCTATTATAATAGAGTTATGTTTAAATATTTATTATAACTATTCATACAAGGCACCAAAAACACATAAGCGCGTATCCACATAGACACATAAGCATGTAAGCACATAAGCACGTAAGCACATAAGCACATATTTGCACGTATTCACCTTCTATTAATAACAATGCGTAGTGCAATATGAGATGCGAGATATAAGCGAGATATATAAGCGATATATAATAGCGAGATAAGCGAGATAATACCGCGTATGAGGCACACGTCCTCATAGGCGTAAACGGGTTAAGCAATTTGTTTGGTTGGTGTATTAATTAGCGTTTTAGATTACGAGATCTGCGCAAGTTGTGCATACATTCGATGGAACGTAAATGCGATAAATCGAGAAAACGATGATATGATAAATCATCAAAGCGAGAAATCGAATAAAGCGAAAATTCTCAAGATTTGAAACACATACATAGTAATAAACTCGATGATGCGTAAATTGACGATATAGGCTTAAATCAATTGGGAGTGTCCGGGGTTTTGAGACGTTTGACACGCCAAAGTGATTCGACTACCCTTTGCATTTGGACCCACGATTTGGCCTAATAGATAAACGTTCTCACCGCAAGCGGCTAACGACGTTTACCCTTCCAGTTAATACGTGTTCCAAACCATCGGTGTAACCGAGACTTTGGTGAGATTGAAAATCGAATTGCGGAATTAGTTGCTAAGATGCGGGTTTCACCCCTAACTTAGCAAGTTTATTCCTAGATAAAAATGGAGATTTTCGTCGAGGTTTGGATGTCACTCCTAACTCAACGAAGGTATCTCGTGCGAGAGAATGCGCGGAGTGAATGATCTCGTCGAGAGTTCTCGATTTTCACACCTATTCTCGACTTGATCACTTGTTTTGTGTGATGCGAGCGTTTCCAAGCGTGTATTATTGTATTAGCCTTAGGAAAGGCATATTTAAGCATTTATGGCAAGTAGTTTAACATTTAAGTCATAGATAGGTCAATCGGGTACTTAAACATGCTATGTCACACCCCGATAAAGCGATTACATCAGAGTCGGGCGTGATCTGACTTTCATTGCACAGCGGAAGTTTAAAATGGTGCTAAGACTTCTAAAAAGTGAACGCCTGCTAAGTACTCGGGTTCCAAATGGGTTCACCTATTCCAACCGTGTCATAGTTTTACTTTTGAAAACCTGAGAAAGAAACATGCGAAAAATCAACATAAAGTTGAGCGAGTTCATAGTTTATTTGAAAAATATTTAAAATAAATCTTTTTGATAACCGGTTTAAATATTGTTGAGAAAACATAATAAAACCATTTTTCTCGGCATGTTAATTGAAAACCTTGTTTTTGTAATGTTTGAATAACCGCCGATGTCCGCGTACGACAAAGACAACATGCCTCGCATGAGCCTATAATCCAACCCAACCTAGTAAGTGCCTCGCCAACCGTTTACTCAAGACGGTAGACTAGCAGGCGGTTATAGTTCTAGTATGTAGCGAGGACTTCATGTACAGTTTTAAGCGACCCTACGGCCCTTAGTGTTGAGTAGTGGACAATCCAGTCCTTGTGTTTGTATCCAGGACAATCTAATCCCTAAGTTGTATCCAGGACAATCCAGTCCCTAAGTTGTAATGCAGGACAATCCAGTCCCTAAGTTGTATGCAGGACATTCCAGTCCCTAAGTTGTATCCAGGACAATCCAGTCCCTAAGTTGTATCCAGGACAATCCAGTCCCTAAGTTGTAGCTATGACGGTCCCGTCACTAGCCATGAAACTCATGCATGTTCTGAAAATACGCGTGTCTTTTGTAAAACCGGTATGTTGTTGAGCATAAACCTTTCGTAAACCATTTGAGTTTATTGAAATCCATTTGCAACATGGTTTAGAAATATGTATTTTCGTTCATCGAAACTTTGTGTACTTTTGTAAAACTTGCATGTCTTTCCACCCCCGAAAACATTTAAGAAAATGTAAAACCGTAAAAAAAGTGGGGGTTATGAACTCACCTTGTTATCCTCGTGCAAAGCTAGCTTAATGTGATTCCATAGTGTCGTTCCAAGAACATGACTCGCCGCAACTATAGCATTCCTAACAAGGAACCAAGCTTTTAAGATTCTAATAAGACAACGTAGTTAAACTACGTGTCCGAGCTCTACCGAATCGTTAATTAAACGATCTTAAAAGGTGTTAATATCTTGAGTTAGAATAACCGATCTATGGTTGCTTAATCCCATTTATAGTCGGGATAGTACTAAGTCGTGAAAACGACTTAGTTTTCGAGTGGATTATAGTATATACTTATATATAAATATAAATATGCTCATGGAGTTGCGTTAGTTGTCGTGAATAGGAGTACGTATACGTGATGAATAATAATGCGAATCATTGTAGCTTTTCGTAGATGTACACGTATATTTATACGTATGTAAGTGTGGATGTATATGTACATAGATGTCGCGTAGCCGAAATAATAATCTCGCGCTTCGTTTATAACTAATAAAATAATTATTTAACCGTATGCTTGTTATAATCTTACGGTAAAGTAACGTATTTGGTGTGGACGGTTGAAATAAATATAAATAATTATATTTATTTTATAAAATATCTTAATCGTCGATGCTTGAAATAAGCATAAATCATTATATTTATTTAAATAAAGGTGTCCGAGTCGTCGACGTTTGAAATAAACATAAAACGTTATATTTATTTTATAAAATAATTCGACGTTTGAAATAACTATAAAGCATTGCATTCGAAGTTTGAAATAGTTATGAATGATTATATTTACTTTGTACGACTTTCGAATATTAGATATTTGGAATATGAATTCCGAA
Organism: Scalesia atractyloides; assembly: GCA_947069175.1. NCBI lineage: Eukaryota > Viridiplantae > Streptophyta > Magnoliopsida > Asterales > Asteraceae > Scalesia > Scalesia atractyloides. Next base: position 100,851,843 of record CAMTDV010000024.1, on the reverse strand, counting down.
TTCCGACATTTAAAATGAGTACAAATAATATTTATCTCATAAAAGTCTTCAAGTTCTAAACGTTTTGAAATAAATATAAATAATTTTAACTATTTTGTATAAGTATCGGTTGTCGTTATTTAGTACTCGTGTGTGTCGAGGTGTAATAAACTCATTTCATAAGTAATAAAACGCCGCCAAAATGAATATACATATATATTTATTTTATACAAATACTTGGATATCGTTGAACGTCGTTTTAGGATACAAATACATTTTCGTTTACGAATTTTTACGAAAAACGGGGAGAGTTTCCTCTGTTTTCGGTCGATCCCGACAATATATATTGTCGATATATTTTCAAAACTCAACATGTATTCAACCAATAATATGTATAATTGTCGTCCAATGTTTAAAACATACTTTTAGTTATACAAGACTAGTATACATATGTCCATATATATTTTATATAACGGTGTGTTGGTTCGGTTTTATGAGTTAGTATACTCAAATTATATAAGTACAAAGTACTCAAATCCATGTAATTCAATAGTTTACTCGTATAATATTTTACGTTTACTAATCGTGTCGGTTTGAGCTCGGTTACGTGATAAAACTAACATTAATGTAATTATAAACGAATTTAACGTGTCCGTTAAATTTTACCGCATGTTGACCGGCAGTTGACTTTCGTTGACTGAGTTGACCGGGTTTGACCTATGTTGACCGAGTCGACTCGTTTGACTGCTGTTAACTCTAACGAGTCTGACCGAGTCTCGCACCAAATCTGACTGAGTTAACTATGTAACCCAACACGAACCAAAACCGAGTTGAAACTGAATCGAGTTGACTTGTTGTCGTACCGAGTTGAACCGAGTCCACTTAAATCTGACCCGGAACCCAAAACTAAACCGAGTTAAACACGATCTGAGTCAAAGAGAAGGAGACCGCTGCCACCTGAGCTATTGACCACCACCACTGCCGCCGCGCGGCGGCTTTGTTTTTGCGCCGTCACCGCTCAACCCAACTGGAACCCGAACAAACCCTAACCAAGACTGCCATGTGAACCGAAACCGCACCATGACCCAAAACTCGAGCCAAAAGTATCACCACCACCACCGACGCTGTTGCCAGAGCCGGTAAAACGGCCTGCCGCCGTTAGGCCACCCCTGCCGTCATCAGAAAATGAACAAAACACCATCAAAAGTCCGTATCTTGTGTAGAAATCGATGGTTTTCAAAGGTTTTTCTCAGATCTATTACTTACAAGCCGAGATCTTGCAGATTTCGTGTTTGGGAAGCCTCTATTATCGCCAAACGAACTCGTATTGTGTAGATCTAAGCTTAAAACAGAAGTTTTTGAAGAAAAAGATGAAGATTTTCGTAAAAGAATGAGTTTTGATGAAAACGAAGGCTATGCCTTGCGCCAAAATCGTTGTAAACCTTTGTAGATCGCTGAATAACGTTGTTGCAGTGAAATCGGGTTGATTTTTACTTAGAACACAAAGGTTTCGGGTTTTGAGAGCTCTGGGCGAACTTGCAGCAAGTTCAAATGAGTGAACAGAGCTTGGTATTTATAGGAGAAGGCAAAAATAAGAGCTGATGAGACCAAGTTCGGCCGAACTTGCATGAAACATGCAAGTTCGCGCGAACATGAGGGATTTCAAGGAAGATTAGCTAAGTTCGGCCAGTTCGAGCGGACTTGAGGAAAGAAAGGAGTTCCTTGGCCTGGTTAAGTTCGGCCGAACTTGGGGTCACCCAAATTCGAGCGAACTTGTTCCAAAACTCAGAATTTCCTTCGTTTTTCGCGTTAAGAGTTCGTTTGATTATTCGGTTTACATTAGATAGTTACATTAAGCGTTAAATTAAAGCGTTAAGCGTTATAATTGATATAATAGTGCGATTTAGCGATTCGAGAGTGCGAGAGCGATGCGATAGCGAGCGTAAACATAACCACAAACACACATATCACATAAGTAACATAAAACCACATAAATAACTGTGATTTGCGATGCGATGAGATTAGCGATGTGATTCAATAAGCGATTAGATGCAATAATTTGTTTAGAGGTTCTTGACTAATTTCTTATGACTTTGTATTTTTATTATATTTTTTTCTATGGACATTTTACTTTTACTTTTATATTGGCTCTTATTATGTGACATGACCGACCTAATTGTTTTTTGACTACGGATCTTCGTAAATCCGACTATCGAAGAAAATGACACCATTTAAATCCTTTGTTGTTTTACTTGATTAGGGAAATAGAAATTAGGCTTTGAGAATTTACAAATTTACAATCACTGCATGCTTATGAGCTAATGAAACATGTTAATAAAAGCATTCACTGTGAATCTCTTATCCTTAAAGCTAATAAAATAAGGTGGATTCTTTTTTGTTAATAAAATAATGAGAACTAGTGTTTAGCACTCGGCTTTATACAAAAGGATGATGAAATTTTATTTTACTTTGAAAGAGGATTTTGTGATAATAAAAATTCTTTAATTTGATCGTAGAGATTTAATTTTAAAAAACTCATTTTGAAAAGAAATTGATGTCTTTTTAAAATAAAACAAACATAATTCTTTTAAATTTTATACAAACACATATATATTTTGTTTTATATATTTAATTAATATAAGATAACTAGGAAAGAGATGCAGTTAATTTAAAAAGTAAATGCCATGAATGACATGTGTCACACATAGATTTCCTTTATTATATATAATATAGATAAAGATATAGTATAGATATAGATAACTTACGACGATGCCCTAGACACATCATGTAATTTGGACTATGTGATATTTTTTAGTAATAAAATTTCATATATGCCTTGTTTTGCACAGAAAACTGAATCAGATTAGATTGACTCTTTTTGAGATTGCATACACTAGCTTTGCTAATCTTGCTCACTCTCATTGAATCAGTTAAAGCTCATAGTTCTCATGGTCTCTTTTTACAATGTTTGTGCTACATGGGAAAATTATACACAGTATACTAATGGTTATTGTGTATTTTTTTCTTCTTCTTGGGCTCAACTTTATGAGTATAAGTTTCAAGAAACAACCTTCAGCTGCTAATATACTACTTTTTACATAATATAAAATGTATGCATATATACACCATGCGAAGCTCGAACATAGATAAAGAGTAACGTACCAGTCAAATCAAATGATAATATAGTTTGGAGAGTAATCAAATGAAGCAAAAACCGAATAACGTGTAGTGTCCATGCCGACCCCCCCCCCCCCCCCCAATCAGTAAACTAGACCATCTTGTTTTGTACTTAAAACCAATTTTCGAATTTGGTCCCGAGTGCTTGTAACCTACAAGTTTGTGGTGATAGAGACTCGAGTTAGGTTGATTTTGATTCGTATTTTTGAAATTCATATCAAATGCGGTCAATAAACTTCTTTTCGTTGTAAATTTGTGGATGCTTATAAAAAAAGTCGTAGACCACCCGAGCTATCCAATAATTGTAGGATGAGCTTTTCGAGCTTCAAACCGTTAGTCTTTTAAGAAAAATGTGTGATCCATTTTTCATGGGGCAATGGAAGGCCTAGCTAAACTTTTAACAAGGGCGATCGGGATTTTTGGCTTACAAATAAAGTTATTTTTTTAGGGTTGGGGGGCTGGTATCCCTCTTTCCTTTGTGAGTGGGTACAATCTGTAAGATTAGTGGCATATATAATTTAGAACGAGGATAACTGATCAATATATGCTAGTTTAAAAAAAATTTTACAAGATCATGGTGATGGTAAATTCAGTATATATGTATGTAGTATTGTGGAAACAAAATGCCATGATACATTAGTTTACTTAGGCATGTAAACGAGCAAACGTTCATGAGATATTTATGAACTTATTCGGCGGGAAGTTCGTTTATGTTCGTTTATCAATAAACGAAAGCACATTAACCCATTTTTTTGTTCATTTAATTAAACGAACAAACATGAACACACGTCTTGTTCGTTAATTTATGTTTGTGAACGTCGTTCGTTCATTTATGTTCGTTTATATACATTTGTTTATGTTTGTTCATTTATATTTGTTCGTATATGTTCGTTTCAATTTAAATGCATAAGTAGTTATAATTATATAAATATTAATCATAAAAGAACTTTCAAACTATCTATATATATATATAATTAATTGTTAGTTAGACTTTCTAGCAATGAAAATGGGTTTTCTAATGGAATTTATCGTAATTACGATAACGATAAATTCCATTAGAAAACCATTTTCATTGCTAGAAAGTCTAACTAACAATTAATTATATATATAGATAGTTTGAAAGTTCTTTTATGATTAATATTTATATGTTTGGTAAATTATGTTCATCTGTGTTGTTTATTGTTTGTTAAATTTGTTCGTTTAAGTTTGTTTATGCTCGTGAACTTTTCGTTTAGGTTTTAAACGAACGAACATAAACGAATACGAACATGCCCATTGAACAAAAAAACGTGTTCGACTAAATGTACGTGTTCGATTAAAGTTAAACGAACGAACAATAACATGGCTCTGTTCGTGTTTGTTCGGTTTATTTACATGCCTAATTAAGTTTACTAGTAAATATTTTGTGGTGTATGAAAAAAAGACAAAAAGATGTTAGCTATTTTTTCAAAGAATGGAGTGCAAAATGTATTAATTTGTTTCTATTTTTTATGTGAAGAGTTGCTTAATTTAGTTATATCACAACTGTCTCATTGAAATCATGTCCATATGAATCCTTATATATACTAGTGATCTTGCCATGCTATCTCACACATTTCATTGCAAGTCATTACTAGATGATTATTAAACAAGGCTATATGATGTTTACTAAACTTTTACTCTATGCATTTGTTGGCTTTTTAATTTGCACTAGTGGCATCGTTGGTGGTAGAAATCTTTCTGAAGATGAAACGAGGACAATAAGTGGGTATGGCGTGGGTATAGGAGGTGGTGGTGGTGGTGGCGGCATCATTGGTGGTGGTTATGGAGGTGGAATTGGTGGTGGCATCGGATTTGGTGGTGGTGGAGTAGGAGGAGGAGGAGGCACCGGTAAAGGTGGTGGTTATGGAGGTGGAAGTGGTAAGGGTGGTGGTAGTGGACATGGTGGTGGCTCAGGAGGAGGAATTGGTAAAGGTGGTGGTGGTGGTGGTGGAATAGGAGGTGGTGGTGGAGGTGGAATTGGTGGTGGTGGTGGTGGTGGTGAAGTAGGTGGAGGAAACGGTAAAGGTGGTGGTGGTGGTGGAATAGGAGGTGGTGGTGGTGGACATGGTGGTGGTTCAGGGGGAGGAACTGGTAAAGGTGGTGGCGGTGGTGGAATAGGAGGTGGTTCTAGAGGTGACATCGGTAAGGGTGGTAGTGGTGGACATGGTGGTGGTTCAGGGGGAGGAATTGGTAAAGGCGGCGGCGGTGGTAGTGGTGGAACAGGAGATGGTTATGGAAACGGTAAGGGTGGTGGTGGTGGTGGCGGCGAAATAGTTGGTGGTGGTGGAGGAGGTATCGGTGAAGGTGGTGCTGGTGGTGCTGGTGGAAAAGGAGGTGGTTATGGAGGTGGAACCGGTAAGGGCGATGGTGGTAGACATGGTGGTGATTCAGGGGGAGGAAATGGTAAAGGTTGCGATAGTGGTGGTGGTAGTGGAATAGGAGGTGGCGGTGGTGGTGGAATAGGAATAGGAATAGGAATAGGAGGTGGAATCGGTGGCGGCCATGGAAAAGTTGGTGGCTTTGGAGGTGGAATTGGTGGTGGAGGAGGCGGAGGAGGTGGTGGTGGAGTAATAGGTGGTCATGGCGCAGGAACCCATGGTGAGTTTGTAAAAGGTGGTGGCAACTAAAGCACACTTTGAAGCATGGCTTGTAACTATAAAAATAATTTGGGAGCAAAACAATTGCTATAATTAACCCATCTAGTAATAGCTAAACATGCATGCTAGTATTTTATGTATTTCCCATGGATGTTTATCATCCCTTTTATGTATTAAGCATCTTATGAAATGAAACTAATTATAAAAGTATGGATAGATTTATGTATTAAGCATCACATGAAATGAAACAAATTATAAAATTATGACCATACGTAAAAAGAAAAACAAACAAAGTTGAAGATGAAAGGGGCTTATAAACCAACACAGATAGATCTTACATGACGAACCTATATTGATCAAAATCATGATCAACTTTCCGAGTCCAAAAGATAAAATTTGTATGACAAAGGTGGCATTGATCCAATCATGGAATCTTCTAAGGCCATCGATAAATTTGGTTTATAAACAAAGGACACTAGAAAAGGTAATCAAGTCTCTATACCTATGAATGCTAAAAGCTTAAAGTCCAATTATGAGGGCCCCCATCATGTGAAGACATGGATTTATTGTTATACAATCAACAAACGTGTGTGTGACTCATGACCCATTCAACATCTTAGTTAACGCCATTACCATTGTCTAATATATCAATCGTTAGAGTTAAGTGTCATTTTTGCTCCTATGGTTTGTTTACTTTTGTCATTTTAGGCCAAATTTTAAAATTGCACCGTTTTCCTCTCTCACATTCTTGAAACGTACCATTTCAATCCAAAAAGTTAACCCTGATTATAAAACTCAGTTAACTTAAGGGTAAAATGATCATTTTATATATACAATTTATTTTTCATTTTTTAAACTTTGTTTTATTGTTATTATTATGTACCAGTTACAATTATTATAACCAGTGGGACCCACCTCCACCATTCCCTCTTACTCAAAAGTTCAAAACCCAACTGCAAGACCATCTACAGCCACACCTTCGAACTCGGCCAATTGCGGCGAGCACCCCGTCTCCGTCTTCGTCAGCATCCACCACCACAACACCACCAGTCCCCCTCTGACAACGTTAACCGTCTTTGACGTTAATGTTCACCACTACCAGAACTCAGTCCACCTTTGACGTTAATGTTCACCACATCAGAACTTAATCCACCACCGTCTTTGACGTTAATGTTCACCACCAAATGCTCTATTACGAATGACGTCATTGGGTTTAGGTTTATGATTTGGGGATGCAGGTTATGGTAATGGTGGCGAATGTGAGTGTTTTAAGAGAGAGAAACATGGGTGGTGATGCTGGTCTGAGATGTTGGTGATGGTGGTGAAAGGTGGTGACGAGTATTTTAGAGGGAGAGTAGAGAGAGAAACAAGGGCGGTGATGGTATTCTGAGAAGTTGGTAATGGTGGTGAAAGGTGGTGGTAAGTGTTTTTAGAAGGATAGTAGAGAGAGAAACGAGGGTGGTGACGGTGGTCTAAGATGTTGGTGATGGTAGTGAAAGGTGATATTAGAATATAAACTTCTAATTTTGGGTTTATAATTGATATCATCTAGGGTCTTGGACCTTTTGGTTTAGATTTTTAGGCCCAGTTTTTGTTAATAAATTTTGGTTCAACTATGGGCTTAGATGGTTTTTGGGTGGGTTTTAATGATGTGTCTTTTTTACATGCTTTCTCATTTGTTGAACCACTTTTGTCGATCCTGCCCAAATGTCTTCTTTATAATTCCATAAACAATTAAGCTTAATAAGTTGTATACATCAACGATCCCTTTAACTTGCCATGCAATAAGCATATATTATAAGTTGTAATTAATGAAATCGGTATAAATGACAGATTAAATGTTTTTCTGAGTAAACTAATTCTTTTTATTGAGTTATAAATTTTGTAAAAATAAATGGTTTTCTCATGTTGGACTTTTTCCGTTCTTACAATCCAACTCCCAAGCTCTGTTTTTTGTTTTCACTTTTCACTTTTGGGTAATACTTATAGTGGGCTTTTGAGTTGGGTTTTTCTATTCTCATCTGGGCTTGGGCTTCTTTTTAACTTCTGTTTAGAATGTTAAAATTAGTAAAAGAAAGTAATTTATATTGTCAGATGTAAAGGTGCACAAATCGGGTATCTTTAATAACCGGTTTTGGTTATAGAACCGTTTTTTGTTTCTAGTTTTAAGGGTTAGAACCGGTTAATGCCGGTTCGGTTCTGATTTCGGTTATTTGACCAAAAAACCATACCCTATGTGCCTGGTTTCGGGTAGGGTTCGGTTCCAGTTCTTAAGAAACCATGTATTGAAATACTCTATTTTCAAGTTTTTCTATACCCTATTTCTGAGTTTTTAGTACCATATTTGTAGGTTTTTCAATACTCTATTACCTTTTTTTACCCTGTTTTCTCGTCTTTTTGTTTATTGTTATCAAATACGCATTGTATAATGTAAATAAAATAAATGCACTGCCATAAATTTAAAAGATAGATATTAGAATCATGTATCGGGTATAGCCGAGTTTATGTTTCGGTTTCGGTCCTTGTCCGTTTCAGGTATTAGTCAGGTATGATCGGTTGATTCTAGGTATTGGGATCAAAATGCATACCCTATCTATACCCTACGAGTAAAGTCGGTTTCGGGTATAGAATATTCAGGTATTAAAAAAACCGGTTCCCTTTTTTTACTGGGTCCGGTTTTTTGTTGCACCTCTAGCCAAATGGCATTATTAGTATCTACACAATAGGAATTTATATAGTAGTGAGATTCTAACTTCTATACATTAGTGTAAATGTTTAAAAAATAATTCAAAATCTAAAAGAGTAATAACAAATTATAAAAACTCCTAATTTAAACTTTCAAACTTTTATTTAAAGTATAATTCAAAATTTCTCTACCGTGATCTCCAAGCAAAACCAAGATCATGAATTGACTAAAGTCAATTTTCAATACGTGGAACAAAACGAGGTTAGAAGAAAGATTTTTACAAGTGGAATTAGATGGTACATCAAAGAAAAAAGAGGGGAATGAATTGTCTATTTTGCCATCATAACATGCAATATCTCGCAACCAAACTCCATTAAGTCCAAATTTCAACATCAACTGTTTATTAATAAAATTTTAAAAGTTACAAAATCTATAGTCATTGTTGAAATCAATCATAACTATATTAGATGTATACATTATTTTGGGTTTAATCCATCATAGAGGATATCAACAGGGAGGAGGAACTAGAGGGGGTTCTAGAGGTTCTCTTGTTCTTTAATCGGGTAAAACTTGGTATCTAACGTTATCATTTTCTTGTAGCTTAACCCTCCCAGCCATACATGTAAAATGTATTGTAACTCTAGTTGAAATGTTCTTGTTTCACTACTCCTTGATGATTTTTTTCTTGTAGTTTAAGTCCACTTGTATACTTTGACGCACCTCATCTATACGTAGGTGCCACAACACCCATTTTACCTTCTTTCATTTCATTTCACATCAAGGAAATTGTTTAACTTCCATTAACTCCCTTTAAATTAATTAAAATATATATCAAGAGCATATTCTGTGTGTGCAAATTTCTCAATGCTTGATTACCTCTCCCTTTCTCCTCGTTAACTTCTTAACACGTGAAACTTTTAATTCCCTTTAACGCATTAAGTGTTAGCGAATGCAAACTAGGATTAACGTCTATGAGCGTTAAAACATACCAAAAGACCTAATAGATTGAAATGTTCTATCATGAGATCTAATTTTACATAATAATGGCTAAGAAGAGTTACATCATTCTTGGCAAGTGGTAAAGTTTATCACCAAGATTTAATCATTACTCACTATTGCCATTTACTTTGAATGGTGGAAGTGTATCACAATAACATCTTATGATGACCATCTACTTTTAATTTTCTGCTTCTTGGAGCATCCAATGTATTTTGAAAATGAATATGCGGTAAAAATTTATAATCAGATATAAAAGATACTCCGATAGATAGTTTTATTGGGTGCTATAAAAGATAGTTATGGTTAATATTGTACATGTTTCTTTAAGCTTTAATAAACACGTGATTAGCGGCTTAACCTTTGACAAGTTTCGACTATTAAGAACTACTAAATTAAAGAACTATATTGTTAAGATAATAAATAATTAAAATTAAAATTGTGATAACTTATTTTCTATCAACCACAATTTACCTGTATATTAAAAACAAAACATAATAAATAGTAACATTATCTTATACATTATGTTATATATTAAAAAACAAAACATAATGAATAGTAACATCATTTATTGATGAGCAAATGCTACCGGGTACCGGTACCATGTTATATATTAAAAAACAAAACATAATGAATAGTAACATCATTTATTGATGAGCAAATGCTACTGGGTACCGGTACCGATCGCTATCGCTATCGGTATCGAATCAAACCGAGTACATTTTCGGTATCGATTCGGTACCGACTTTTGCCATTTTTGTACCGGTTCGGTACCTGTATCTGCCCTCAAATACCGGTACCGTACCATGTATATTCGGTACCGGTAATCACTTTTGGGGTTTTGGGTACCGGTTGATACCGAGCTCATCCCTAACATCACCTATGAGCTTATGCCACGTAACAACGCAAGTAATTGCACCATTTAGATTGCTTTTCATACATTTGGTAAGTAAATTGTATTTCTTTTAAATGAGATTTTATATACACAATTTTTGTGCGGTATCGGTACATTTACCTATTAACCTATATATTAAAAACAAAACATAATGAATAGTAACATTATGTTATATATTAAAAAACAAAACATAATGTATAGTAACATTATTTAGTGATGAACAAATGGTACCGGGTACCGGTACCGATCGCTATCGGTATCGAATCAAACCGAGTACATTTTCAGTACCGACTTTTGCTATTTTTGGTACCGGTTCGGTACCTGTATCTGCCCTCAAATACCGCTACCGTACCATGTATATTCGGTACCGGTACTCACTTTTGGGGGTTTTTGGTACCGGTTGGTACCGAGCCCATCCCTAACAGAGCTTATGCGACGTAACAACGCAAGTAACTGCACCGTTTAGATTGTTTTTCATACACTTGCTAAGTAAATTGTATTTCTTTTAAATGAGATTTTATATACACAACTTTGTCGGTATCGGTACATGAAGTTAAAAACCGGCACCAGTCTGGTACAGAAAACTTCAAAAGTCGGTACCGAATTGATATTGAAAATCTTATAGTTCGGGAAATTCGGTATTGATACCTGGTACCATTTGCTCATCCCTGATCACGGGTACCGTACAAACAACAACAATATCGTACAACTTTTTTTGTTGATTTTCTTCAACTTTTAATGATTTTTTTTATTTCAAGGGTAGGGATGAGCTCGGTGACAACTAATACCGAGTCGGTATTGGTACAAAAAAAAACGGTTACGGTACCAGTATACAAAGGCAAATTGGTACTTAAGATCTTTCTGTTCGGGAATGTGGTGTCGGTACCCAGTACCATTTGCTCATCTCTGACCACGGGTTTCATACGAACAACATCGTTATCATACATTTTTTTGGTTGATTTTATTTGGGTTATCTTTTAGTGTTTTTTTATACATTTTCTTTTTATTCTTGAAAGCGGTTCCGTTCGCAACACACTTGTAGTGATTTCAAAACACATATAAACACATACTAAATAACAAAAGAACTTCGCCGCAACATGGCGAGTTTCTTTTAAACCTATTTCTATTAATTATTTATTACATGCTTTAATAATCATATTTTTCAAAACCCATACAAAATAAACTCATTTTCTCTTCTAGTTTTCTTAAACGAGAACGGGAAACACAAATATCGTAAGGATGTGTATGGTTTGATTGGTCTGGTTTCTAAACCGAACCTGAAATCAAAGTAATCGGTTTTTTTATTTTATTAATCAATATGTTTTCAGTTAATCAAATTGGTTTATTCTGTTAGATTGACAGTTTTAGGGTTGTATCTTACGCATTAAACTAAAAAAAATTATTAACCTTTGGGTGTATTAAAATGTTTATATCTTATGCATTATAATATAGGATAGATATATTAAAAACCCAGTCTTTCCACTTCGATGTTTTTTTCAAGTTTTATCATACAAAGTTTTTTTAACGGCGAGAGCTTCTTCATAAATATCGAAACTGGATCACTAAGAAGCTAAAATAAAAAAAACCTAAGAATCAACAAATTACATCTCGAATATTAAAGTCACACCATTTATCCCAGTTCAAAATATTAAATTTGGATCTGCTTCTAACCCATAAGAACGAGTTCTCCTTTACGTCTATGGTATGGCACTTGGTTGGTGGCTTTTGTACCATTGTGTTCATTATGTCCATAAAGTTTGGTCATCTACCTTTTAAAATCAGATTTGAATTTTGATGCATATTTTATTATACTTTTGAAAGCTGTAAATCATGCGTTTATTAAAAGTTTAATTTTGAACTCATGTTAAATTAGATGTTCAAATCATCAAAGAAAAAAGATGGGTTTCGTTGATCAAATTTGGAATCAAATGAATGTTGATCAAATTTTGATAATTCATTTCATTTACATGTCTAATGATTTAAACCATCACTTACCGGTCAACGGCCCAAGACCATGTAACACCCTGTGTTTTATGTCCTATAAAATTTCGACACGTGTCCCGCTGTTGCTCGTATGTCGTTGTGCTTGACGAGAGGAACTAAAATCGCTAACATGTTATTTTCATAACCTCTGAGTGGTGAATATTAAAGTTGAGGGGTTAAACATGTCAACATGTTTAATCTATGCCTCTGAGTGACCTTTTAACGAACCCGGAACTTAATGATGTTCGGTTATATTCCAGAGAGTGCTAACCAAGGGCCATAGTGAATAAAACATGCTTTTATGTCGAAATATTGGAGTTTGGAGAAGTTCAGGGGCCAAAATGAAAATTTTGTGAAATGACACCCTAGGCGACACGCGCCAGGGACCTGGAGTCCCCGCGCGACGCGCGGGAGAGGTCACTTCGCAGAAACAGCATGCCAGCTACTGATCTGCATGCTTAGCCACCTCTCAACCCACCAGCACTCTCACAGCTCGAAACCATTAAATTAATTCCGGTTTTGGACACCTCCTAGCACACATGGAGTGATCTCTAGTGTTCCCATAACACTTGTTTCAATCCTAGATCACCCACTTCAAGTATAAATAGGGGAGTTCATCACCCTTTCTTCCTTGCACCTCTCAATTCTTTCTCTCTTGGAGTTGTTTCCTGGCTTAAGGAGACCTCCCCTGAGTTCTAATATTTTCCTTGGTTCACTTGTAAGTGTTCCAATCCCTTCTTTTTATTTTTATTAAGGCTTTAAGCCAAAGTCAAAGCGTTGACATAAAAATGCTTTGACTTTAGGCTAATACCATTACGGTCCAGCCATAGTTCGGTACGAACATGGCTACGTGATCGTAATTAGGTAGGTGTTAATCCCTCAAGAGGGCACCTCCTGATTACCAGGTTTGCATGGTCAATTGACGGGTCAAAGTTATTGATAAAAAATCAAACTGGGTTAGTTTTTAAAATAAATTCATATATGATAATGTAGGTGTTATAAAATACATTTTGACACTTTAATAACTTGGTAATAAGTACTAGAACATGTATAAACATGTTCGGCCCGCCAAGTCTAGGTCTAAGGTCGGTTCGCAACCGAAAGTTACAAAGTTGACTTTTACTTTGACTTTTGGTTCTGACCCGAATTAGCAACTTTAGTTATTAATTCTAAGTTGCATTGTGACCATGTTTAGTTGTAGTATAACCCTCTAGAGTTGTATTACATGGTTACATAGTAATCCGAGCTTTTATGCAAGTTTCCGTTAATTATGCCAAACTTTGCTAAAATGCCCTTCATACTTAAAAATAAGGTTTTAAATACAAAGGAGCATACAAATAAGTTATATACTGATATATAAACATGACTAACCTATTTTGATGTCAATAATCTGGTCACAACCTGAGTTTTGTTTAATTATCGCAAATCATGCTTTTAAAGGACCAAAATGCCATTCGGCATCTAAAATAGTTTTTAACATAATTCTTCAACAAAACTCATTACCTACTGATGTAATATCATAAATAGGATTACTTGGGATATCAAATCAGATTGTAAACTGAATTTACACACAAGTCCTTGTATAATGCCAATAAATGACGATGTTGCCCTTACGGTGCATAAAGTGCTTTTAAAGATACTTTTATAACAAAACCATTTACCTACTGTTATAATATATTAAATAGCTTATTTTGGTTATATAAACCTGATCATAACATCAGTTTTCCTTAATCATCTTGAATATCGTCATTTAGCGACTTTATCGCCATTTAGGCGCATAGTATGGTATAAAACCATATTAAAGCACCAAGACTTGATACCTATTGATTTCAAAACTCATTTTACATATAATTACAGTAAGTACATCAGCTAAACTCATATTCCCAAGTAAATTATCAAGCTATGTGTGAAATGACCAAAATGCCATTACGGGGCATAGTTTGGTCTTAAACTCTAAACCACACATATACTCGATATCCTACTGATATAACATCATAATAAACTATTTTTACAGTAAGATTATGATCATTACATCAGTTTGCTCATAAGTTCTTTTACAAGTCATAAAATGACCCAAAACACCCTTATGAGGCGTAACTTGATTATAAAACCATAACGGGCATACATGTTGATACCCTACTGAGGTCACAACATGTTTAAAGTATAATGGCATATGGAACTTGTATAGGACTCACCCGATTACCCGGTTCCGCTTATATGCGTACGGCTCGGCCTACGTAACTAGTTTACGTAATTTAACCGAAATGGGTTTAACCTTATCATTTTACTTCAAAAATTCAGGATGTAATATGTTTACCCATATTAAACAAGTCTCCATACTTGTCGGGTTTAAACTACATTCTATTCCGGTCATCGCTCAATCTAGCGTTTAGTACCGTTATTATCTTTAAGCTACCCGGTTCGAGTCTACGATGTAGATAGGACCCGTTAGCATTCTAATTGGTTATAAATACCATCTTTTCCAGACTAATAGCCTCCCGGTAGATTGCCATCTAAGCTTACTTTGAATATTCGGCTGAGTTATTTATCTTATTTGAAGAACTGCTCAGGTAAATACTTTTAACTTATTTTCTCTATACGGGCTTGGGACACGGTATAATAATACCGCTTGGTCGGGTATGGGATCATGTTATCGGATTGTGATTTACTAAATCCTTATAACCCGTTTTATTCTGTATTGTTTGATAACTTAAACATTGGGGGTTAATTCGACCATGTCTGGGATATCCTTGGCTCATTTAAGTTACTAATGGCCACGACCTTAAGCGCGGGGTGTAGGCATACACCTGACAGACACTAATGCTAATAAAAAAATTAAAACCTGCTGGTGGATTATTTAAGTGGCGTGTCGGTTAATCAGGTTATCCGGTTTCTGCACCGGACACCATATGTATTGACGAACATGTAAAACTGTAAACAAGGTCATTTGAACTATACCAAGTTATTTATAAAATGTGACAAGTGCACCAAAAATCATTTTAATAAATGTTTGCAAAATGAGTCGGTTACTAGTATTTACCAGTGAAAACTGACGTATTTTCAAAAGACCAAGTTACAGGTGGCAACGCGGAATAGATTGGGAGCTGCGTAGTAGCTAAATAAGGATCTTGCAAGTCCATAAGCTGCCAAAGTCTGTAGAACAATTTCCTTTGTAAATATTTATTCGATCCGCCTGTGGATTCGTTATTACAAGCCTGTAATTATTATTTTCGAATATCTGAACATTTGGTTTGTAATAGTAATTTAAACTCCAAGACTTCCATTGTGCTGTGTGTTTGTTTGGTTATGATGGTATCAACTTACGTCACGATATTCCTCAACCGGGCCCACCGGGTTACACGTGGAAAACGGGGTGTGACAGACCTTGACACAAAATCATAATTCATTCAAACCAATTAGAGCTCTCACGATTTCACGATCTTCTAGCACTTAAGGTTGGTCTTGGACCACGTCTAGCCATGTCGCGTTACTATCTAGGTGAAACAAATGTAGTGGATCAAACTTGAGCCTAACTTGCTATGTGACTCAACCATTCATCTATGGTGGGTATGATTCATAATAGTTTGAAAAATCAGTCCAAGAGTTATAAATCCTTAGTGGTTCTACCACCATATATTTTATTCCATACTAAACCATGATTTCATATGTCAAGAGTAAGTTTGCACTATGAATGCCAGTACTCATATTGACTTTTTAAAAAGTCATAGATCTAATCAATAATTTATACAACTAATTAAAAAAGTAATACATTTACTTGTTTTTAGGGTTTTTTTAATGTAATTTCTTCCTTTATACCCATTTAACAAATATACACACACTAAAAGATGGACTATTGTTATGTAGCCTCTTGTGAGTTGTCATGTAATATAAATAAAGAGCCACATGTTATATTATATAATATGTGTTTTGAAAAAGAAAGGGAACACATCACTCAAGAAGAAACGGGTGTGTTTCTAGAAGTAGGCATAGTCAAATTTGAATCATATAATAAACTCATATGCAAATTGTTCTTTACAAAAGACAATAATATATACCTAATTTGATTATTGTTTAAGAACTTAGATATATGAAAACAAAACTTATGTCTATAGGTTCATGCAACATGTTGCCTCTCATGTTGGCCTTGTGACATATGGTTAGTAGACTCCTATGCTTAAATTGAAACTATGGTAAAAATCACAAAACTAATATAATCTGATAGACATGTTTTACAAAACCAAAATTCACTTTTTTTTAATTTTACCGAGACATGTATGTGAATCACGAGGTATTAAAGTCGTCAAGCTTGTTTGTCGACTCAACACATGCATGGGCAGTCTATGGTTCACAATTCCTGACACAACATGAATCACGACATGATATAATTATGTTTTTGGTTAGTTATTATAATCTGTTTAATACAAGTCACCTTTCGGGTAGACCTATCTAGCTCTTTTAATAAAAGGATCATGTTCCAATTTTATCAAAACTAATTAAGCCTACCCATTTACAACTTGTTATTATCCGTTAACTTGTTTTGCAAATTTTTCTGGTTTAATTAAACGGATTAAAAAAATGTTAAAATATACCCCAAGGCCTTAATGTTGATATATTTAAATGATATAAAAATAAAAAGCAAAAATATGTACTAAATGTCCGTTTCATTGGTTACGACCTAATAAGATTAACCAATTTGACTGAAATGAATCTTTTTTAGGATCTTTTTATGTGAGTCGTTTAATATAATTTTTAAGATGTGCATATAATTTGTTGGTTTTATAATTAAATTGGCCTTTGATTTATTTGTCTTAATATTGAATTGGCATGTGCACCAAATAAAACTTTTCTAGTCAATCATATGATAAAATAATTTTTGATAAATTTTATTGTATGTTTATTAGGATTTGTTTTTGTGTGTTTTTAAATATTACTTGGATGATAAGAACAAACAAACAAAAACATCTAACTATAAGCTACAATAAGAAAATGAAATCAATATGTAAAATTATATTATTTTATTATTGAATATCTTACTATTTTATTTCCCTTGTGGCATAGCGTTGTACATTTAAAAATGTGTCCTACAAAAGATTCCCCTACCTATGAAACTACTTGAAATGTTTTTTTTTTGGCATTGTGCTAATGATAGGTATTTTCGCACATGAAAAATTAAAAAAATCTAACTGAATGGAGTTTTATTTCAGTAAAGATAAAATTAATAATTTCTGAACATACAAATTCAATTATAAATTTTAATTAGAGTGATTAATAAATGTTGTGTATTAACTTCCACTTAAAACTTGTTTGTATATTAACACATTTTGTATCATATATAAGTTTCGCATCAAAATCGAAAAGTAAGTCTAAAAATATATTTTTTAATATCGTCGAACTATGTCATACCGTACTACAAAGAATTTGTTCAACGTTGATAACACATGAATTACGAGGTTTTCTCATTTATTATTTTCTTTTATTATTAGCTGTCTTAGTTATATTCGTATGTCTGTTTCTAGATATACTATCATTTTGGCTATTATAAAAGTAATATGAAAAAATGTAAAATTGAAATAACATAAAAAGTGAAAAATGAACCAGGGAAAGGTGAAACATTTATGGGGCCAAAAAGAAAAAAAAAGGCAGACATGGAGACAATTTACCTTTTTACTTAAAATTGATATATAAAACCTTTTCACAGCCCAATTATTCTAACTTGTCATGATTTCTTGTTTGACAAATTATTCAATTTTTGAAAAATTCCTTTAAACTTTCTGCTTACCACTTTTTTTAAACGGCAACCTACAAATTTTATAGAATAAACTGTAATTTGTCTCTGTAGCATAGTGACGAGATCATTGTTCATCCATCATACTTATTTTTCACTATCTAAGTCTCTGATTTACAAATTTGTTTATTTATATTACAAATAAATTATATAAATAATATCATCAAAATATATATTTGAAATAAAAAATTATTTTTCATGTAATAAAGTTGTTATAGTAAAGCATTATTGAACATGGGTTAAGGGAAAAAACCAAATAAAAATTTAGATTTTTTGGGGGTCAGTTTCAATTATATGGTTAGGGTATACGGGTATATAGTTTTGCATAATCGGTTCAAGTATCACCTAATCTCATACTCGTCTTATGCCCGTGAAATCTTATTTTTCAAATCACATACCCGGTCCCAACCTATCAGGTTTCTGGTATACCTAGCTAGTACCGAAACTAGGATTTTTTTCTATGGTGCTTTTTTATACCTGGCTTATAATGAACCGGGGTCAAATTTTTCAGATCAGGTCGAGTCAGGCCGGGTTGAATTACATAATAAAAACCAGTATTATAATAAAAATACAATATCATTGAAAAAAACACAAAAGAAAATACAAAGTCATTTGAAACATATATAAATACATTTTATAGTTGATCCTTATGTGTTTTCATGTTTGAAAGTTGATCCTTATGTGTTTTCATGTTTTGAAAACGATTCATAACGTTTTCAGTCGCAACTTTCGCAAAGAACATTTTTTCAAGATAACAGATGCAAGCATCAGTAAAATTATTATCACTTATTTGATTACGCAAATCCGTCTTCACATGCTTCATAGCATAAAAAACATCTCTCAACACTTGTCGTTGCAACCGGTAAAACTAATGCTAATTTGAATAAATGATAGACTAATATATATCAAATTGAGACATATCATTTCCAAAAAATATATTAACCTGGCAAACTTATTTTAGTTTTGGCAAATTACAATTTTCCTCCTTCATGTTCATGGTGATGCTACATTTGTAATTATTGTTCACTTCAAACAAGTAGAAAAACATAATGAAAGGTAAAGTATAAAAATTGCAAGTTGTGATCTAATATTCCGTCTGTATAAAACGCGGTAAACAACTTTTTCATCATGTTTTTTTTTTTTTTTGAAAAAAAAAACCACCAATCATTTGACTATACAAAAAAAAAAAAAAAAACTTTTTCATCATGTATACGCAATAATATCTCCTGAAAAAAACCAAAATTCAATTAAAAAAAACACAAAAAAAGTCATACGAATCCACCAATCATTTGACTATACAAAAACCACATTTTCCCATTTCAATACATTCACTCCCTCACTTTCAACCCATTTGTTCACACTTAACAACATCTCTTTATTCTCCAAACCCACTACACAAACCACACCAAAAAATGCTTCATTTTTCTTTCATCTTTTTAGCTCTAATAACACCCCTCATAATCACACCCCCAAACCCATGTAACGCCAATGGAGAACTTAGTGTCCTTATGGACATCAAGGCATCATTGGACCCAGAAAACAAGCATCTAACCTCATGGACCGAATCGGGTGACCCGTGTAGTAATTCATTTATTGGTGTGGCTTGTAATGAGTATCTCAAAGTGGCTAATATTTCCTTACAAGGCAAAGGTCTTACTGGAAAACTGCCCCCTTCGATATCGGGTTTGAAGTGCTTGTCCGGTTTATACCTTCATTATAATTTTTTGACCGGTGAGATCCCGAAAGAGATTTCGGGTCTCACCGAGTTGTCGGAGTTGTATTTGAATGTTAATAATCTTACCGGAGAAATACCGGTGGAGATCGGGAACATGACTAGTCTTCAAGGTTAGTTTATTGCTGTTTATAAATTCGTTGAATATGCTTTTTTTTTGTTGGTTTAGCATAGCGTAATAAATGTATCATGTATTATTGATCAATTATTCATTTATGAAAGAAAAATCTAACAAAATTGTATCTTTTTTGGTATATAATAATAATAATAATAATAATTAAAATGAGTAAACTGTCATTTTCGTCTCTGAGGCATGACCAGTTTTGCGACTTTTGTCCAAATGTTTGGTTTTTTCGCATCTGGATCCAAAAGGTTTGAAATCTTGTCATTTTCATCCGCTGGTTAACTCCACCCATTTTTCTCTGTTACGTTAGAGGTGTTTCCGTCTTTTTTGCTAATTTAAAGGGCAATTCGGTCTTTTTCACTTTATAGTGAAAAAGACCGAATACCCCTAAAAAGGCCGAATTGGCCTTTAAGTTAACAAAAAAGACGAAAATAACCCTGACTTAACGGAGAAAAATGGATGAAGTTAACCAGTCGGATGAAATGGCAAAATTTCAAATCTTTTGAATCCAAATGCGAAAAACAAACATTTGAACGAAAGTCGCAAAAATGACCAAAACTCAGGGACGAAAATGGTATTATACTCTAATTATAATAATGACGATGATATGACAATAAATTCTAACTAATTTATTCTCTCTGGTACAAACATTGATAATTATTTTTATTTTTTTTGGTACAAACATTGATAATTATTTATATTTTTTTTAGTTGTGGAGTTGTGTTGTAACGACTTAAACGGAAGCATACCTTCTGAACTTGGAAACTTAAAGAACCTAAACGTTCTAGCCTTGCAACATAACCGGTTAACCGGTCAAATCCCTCGGACCCTTGGAGGGTTAGCCGAGTTAGAGAGGCTCGACCTTAGCTTTAACCGGCTGCTCGGTCTGATCCCTATAAACATAGCCAGAATATCCAAGTTGGAGTTTTTTGATGTCCAGAATAACACCCTCTCGGGGTTCATTCCGACCGGTAATTATTATTTGATTTATCATTTATTTTTATTAAATATTAGCTAATAGTAAAGTTATTATATCTTTAGTTTATTGATGATAACTTTATTAATGTGACATTCATTTAAATTATTTTATACGCTGGAAAATATTATTTATTGGTACAGTTTTTCAGTTCTTTTGAATTTTGCTGCAGGTTTAAAGCGGCTTGGTAACGGGTTCGGTTACAAGTACAATCGCGATCTATGTGGTGTGGAATTTTCTTCGCTAAGACCGTGTACCAACCTCGATATGTCAATGATCAACCAACTCGAACCATTTTCGCCCGTATCAAACACCACCATACCGCAAAACATACCCCAATCAGCTAGCATTATGCCGCATTGTAACGAAACTCATTGCACCAACTCGTCTAATCTCAAACGGGTCGGTATCATAGCAGCCATAGTCACGGTCATAGCCGCTTTAACCGTAACCGCATTTGTCGCAATATTCGTCCACCGAAGACGAAAACAAAAAATCTGGAGCAAGTCCGAGACGCCCGAGCATAGATTTAGCATGCAAGAATCATCGCGTAAGAGCAGCGATTACTCTTGCGCGTGGGACCCGACACAAAAGTCACCCAAAACTTGCGGTTTTTGCATCGAACTAGAGCCGAAATCGGACTCTTTACAAAGTTTCAACATGGCGGAAATCGAATCCGCTACTCGGTACTTTTCAGATGCGAATTTACTCGGCCGAAGCAAGTTTTCGGCTGTGTACAAAGGCGTTTTACGGGACACATCGGTTGTAGCGATAAAGAGCGTGAGTGTAACGAGTTGTAAAGCCGATGAAGCCGAGTTTACAAAGGGTTTGAGCTTGTTAACTTCTTTGAAACATGAGAATTTAGCTAGGCTTAGAGGGTTTTGTTGCTCAAAAGGCAGAGGTGAATGCTATTTGGTGTATGATTTTGCATCAAAAGGGAATTTATCAGAGTATCTTGATGTTGAAGATGGTAGAAGCAGCCATGTTCTTGACTGGCCCAAAAGGGTTTCCATCATCAATGGCATAGCCAAAGGTTAGTTAGTTTCATTTTATGGTTAAAACAATACATATCCGTATAGGCATGCAGATGAACCAAACGTTCAGCGAACAGTTTGTGAACTGTTCGGCGGGAAGTTCGTTTGTGTTCGTTCGTTTATTAAACAAACGAACACAAACAATACATATCCGTACAGGCCTGCAAACGAACCAAACGTTCAGCGAACAGTTTGTGAACCGTTTGGCGGGAAGTTCGTTTGTGTTCGTTTACGAACAAGAAATTCTGTTCGTTTAGTTAAATGAACAAACATGAACATAGGTTGTGTTTGTTCATTTACGTTCGTGAACATCAAGTAACGTGTTCGTTTATGTTCGATAGTTCATTAGTGTTTTTAGTTTTTATATCTTATTTAAATACTTCAAAATTCCGACAAATAAAATATTTAATAAGTATCAGTGTGTATTATATATTCTCTTCATGAACGCTTGTTTGTGTTCATTAACGTCCGTTGCCTAAATTTAACAAACGAACACGAACACGTTCATTTCATTAACAAACGAACACGAACATAAAATCTCGTTCGGTAAGTGTTCATGAACATATATTTCTTAACAAACAAACGCGCTCCTTAGGCTCTTTGTGGCCAAAGCAGACAATACTGGTTGGTATAAAATTGCATTGTACAACAAATATATTTATGTTCCCAATATTTCTCAGGTCTTGCATACTTACACAGAGATGATGCTGAAAAGCCCGCAATGATCCACCGAAACATATCGATGGAAAAGATTCTAATCGACCAACAATACAACCCGTTGATCACGGACGCAGGCCTGCTTAAGCTTCTAGCCGATGACATTGTCTACTCGGCGCTCAAAGTCAGTGCGGCTTTAGGCTACATGGCTCCAGAGTATATCACAACGGGTAAATTCACGGAAAAGAGTGATGTGTATGCTTTTGGAGTTGTAGTTCTTCAGATACTTTCGGGCCAAAGTAATCTCACCGGGTCAATACGGGCTGCTGCTGTGGACCGTAGGTTTGATGAATTTATAGATAAACATCTTGAGGGGAAGTTTTCTGAATTGGAAGCGGATAAGTTGACCCGAATCGGGTTGATTTGTGTCGATGAGCTTCCTGAGAACCGGCTAACAATGGAGGATGTGATTAGGGAACTGAGTAATTCTGTTTAGTTAATTAATTTGTATTTTTGTATATGGTTATACCCTTTGTTTTATTCAGATTGTAATTAAATGATGTAATTCTAGTAGCAAGGAGAATTTACATGTACACTATTATTTTCTTGAAAAATGGCAGCAATAAGAATTCTAACCAGGGGTTCATGCTCCAAAAATGAATGGGCCGGGCCACGATTTGGGCTGGATAGGCCCACCTTCACATTTTGATGAAGTTTGATTAGGGTCGGCTCAACGTTAATGGAGCCTGAAGTGGAATTCAAAATCAGGGACTTTTTTCGTAATAAATAAATAAATACAAATAAATCTTAAGATCATGTCACATGGAAATATGATGACGCACCTTATTTGCATATGATTTCTAGAAGGCACACAATCACATTTTTACACGTACTTCAAGTCCCAATCGATACTCAAACGAACAGAATATTATGGCTAACTCCAAACAATCACCCCCGGAATTTCGAACTCGAATCTGACAAGTCTTCAACTCCAAAAACGATTGCTTTGCCTCGATTCTCTTGGAACACTTCTTGATCTCTAGCTATGTTTTTCGGCTCCTTGCTTACTTGAACATTCTTGCAACCTTGTACACGACTAGTCCTTTGTCCACGACTCGTCCTTTGGTCATAAGAACTCGCGATACCAATGATTTGGTTGCGATCTTGAGCAAACACTAGCTCTATTGGATCATTACACATTCCCGTAGAATTTAGACTCATCTTCGATTCAAACCGCGATCAAACCCATACCCGTTTAACCCGAACAATATTAACCAACAAAAAGGAAAAAATAAACCAACTTGTTTACTTGTTTTTTCCTTGAACGTGGCACACAAAAGCAAACAATAATTCCTGTTTGATTTTTTCCTTCAACTGTTGCCTTTGAAAACAAAAGAACTTGACACAAGTCTCGTACTTCAAGAATAACCCGTTGACTTTTGAGTTTTTCTCGTACAAGTTTCGCCGTCACTGATCTTGTTGATTAGCGGTGTCTACGATCTTGTCTCCTCCGGTTACGACTTCCTTATTATTTTGAACTTCACAGGCCTGAGCTCACCTAATGATTTTGAACAACCTTCGAAACAACTCCAATCGGAAATCTGTCGTTTCTAAGTTCCTGCCACACGAACAACCTACACGCTGTCTGCCAATCAGTTCGCTAACAAGCCTGAACTCGCCTTTGAACGTTTTTTAACCGAAAACCACTTGTCTCTGAGTTACTATCGGCCGGCCGCACGAACAACCTACTTGTTGTCTGCCGCCTTATCAGTACCACGTCGCTGCTCCGATGAACCAGTACCGTGATCTCGAGTGCTCGTTTGGTTCGACGATTGAACTTGGCTCTGATACCAATTCAAGTCCCAATCGAACAATCAAACGAAGAATAATTTGGCTAACTCCCACAATATTATTGATTATCACCAAGAAAACTAACTCAAAAACTTGGATTACAAATCCCTACCCAATACGCGGTATATATAGCTAACCTATCACGTTAGACTATAACTAGGATTCCTATTAATTAATTACATAATAATTATCTAACAAACTTCCTAACATAACACGTATAGGATATTAGACAATTATCCACTAATTAATTAATATTGTTAATCTATCAACTTCTAAACTCGAGCTGATCATTATCTTTAATCTCCTCCACGCATTGAAGCCATGAGTACGATTAGGAATTCCCACCAGTATTAGAGTTGATGTGAGTTTTATTGAAAAGAAAATCATTCAAAGTATCAACTATGACTTCGATTAGACCAGACCGACCCAGAGAGGAACGTGCCCACGAGGGAACCACCAGATGTTGTAGATGAACCTACTAAAGACGAAATTTAGTATATCATAGCTGACCACACCATTGGCTAATTTTGCTACAGATGATACACGGGGAATCTTTTTAAACCACACCAATTAGGGGTGTAAACAAATCCAAAGGCTCGAGAGCTACTCGTGATCGGCTCAGCTAAAAGCTCAAACGAGCCAAGCCTTAACAAGCCCGAGCCTGAAGTAGAGCACATTTAGTTATCAAGCCCGAGCTCGAGCCTAAAATACGTAGCTCATTTAGGCCCGCAAGCCAAAATGAGCCCAAACAAAGTTTTAGTTTTTCATACATAATATAATAATAATGATAATAACATTGGCTAGCCGAGCTCATAGGTCGTTTGAGGTTGTTCTCAAAATGTGGCTCGTACAATAAGCTCCCTTGCGGCATCAACATGGCACACTGCATCCAAAGACCATGCAAACTCGTCCGTTTAACGAAAAAAAAAAAAACCTCCAAACATCTGACCTAGCGTGTTAATAGGGATAGCCCCCGCTACCCCTTGACGCTCTGGCGGTAGTGTAAATTTTGTAAAAATTTGATGTTTTTTCGATTTCTTTACCCTTTTTTCTTGAAACGTTGCCCCTATATGAATTTTCAAGATATGCCGCTGCCAAATATCATTCATCGATATAACCTGTGGAACCGGAAATCGTCAAGGTGGGGTTGTTGCAACGAGAAGTGATTGAATTTGAAAATGATTTGAGAGTTTGAATATTGTAACACGTTTTGTTTTCTTGAATTCTGTTTTGTTGGTCACTTTTGGTTTAATGAATTTGAGTGTTTTAGGAAAAATAATGGAAGGTGGTGTTTGTGGGCTTTTCGGTAATGGGACGATTTGGGCTGGACAATACGTGTTGTTTTGTTCTTGTGTAATGTTGTGTTACCTCCATAGAAAGTTTGGGCTTCGTTTCATTTTTGTCGAAATAAATTCGTTAAAATCAGCATGAAAAATATTTAAAAAAATAGAGTTAATTACTGTTTTTGTCCCTGTGGTTTGTCAAAAATCACTATTTCAGTCCATTTGTTTAAAAATTACGATTTCAGTCCCTGTGGTTTCACTTTAGTAACCATTTCAGTTCCTGTGGTTTCACTTTCGTAACCACTTCAATCCATTTATTCTGTAAGTACAGGGACTGAAATGGTTGCGAGGTGGACTGAAATGGTTACGAAAGTGAAACCACAGGGACTGAAATCGCAATTTTTAAACTAATGGACTGAAATAGTGATTTTTGACAGACCACATGGACGAAAACAGTAATTAACTCAAAAAAAATAATTCTAATAAAGTTGTCACTCTTTATAATATTGTTACAACTTAGCAATTAGCAATGAGCGTTGGCTTTAATAATTTGCAGTATTAACGTAACCAATGATATTTCTAACTTTCACTTTTGTTGCTAAAGACAATCTCATTATAAGTAACTTTGTTTACCCATAGCGAACAATTGGCTAATTCAAATGACAAGCAAGATGTTGTGGTTTATTTTCAGACTACATAAATGAAAGTTAGGAGATGCGAATCTACGTTATCGGTTATTATCGGCCAATTGTTATAAGTTGGAATATTAAATTCTAATTTGCTTTTGTTAGTAGTAAATGTTAAAGACCTTAAAAAGATTTAGTGAATTAATAATTACATAAACATAAAATTGATGGAAGTCTTCAAAATAAAATTATAAAAACCTTTAAAAGGTCATTTAAATTTGATAAATTATTTTATATAGTATATATCACGATAACTCTTTACTGGAAAACTGGATCAATTTAAAGGCTTTATAAAATATTTATTGTTTTGTCTTAATCTGAAATTTACTGGAAAACTAGATTAATTTAAAGGCTTTATTAATATCTATTATTGTTTTGTCTTAATAGGAAAAGTAAAAACCGATCAATGATAGTAGTTTCAAAGAAAATAATTTTTTAGCCTGAATTTATTTTTTTAAATATCATTTTCAAGAGCTAAACCGATCAATGATAGAATCAAAGAAAGTTAGATTTTAACTTGAATTTATTTTTTAAATATGATTTTCAAGAACTAAAAATCTAGAAAAGTTTGTGATTTACTATATCGTTTTAAGAGTCATATTAATTCATGTAATGGTTATTTTCGCGATAACTTAGAGACAGACTGTCAACATATTATTTAAATAATTTGAATCAAACAAGGCTAAAAGCAATATTTTTCATGGGTTAGAATATAATAGAAAGTTTGTATGGGTAGGAAGGCTAGAAAAATGGGTGAAATTGAAGAAGAACTGCATTCCTGTCCGCAGGACGTGCGGGTGTACACGAGTTCGACTAAATTCCGGTTCCAATTTGCACCCCGCCCCCTGCGCACCCGCCCGTAGGACTTAGGGTAAAACATGTCATAAAGTTATGTTGTTTAGGTAAAGGTTTCGCCTTATAAATAACAGTAAACTTTGTCTCTACAACAATGTGGGACAAGTGGTTTACCATTTTGGGACATCCATTCAAACACACTTAATTTCCACCATTATTATCATATAGTTTCATTTCAAGTTCAACAAACCATCATAAAACACAATGGACTAAAAACATAAAATAAAGTGTTTTTTTCTAGAAGGCAATGGACAAAAAACACAAAAGACAATGTTTTTTTTATCTAAAAGCAATGAATTAAAACACAAAACAAAGTTTATTTCTAAAAAACAATTGACTAAAAATATAAAAGAATGTGTACTTTCTAAAACGCAATGGACTAAAATCACAAAAGAAAAGTGTCTATTGTAAAACGCAATGGATAAAAACAGTTTTTTTTTTTCATTATTTTGTAAAACGCAATGGACAAAAAACACCCAAAAAGTGTGTTTTTTCATTCTTTTGTAAAACGCAATAGATAAAAAACAGTTTTTTTCATTATTTTGTAAAACGCAATGAACAAAAAACACCAAAAAAATGTTTTTTTTCATTCTTTTGTAAAACGCAATGGATAAAAAACTGTGTTTTTCATTATTTTGTAAAATGCAATGGACCAAAAAACACTCAAAAAGTGTGTTTTTCATTCTTTTGTAAAACGCAATGGACAAAAAAACTGTGTTTTTTTCATTATTTTGTAAAACCCAATGGACAAAAACACAAAAAAATATGTTTTTTCATTCTTTTGTAAAACGTGACGGATAAAAAACAGTGTTTTTCATTATTTGGTAAAACACAATGGACAAAAAACACCAAAAATGTGTTTTTTCATTCTTTTGTAAAACACAATTTTAAAAGAAAGTCTAAACTGAAAGGTGTTTTGCAATTTTTCTTTGAAACATTTTGTCAAAAACCTGGTATGCAACTTTTTATTGATGATTTCTCAATGAAATTGAAACTAATGATGTTGCCCAAACGCATGAATACATCAAGAGAAAGAGTAGAATCAGAGATATTTTCACTTTGAATACAAAATGTTTGAGAAATTTGAGAAGAGGAGTACCTGTTTTAACAGAAATCTCATGTTCCATCGCATCATGTTAAATTGAAAAAAACAAAAAAATTATAGAAACATAAACTGGGTTTTCTTCAAAGAAATCGAAGAACACGTTGATTGAGTGTTCGAACCATTCATTGATGAAGAAAATCGCACTGTGATGTAGTAATTCTAAAGAGAGAAAATGAATGAAATGTTGAAGATAGTGGGTTTTGAATATCTAGGTTTTGAAGATAGAAGGGAAATAGAAAGAATAGATAAAAGAAGATTGACTAAAATACCCTTCCCACTTGTATTTCTAGTTTTCCAGATAGACGGCTAAGATTACTTCCTATCATTCCTACCAAAACATACTTCATATTTGATCCTCTCCATATTTTTCATATAATCTACATGCATAAATAAAGTAGAGATATTAGAATATATATTAAATTACATCACATTACCTGCAGTAAAATTATTTTCTTTTTATTTTTGTCATCAAAAGTTTTTCTATTTTCACTTTAAACATATGAAATCTATACCTTTTTATTTTATTTTATAAATTAAATATGAAATATAAATAATTCATAATTTATACTTAAAATATCTTTTGTTGTGTATTAAGTATGTCAAACAATTTGTGTATTATATTTTTTTTACTTTTAGAATAATTATAGTTTTACTTAATTCATTTTATTTGATTTTTTATTAATTGTAATAAATTTGGATGTGCCATGATTTTAGTTGAATTTAATTTAGAACGTAACTTTTTTGTGATTTTAAATATACCCTCACATGTGTTTTTATTTATATTTTCATGGTTTTACTCGAGTTTAATATATGACGTGAAGTACCGCTGCAATGCGCGGGATATTTTACTAGTTAGATTTAAATAACCCTAACTTTCCCAAGTTGTATAATAACATTTCTAACTTTCGATTTGTACCTCATCACTCCCAACTTTCAACTTATTTTCGTAAAACACTCCGCAACTAACCCAGTTTGCTGACATCAGCTGCCACATCACAAAACCAGTGTCAAGTCAGTTCTCACATCATCGAAAAGTCATGTCAGACGCCATGTCAGATGCTACGTCATAAAAAACTAAATCAACTGTCACATCATCAAAATTGCCACGTCAGATATCATGTCACTAACAAGTGTCACATCAGCAAAAACCTAACTAGGTTAGTGTTCAGTTAGTTTGGGTGTGCTAGAGGAAAATAAGTTTAAAGTTGGGAGTGGTGTGGTACAAATTGAAAGTTGGAAGTGTTATCCGTCAATTAAACCCTTATTTAAGTCCAATATCCCTATAAAGTAATATAATAATATTTACCAGCGTAGATTATTTAGTTTTTTTTTCATATGTAATCATACACATTGATAAAGAGGACTGTAAGTTAATTTGTTACTATTGTTTTCATAAAATGGAACTCAAATTAAAATATGGCTTGATGGCCTGAAATAAGTTAGGTCGACCCTTGATTTACTTTAAACCATAATCTTATATTATTTAGTGTAATGTAATTTCTTTTATTCTTATGATATAAGTAGTGTCAGGGGCGAAGCATAGTGGGGACGGGCGGGAGGGGGCAGCCGACTTCCCAAAATTTCCGCTCAATAGTAGCGAGTATGTAGTTTTCGTATAGAAATTTTTTTGTTTATACGTTTTCGATCCCCCGGTTTTATAGAAATTTTTGGGTATATACGTTTTCGACCCCCCGGTCGAAAATCTCAAGCTTCGCCACCGAGTAGTGTAATGTAATATTCTTTTATTCTTCTGATATAAGAAAATCTGTAAAGTGCAATTCTATCCGCAAGAAAGCAAAAGTGAAGATTGCATATAAGAATATTGTGTCTTAAAAAAGTTTTGAGATTACACTTTACTATTAGGATATGGTTATGTGACAATGGTAACAACTATGTATTCATACCACTTTATTAAACTTTTATACTAATGAAAAGATATTATGATGTTACCCTTGTCTCATAAAACATATTTATTCTCGTCAATCTTCTCGAAACAAAGTCGTTTAAGTTTGACAATTTCAACAACAAACACGAATGTTGAATTCCAAACAATACATTCTTCACTTTCACTTTTGCTTTACAAAATTCTTACATTTCCAACACTTTTGTTTTTGCTTTCGTTTTATTCCTTAACCTGGTGGGGATAATTTTTACAACAATAGTTATTTTTTTCAATTTTTTATAGTACCGATTTCCACATTTTGAAAGATGAATACACTACACAAAGAACAGGATAATAATAGTTATATATGGGTGAGTTTCATTAGAGAACACCAAATTATTGAAGAAAAAAACATACATCGTTTTTTTTTTATCAATTGTTCATATTTTTTTTAATTAATTGTGCATATAGCTAGGAACATAAAAAGCCATCAAATTAGTTCCTTCATATCGTTTCAAATTTATAACTATTATCTATAAGTACTATAATCTACATATGACTTACACATGAGTAGGTTAAACATATACACGGAACTTGTTCATATATATTTATTGAATATCGGGAAAGACTAATTAACATTTTATTTCTGTCATTTTATAAATTTTTTAAGATTGAAAAAATGAATGATTTATTTTTATAGCTAGCATGTTCTTGTGGTATTTAGTTTTCGGTATGGATATTTCCCCTAGCTATATATGGAACAAACTAGAGTGCAAAATTCTCTTAATACGTCCAATCAACAAAGTTTTTGGAACTATTTCCTTTATATTAAACATGTAAACTCACTATGAAACTAAGTCTCCATGTAACAACAAGGATCAAGTTGTTGATAAGAAATGTTTTTGACACCCTAAACTAAACCAATCAACTACTTTGCGGAATATGGTTTATATGAGGCATTTAATTTTAAAGCTATAGGATGTGGATTACCTTGAAATGAACAACTCCAACTCAAACACCAAGAACAAATTCGAATGAAATGACACCACTTCTAAACCACTTCTTCGAGTTATAAAGATGAGTCGAAGCAAATCTACTCACTTGCTAGAATTAGATACTTTACTAACTTTCAAGTGAGGATAAAAGTGATATGACGACCAGGGTAAAATCCAAACATTCAACTGAATCAATCAAATAGTAGTTTTAATATACATGTGTAGTTTAAATCAATTAATTGAGATTCAATAGTCAGCACCATCCACTTACGCTCCGTGGATTCGACACTCTACTTACTCTAACTAGTTAAGATATCTAGAGCCCATTTTTTAAACTTTATTTTATTTTTTCGATGCTTCAATGCCCATCAGTATCAAGTTTATTAGTTTTCTATTTTCGAAATTTAGTAGATGAAATCCTACCATTATACTCGAACCACATGAAAAAACTGATTCTTTAATTAAATAAAATTAATCATGTAATATATTAAATTTATTAAGTCAAAGTTAACACCATAATTCAAAATTAAATTATCAGATTTATGCACTAAACCTTTGTTTTGTATTAACACATAAAATCCAGAATTATAAGATATTTAACCTCCAAACCTTAAAAAAATAATGTGATATTTCTAATGTTGTATTATGTGACTTACGTATGAATTATGTTGTTAAGCATGTGCCCTTACGTAAGACACTCTTTATCATAGCACAGTAATAAAATGCTCCACGAAATGAATTTGAATGACCCTACACGGATTCATTCAAATCAATAATCGATTACCATCTGATAGAATTCAATCAAATCAACACAAATTATGTTCAACCATTCATTTAGCAGAATTTTCTTTCATGATTATCACTGATTCATACCTAATAAATAATAACTTGTGTCAAATAACAGTTTCATCAAGGCCGGCCCTGAGTATTCGGATACCCTGTCTGGGTTAGGGAAAACATGTCTCGTATGTCTTAACTAAAACGGATATTGGGCTACTACTTAATGGGTTTAGGTTATAAATTTTGAGATTAATAGTTTTAAATGGGACTAAGATATAAGTTTATGTTTTATATGGGTTTTCGGTATATATGTTTTATATGGGTTTCGGCTTTGATTTCGCAGTTATCTAAATTTATCCATTCGTATTCTATTTTTTATTTAATGATTAATAATTTCAATTACATGTTATCTCAAATTATGTTTTAAAAATTCCTAAATGTTTATTATTAACTATTTGATATTTTTTTTATTTAACTCATTTATAATTCCAATTACATGTTATCTTAAATTATATTTTATAATTCCAAAATATTCATTATTAACTATTTATTATATGTTATTCAACTAATTTAATACATGAATTGCTAACCTAGAGAATAACTGTGTGTAAGAGGTCATAAGAAACTTAAAATATATTTAAAAATCGTAAATAAAACCACTATTTTAAAAATCGTAAATAAAACCACTATCAACAAAAAAAATATTTATGTTTTCTTTTTATTTATTTATATGTTAGTGATAATTGAGTGAAACATATATACATGTGTAGTGTGTGATATAAATATATGTAGCTCGTAGTCTACATCTATTTACCAAATAGAATTATTAATCACATATTTTATGAGAACTTTTTCAAAAGTCACTCAAATTAAAAAAAATTACATTTGTCATTATTATTCGAATACAATATCAGATAATAAATTCGTGAATAAAAAAATACCTATTTGTAAGTATGCCATTTACAAATGTGTAAAAAATATTAAGAGTGATTTTCAGTGGATGGGTGAATTATTTAAAGAGTAAATTCTTCTCTCAATGTTGTATTTTTAGTTGTAATAATGGTTGTATTTAAAAATTTGATTTTGATTGGTTTTTTCATAAATTTTCATGGACAATATTTAGTGTTCTCAATATAACTTTCCCCTATATATATTTTAATAATAATAGTAATATATTTTTTATTGTTTATTTTGACCGGGTACTCACGGTTCTTACAAATTTAAAGTTCTCATTTGACCATTACCCTATATATGTGTGGGTTCATTTAGATAATGTGTTATGCGATAAAAAGTATAACAAGATAAATTATTTATTTTTTCAATACTGAAAGTTTGAAATTAGATTGAAATGCAATATATATATATGGTAAGGTTCTTGTAAAAAGGATTCTCTTCGTGAGAAGTGTGAGAAGGCATAGAATTAACATTAGGTATTATGTTTTGAACTTAGCCATGATGTTTTGGGTTGTTTTGACAAGAAAAACACCAAACATAACAATTTAAAACACAATGCAATGTACTATAGGCGTGCAATTTAAAAAACACTATTTAACACTTAAAACACACCACTTAACGTTTTAACATGGTGTTTTAAGACTAGATTCCATTGCATTGTGTCTTAAATAGTTATGTTTGATGTTTTTCTTGCCAAAATAACTCAAAACATCATGCCTAAGTTCAAAACATAATGCCTACATGTTAATTCTTATGTCTTCTCACACTTCTCACAAAAATATCCTTTTTACTGGATCCTAAACACACACACACACACACACACACACACACACACACATATATATATATATATATATATATATATATATATATATATATATATATATATAAAGTTTCAAAATAGTTTGAAATGCAATATTTATTCATTTATATTGAAATTAAAAATATATATATACATATATATAACAATTTGTTTTTTTATACAACCTATAAATATGCAAGTTATTTGTAGATAATACCTACACAGAACTTGCACATGTCTAAATAATTTAAATATTAAAAACATATAAACAAATTAAATATATTGGGTTTTTACGTAAATAACATACATATTTTTTTGTAAAAAAGATAAACTATGTAAAAATATATTAACTATCAATAAAAAAACAAACAATTTAGCTTTTGTTACCAATATTATGAAATTTGCCTCCTTTAGCACATATATTCATATATTATGTGAAAATCATATAACGTGTATAAATAATATATCCCACAAAATATTATATAAAATAGTGCATATATGAAGTGATTTAGTGCTAATGTGGGGTTAGCTCATTTAGTAAAAACTTTTACCTTTTAATGGAAGATCTTAAATTCAATACCAAACAAAAAGTAAATTATATTTATTTATTGTAATTTAAAAGTATATAAGTGTTGCCATTACAAAAAGGTGATCTAGTTTATTAATCTCTCTATTACAATAACGAAATTGGCCGGTAACACAAAAATTTGTACATAAAAGATAGCTTGAAATGGCTTAAAGGGTAAAATTAATACCATTCATTGTTGATCTTTTTAGTTTACATATTTTTATTATTTAAAAAATTATATCAAATAACTTTAATATAGTTTATTGACCTTTTTGTTTAAAAATTATTGCCATTCATTGCTGACCTTTTTTAGTTCAAGAATTTGAACTTTTTATAACATGTTGAGAACCATGAATGCCGGATAATTCATAAGAACATAGTTCATAAAAGAAAGAGTAAATTGCACAAAACATCCTTTAAGTTTCACCAATCTTGCTAATTTCAGCCTTAATCTTTAAAAGTTGCCAAAACCAGCCTTTAAGATTAAATTAGTTACGGGTTTCATCCTTTATCACTAACCCAGTTATTAAATCATGTTAAATGACATCACATGCAAGCCATGTGAGGGTAAAACCGTCTATTTCATACTTAAAGGACGTTTTGTGCAATTTACTCTAATAAAAAGAAGTCACTCTTTCTCTCTCTCTTTCATACCCCACTCTCTCTATCCCTCCCAGTATCACCGCCACCCACGTACACACACCACCTGCCACCACCGCCCATCACACACACCTGAAACATCCGCAAATATTCACAGCCAGAAAGAGGGGAAATGAAGATGATGTTGTGCGATTAACGAATCAGATCTAATTTTAGAGATGGTGGTAGGTGGTGACGGTCACAGGTGGTGGTGCGATGAAGATAGTGGCCGGTGGTGGCGGTCACAGGTGGTGTTGGGGATTGGTTGACGCTAGAGAGAGGGGAGATGAAGATGATGATTGAACCAGATCTGATTTTAGAGATCGTGGTCGATTGTGGAAGATGAGAATAAGGTGGGGTTTGATGAGTTGAATTCGTTTGTGAGTGAAGGTGAAGAAATAGCTTCCGTTGGGTATCGGTACAGGCGGTGGAAGCTTGACAATGATACCAATTTGGTAATTAGATGTGAGGTCCAAAGTTTTACAAGAACAGATTAAACGTTTATCCATGCTTATTATGCTTTTCTAGATCAGAAATCGGCTTTCATATCACTCCATTCACAAGAACAGATTAAACGTTCGGTAGCTTTATCGGGAGAAAAAACAAACGAAGAGCAGAATCGAATGTTGATGATACAAGATTTGATTTGGTTACAAAAACTCCAAGGCTTGCTTGATTGCTCAGGATCCAACCGAAATCGAGTCAAACAGTCAATGTTCTTGTTCTTGAAGCCATGGACTGCATCATGATTGAGATTTACGATATCTATAGCCGAATTAGTATAGGGATTTGAACCATTCTCATGAAGATTTACCCTGTGGGAAAAAACGAGGCTGTAATTGCCTTGCCGATTCTGCAGAAAGCAAAAGTTCAAGGCG
Organism: Scalesia atractyloides; assembly: GCA_947069175.1. Taxonomy (NCBI): domain Eukaryota; kingdom Viridiplantae; phylum Streptophyta; class Magnoliopsida; order Asterales; family Asteraceae; genus Scalesia; species Scalesia atractyloides. Next base: position 100,815,923 of record CAMTDV010000024.1, on the reverse strand, counting down.
AAGAAGTCTCGATGTTTTTTGAATTTTGTAGGGATATCGGGGTTGGTAGCACCTCCGAATGCCCCAAAATGGAGCTAATTCCAGAAGAGGTTATTCAAGAACTCAAAGACATAATTAGTGGAGATTTAACGCTTCCAAAAGAAGTGAAATCGGTTATAGTTGTAACCAACAATTCAGTGTTAAGTTTAAAAACCGTAATTACCGATGATTGGGAGGTTTTTGAAGAGCAGAAGAAATCAAACCACCGGCCACTATCTTCATCGCACCACCACCTGTGATCGTCACCACCGACCACCATCTCTAAAATTAAATCTGATTCGTTAATCGCACAACATCATCTTCATTTCCCCTCTTTCTGGCTGTGAATATTTGCGGATGTTTCAGGTGTGTGTGATGGGCGGTGGTGGCAGGTGGTGTGTGTACGTGGGTGGCGGTGATAACTGGAGGGATAGAGAGAGTGGGGTATGAAAGAGAGAGAGAGAAAGAGTGACTTCTTTTTATTAGAGTAAATTGCACAAAACGTCCTTTAAGTATGAAATAGACGGTTTTACCCTCACATGGCTTGCATGTGATGCCATTTAACATGATTTAATAACTGTGTTAGTGATAAAAGATGAAACCCGTAACTAATTTAATCTTAAAGGCTGGTTTTGGCAACTTTTAAAGATTAAGGCTGAAACCAGCAAGATTGGTGAAACTTAAAGGACGTTTTGTACAATTTACTCTAAAAGAAAATTAGAAGTATGAGAGAGATCTAAAGATAATTACATAATTGATTTGCATATCACATTTATAACAATAAATTTAAACATAATAAGCAGCTCTCGTAATTAAATATCAATAAATTTAAACGTAATAAGCAGCTCTCATAATTAAATATCAGTATATTATCCTTCTGATACTAACACACTATGAAAATATGAAACAATTCAAACATATTGATGTGATAATATTAACTTGCTAAGAGCTTCTTGTCTAAGTTAAGTTATAGGCTTTAGAAACTTGATGTAATAATATTAACTTGCTAAAAGAGCTTTTTGTCTAAGTTATAGGCATTAGAAACTGTGTAAATATAAAACAATATAAACATATTGATGTGATGGTATTAACTTTAGATGGTAAGGGCTTCTTGTCTAAGTAAGTTATAGGCTTTGGAAAACTTGGTCAAGTAATACAATTTGTCAATCGTTGGCCAAATTCCAAATCAAGGCTCGCACTGTGAATCTCTTCTTTGCCTGGTTCCTTTTTTTTTATGTAAATTACACCTTTTTATGTTAATTACACGAAATAAATCATTTATTATTATCTAAATCAAATTTACCTTTTAAATTTCAAGATTTTAAGTTCAAAATTTAAAACATGTAAATGGTTGTTTTATAAAGCAACTGTTTCCCTAGAATAACATAATCAAATCTTAGAAGTAAAGAAGAGAACTTTAAGAAATGTCTCGCCTAGTGGCGGATCAAAGAATCATTTACTAGATGTGCATATGATTAGTTTAATCATATTTTTAAGGGGTGTGGTCAGGTTTTTTTTTTAAATATACTAAATTTTTTTCAAGGGATGCGTCCACCCACCCACAATAACACATAGGTCCGCCCCTGGTCCCGCCTCAAATACTATTATAAGTGTATGGAGTGTGCATCGGTTGTGAATGTGAGGAAAATCCTACACTTTAGATTGGTGGTAACTTTTGGAAAGGCTTCGTAAGGGACTAAGGGCAACCTTTAAGGCTTTAATAAACCCATAAGAAACATGAAATACCGATTGGTATAAAAAAAATGAAAGTTACAGGTAAAACCAATTGCATGTAATTCATATTTCTACAGATAACAGTAACATTTTTTATCTGCTCTACACACAACCGCTTTTTATAATATAAAAACTTCTCATTTGATAGATGAATTGTGAATGCCGTAAAATATGTACCTCTAAAATTTGAAAGTGAAACTTTTTATAACATCTCTATTCTCTAGTGACTCTTGTGATGTCTATCATGTACACCACATGTAAGTCTCAAAATATAATAGTAGTGAAGAAAAACACAACTCCATTAATCTTCTCTAAACTTATATAATTTTTATAAAGAATCCTACTTATCCTTAATTACAAACTTAACAACTCTTTTTTGCTTAATAATGAAGTATAATTTTTTTAGAAATCCAGTCAAACATCAAATTTCATTTGGTTTCTATAATATTACTTGCAATTACTATTAATAAATATAAGAATATAATATATTAATTATTTTTAGTATAATCAAATAACAACTAGACCAATACCAAATTGAGCTTTTAAATATTCCTTTCACTCTTAACTTAACAACAGACTTTAATTTATTAATTTAAAAGAAAAATATAGTAAACTAATAAATCAAATATTATTCAAATCAAAACCAGTTAAAAACTATAAGAACTTAAAGATATTTTCTTACAAATATTTCACGTTTAGAATTAGGTTTTTCATATTTAATTATTACAATATTTATTTATTAAAAACTATTTTAAGATACATACATCAATGTTTTCAACTTTTGGTATGTCACCACCAAATGAAAATATAAATAGACACCAAAAGCAACAATTTTCCAGATGAAAAAGCGTAGACCCACTCAACACGCAAGAAGAAGAAGCAGAAGTTGATCGAAATTTAATATGAAGCTTGTTTGGTCGCCGGAAACGCCGCTAAAGCTTTACTGGACACCGTTAAATCCGTAAGCACTCTATATATTATACCCCATTATTTCCATTAAATTATTTAAAAACGGTAACCAGTTGGTATTACTGTTGAACCGTCCGGTACACCCGGTTGAATCACCCCATACATCGGTTAAACCACTTGTAAGCCCAATCCGGTACGGTAGAAAAACCAGATTTTAAAACACTGATATATATTATTATTTCAAATAAATTTCGGGGTGACTTTCTCGGGGACATCGCCTCTTGGAGTTTTTTTCGTGACAAAATGTCATGTGCGGATCAGAAGTTTTACCAGTTTCACCACACTAGACCTTCAGGTGGTAGTTTACTCTAGAATTGACGGACCAGTCACCAACGCTGTCTGTAATCACGGGCGTTGGTGGCCTTTTGTTGATGGGTACACACGGGTGGGTGATCGGGCTTTGTTAGACGTTAAAAAAAATCAAATAAATATCTGATTATGTTTATTTATTTTTATTATAAAAAGTGCAAAGGTTTGGATGGATCAAGCGTGGCGGAGCTAATCGCCGCCATGGCCGGCGGCTGGAACGCAAAGGTTATAGTGGAATCATGGTCACAAGGTGACGTGGCAACAACAAGCATTGGTTTATCAACAGCAAGTGTACACACGTGCGGCCGGCACGTGTGCATAGTTCCGGACGAAGTCTCGAAGACGGAGTACACCCGCGTGTTAAGAAAAGCCGGAATGTTGCCGGAGGTTATTGTTGGGGTGCCGGAGGAGGTGGTTAAAGGGATGGTGATAGATTTTCTGGTGGTAGATGGTGGGAAAAACAGCTTTGGTCGGGTTGTTACGGCGGCGAAGTTTGGTGGGCGTGGGGCGGTGGTGGTTTGTAAGAACGCGGCGGCGCATGATGTGCGGTTGCGGAGCTTGTTGGACGGTGGATCACGGCGGATTGTGAGGTCGGTGTTTTTGCCGGTGGGGGATGGGGTGGATGTTGCCCACGTGGCTGCTGGCGAAAGTAACGGGTCGGATTCGGGTTCGGATAAGCCGAAGAAGAGTAGGTGGATCAGACGGGTCGATATTCGATCCGGTGAAGAGTTTGTGTTCCGGAAGTAAAGAGCAAATTGTTTTCAATTTTTGCTAGTTTGATAACTTTGAAATATAGTTTTTGAAAATCCGAAATTTGTACATATGATTAAGGAAATAACAATTCCGTTTATATTTGTTTGTACTTGTCTCGACTTAAGGTGTCGCGTCAAAGGACGCTCTAACGAGTTTTACGTGACTATAGAGATGGAGAACGGTTACACCACTATTGATATACTCGAAAGTCAAAACGGTGGAGTTTTATAGAAAACGTCACTTTCAAACCCCTCTCACTCTGTGTTTTTTTTTTTACAATGTTTTTTTTTAACGTGTCTGTTACATGACGTTTAATGCCTCGCCCCTTCTTCATGTCTGTGACTCCGTATAGTTTTAGAACTATTAAATTCTAATATAAATTTTTCTATATCATTAATATTCAAATTAATATCTTATTTCAGCGTTTTTTCAAAGCTAGTACACTATTTTATGTACCTTTATTGTTTCGATTTTAGTTCCTCATAATAGATAGAAACAAACAAATTTTTAAAACTATCTGAAATAAATCAAAACTATTTTTAAGTGGAAAAAAAAACTACATATAAAAGCAATGATTAATAGAAAAAATGACTCTTTAAAAGATTTTATAGTTTCTTTTTAACGTATTGATCTCACCGTTCATTTTGATGATTAAAAGTTATCGAATATGTTTTCTGGCTTTCAAATTAGGGTCTATTAATCAACGTTGCCATTAATAAAATACTACAACACTAAACTAGATATTAAATAAATGGTGCCTAAGTACAAGTGGACAAACAGACAACTTTAAATATGTTTATCAAGTTAAAAAATAATGCTTTAAGACATGAGACGAGAAGTATTTAATCCTTAGATTTTATAGTTGACTTTTAATAAAAGTTTTGTTAGACAAAAAAAATATTTTATACATGTATATCAACTTGTAAATTGCTCCGTGCGTTGCCACGGTGTTCCAGAAAAAAATATGTCAAAATGTAGATTAACTGAAAACGTATATAAAAATAAACATGAATACGTATTATATTGGACGTTTGACCCGACTCATTTTCAGAAAAAAAAAATTATGTCAAAATGTAGAACAAACGAAAATGTACATAATAATAAGTGTAAGATCATATTACATTTGACTCGCCTCATTTCCGGAAAAATTTACGTCAAAACGTAAATCAACCTAAATACATACCCACATATACATAAAAATAAATACATAAAATTGATTACAAAGTTTTTAGAAAATTAAGAGGTTATAAGTGTTAATGCTAAAAATTAAAAGGTAAGAATATTAAAATACAAAAAAAAAAAGAATAGGAAAAAAAAACAATTCACTATTCACGCAAAGTTGATAATTGTAGTATGAGCAAATCACTTTTTGAGTCCCTATGTTTTAGTGGTTTTAACCACTTGAGTCCAGAATAAAAAAAATTAATGTACTGAGTCCCTAACCACTCATTTTATAACATTTTGAGTCCAATTTTAACACCTGTAGTTTGTATTTTGGACTAAAGTGGTTAAAACTACTAAAACACATAGACTCAAAACGTTATAAAATAAACGGTTAGGGACTCAGTACGTTAAACTTTTTATTTTAGACTTTAAAATCACTAAAACATATGAACTCAAAAAGTAATTTACTCTTTTAGTATATATAACAACCCATTAATTGTATCTTTAAACCGAAATAAGATATTTCTATTTGAATTTATATTTTAAAAATAGCTATGTGATTCAAGCAGTTGTAATATAATATTACGTTTGTAATAAATGGTTCATAAATAATAGTACCTAAAACGTGTTACATCAAAGTTTTAGATTAGATGCGTGTTAATTTCACTAACATAGATTTGCCGTTTGAGCGAACCTTATTCTGCTTACTTCGGTTTCTTTACGTCTATTAATAGATGTCTCGAACACATCAATTTTGTGTAATATATTTTCATCAACTATCCTAAAATAATATGATATTGGTGTATAAGGAGTGAGATCAAATACAAACTACATTTCGCATACAAACTGTAAGAATCATTTAAAAAGTGTCACGTGACATCCTATCAATTGTAGAAAAATAATAAAATAATAACCTAAATAATATCAGTTATATTATCTTCACTATAATTATGCTAACAAACAATTAATTCTTTATTTGATTTTTTTTTTGTTTTCAGTATGCTGATTAAGAAAAGTGCTGATATCATTCACATATGTCCTAAAATCAATTATCTTGATTGATTTTCATATGCTAATATAATTCAAAAGTGCTACTTTTATGTATGTATTATTTTGGTATGTGCTAATTTGACTTTTTTAAGTGATAGGGTTTGTTTTTAACGGTTTGTATAATAAATATGATTTGTATCAGAACCACCTCCTGATGTCTAATATGTTGCTTCTTTACTTGAGCTTAAATAAATGTAAAACTAAAATCATTCTTATCTTGAAATAATTAAAATGCAATACACTTTTTATTTTTACTTCCTGTCATGTTCTTAGCTATAAGGATTAGTCATCTTTTTTTTTTTCCTAATATTAGCAACGGAGACATTTTATTAAAACCTAAACGACTACCAACGCAGCAAGATACCATCTGTCTCACGTATGATCTAGTCTTATTATAGGAGTGACACTATATTTCTGACTAGAATTATGCTCAGAAGTGTTCTGAGATATTTTATTAAAACTCAAACGACTGCCAACCCCTAACGCCGGAAAACTTGCCACTCACGAGGGCGTGAAGGCATAACACATGGTGTCACTTTAATTTTGGAGTCAATATAAATTTATTTAACCTTACGTATATTTCAAGTGAACATTTGGCAAGGGTTTGAGATCGAGTTTAGAGTAACGGTAGTAGTTTAATTCAACTAAAAAAACTCATGAATTCGATGGATAATTGGTAATTTTGCACCCCATATGTAAGCGACCGAGATTGACAAATAATTGTATAGTTAAGAGTATACAATTATGATTATCATAACTTGTCCTAATTGAAACGATTGACATGCCTACACCTGACCCATCGTAACGAAATGTGATCAGCCGATAGCAATTGAAGCGGAAACCAGAGGAATTCTAAATAATCGAGGTTGCATCAAAACGAATGTATGTGATTAATTTGCATGGTCGGCCTTTATAGTGTGCGGAAAGGACCACCACACAGGGCCTGTGATTTAGAGGGCACGTGTATTTTTTCCCGATATATATGTATATGTTTAATTTATTTTTTTAAATAGTATACTCATACAAATTTCAATATAGTCTCCTTTACAAATCAATTTTTGTGGTTAGAAGTGATTGTGTTGAAATAAGATATGATCTATAAACCCATTTATAAATCAATTTTTATGTTTATCGTTAAGGCATAAGGGTATATTTTTGAAACTCGAACATGGTTAATAAATTATAAGAGACGCCCCAGTTAATTTGTACTTTATATTAAAACAGAGACCATTCATGTTTATCTTATATTAAACAAAATAAAACATATATGGCTGTTTAATCATTTCCCCGTTTTATTCGAAAATCTCAATTTTAAAATTATGAGAATAAAATATTAAATTAAAATCATATTATAAACTATAAAGACAAAAGGCAAGATAAGCACATAGAAGAAAAGACATAAATATTTAATTGTAAACTCGAACAAATATCTTTGTCATTTCCATTTTCACAATACAAATATATTCATTACATCATTTGAGCTCGATATTTAACTTAATTTGACATAAATAATCTGTAACTTGCAAGATAACTAATATTATTTAATATTATTTGGTAAATATCTGCTGTCACTTGTGCTTTTGTTTCAACTTAACTAGCTGTATTAGGTAATTTAATATATATATTTTTTAACTAATTCTTTTCCAAAATAAAGTAATAAAATATCACTAACCATTTTATTTAACTTAACTTAAGATGGTTATAAATAGGGAATAAAATAATGATACGTTGACATGGAATTGATAACTGCAATTTCAGATGCCATTTCAGTTATTTTAAATTTATTATTTTATTAACGAATAAAGTATTATTCACAAAAGGGTGGATTCTTACCTTTTATCGAGCGGCGATTTTTTTTCTCAGTCCATCGCACTCTCTAAATTAGAGAGTCTCGTCGTCTCATTTTAGCCAGATTATATTGTCTTAACCAGACTCACGCTGGCTTCAGAGTTTGACTTAGGCGTTCTTTTGAAAAACCATATCATCGACTGTCAGACGTTATGTCACCACAAGAGCTGAACACTCTCTAGTATAACACACGACGGTATTTTTATAACTCAACATTATAAAAATACAAAAGGGGGCCAACAATAAGTTGGGAGTCCTAAATGAAAAAAAGGAAACGAAACAAAAAGAGAAAACAATCCCTCACATTTATATGGGTGGTCTGGCTGGCTAAGCCTCATATTACGTTAAAGATGATGTAGCTCAGTGGCGGAGCTATTTTTATTTTTTTCTTTCTGAATCAGCCAATCAGGGTTTTCGTTGTATAAAAAAATTACACTATGTAGACAAAGTTGTAGGGTATTTTTACACTACGGAGACGGAGTTGGGCTACCCCTCCTTATACACCAGCTCCGCCCCTAATGCAGCTAAAGGTTGTTATTGTTGGTGCCTTATTCCTGGAAGCACAAGTCGGTAACTTCCAAGGAATCCTAGCTGGATTAAAACAAGCTCATGTTTATCTGGCTGATTTATAGGAATTAAACAAAGGGATAATTATTAAAAAAAGGATCTTTGATAATTATAAGTGTTTGATTTCTTTAGGAATAGGTTAGAGATAATTAGCCTATATAAACCGGGTTGTGGTTTATAATTTCCAAGGACTAAGTTTTGAGTTATTTTCTTAGTAAAATTGATTGGGAGCATATCCATTCAAAAACCTGCGTTTTTATTTTTTCCAGTTTTTCCTCTTGAGTTATACACTTCATCTCTATTTAGTTACTAATTTTTAATCATTTAATTGCTATACACTTCACTCAAATCAACCTCTTATTTTTCTGTACAAAAAAAGTTGATACCTGTATAAAAATGTAGAGTTTTTTAAATAACTTAATAGTTGCTTCTTATACTAAATCAAGATCCTAATATTTATTTGCAATTCAGGTTTCATATATATTTTTGCAGCTACATTAAACAAGTAGAAGTTTGGTGCGTACGAGTGTATGACTGTATGAGCATATGGTTGTTGACTTTTTCGAATCTAATCCATGTTATTGTTGAGAAGGCGTGCGCATATTTTGCAGGTCAATCTAGAATTACGTTGACTTTATTATTTGTTAATTTATTTATTTATTATTATTATTATTATTATTATTATTATTATTATTATTATTGTTGTTGTTGTTGTTGAATATATTACATTTATCTTCATGTTATTTTTATATATTAATGCTTAAACTTATCCACGATGGAATCCCACATTGCTTGAGCGTCAAATGGTAGGTCAGAGTCTCTGATCCCTTCTAACGAGTTCTTTATGGTTTTACGAATAATATGAAATGTGACTGGTTCATCTCCTTAGCTGAGCTCCACCCGGCATGGGCGAAGCTTTTAAGGGGCGGCAATCCTCCGAACTTTTCGCTAAGTGGTGGAGATTATGTAGTTTTCGTATAACTTTTTTTGGGTATATACGTTTTCAAACCCCCGGTCTTATAGAAATTTTTAGGTACGGTGACTTCCCCCTCCCTCTCATCTCGGTCAGAAATCTCAAGCTTCGCCACTGCCAGCCAGGTAGATCCATGTAGCAACAACTATTATCATTGTTTGAACTTTGTATGTAATTTGAATTGAATTTGAATATCAGGAAAAAACCAATAAATATTATTTATGTTAGTGAAATAAATATAGGCACACTACAATGAGGTAGAAAGTGACTTAAGTTGGACAAAGAAATGGCCGACAAAGACCTACTTTTAATTTGCCATTATAATCTTACCTAAAGTCGTTTATGTTATGATTCTTATAAATTGGTGAATGTGACTTGATACGGTATCCAATACCTATTTGGTTATCATATTTATCCTCACCACACCTCTAAATAAGATTATATATACCATCAACTATACCCATTTTGCTTCATTATACAAAACAAAATAATATTTGATAATAAATATAATTAAAAAAAAGCAAGAGTAAAATGGTACTATGTTACATACATTGATTTTTTCGTTCATAGTGTTAATGTTACCGAAAATTTTCGAATTTTATTTTTTTAGTATAAAGTATTGGATTTTTAAGAACCCCTCCCCCTGGTTTGGATTTGAAAATCCGGTCCTCACTAAGTTTCCGTCCAAGCTCCACCACTAATTACATACGAATATGCGATAAGATATAAAAGGCATAAAAAGGTCAATGTGCATGTATGAGTTTCACCAACCAAGTGTGTGCATGACTTGTAATACAAAGCTAAATTGAAGATGTCAACCACAACCACCATATGATCTTATCTCTTTAGCATACCGACATACCGTACGTACTACATGGATACATACGTACTCGATTTATGACCCGTTCTCCTACCTCCCAACTTGTTCTTATTAATAGGGATGAGATTTTTTACCGAAATACCGGTACCGTACCAGTTCCGGTATAAACGGTACCGGTATGGGTAATAGATTTTTTCAAATTTCGGTATCGGTAAATAACGGTATCGGTATCGGTATTTTTCGGTAAGAAACGGTATTAATACCGAATTTTAATAAGGAATTCTAAGAAGTATTTTGACAAATATAAATCTTAATCTCCTAGTATTACTAGAAACAATTTATAAAGCAATAAGGACGAACCCATGTATTAGTTATGAATTATGATGTTTTTAGGCATGTTGGAATTTGGATGTGAAAAGTTGAACCCATGTATGTTTTTCTTTTGAATTTTTAGTTTTTACTACATACGTTTGTCTAGTTTTCCCACTATTACGCCAATTTAGTTAATAACGGATATATGGATTTATATGATATTTTTTAGGTAAACCAATGGAAAAAAGCAAAGCGGTACCAATGCGGTAAAATACCGAAATACCGGTACCGTACTGTTACTGAACTAAGAAATTCGGTACGGTATTCGGTATCGACTTTTACTCAATTTCGGTAACGGTATTTGTGGTATCGGTACGGTACCGGTATGATACCAATCCCATCCCTACTTATTAATATCACAATTCACATGCAAAAACATATCAAAGTTGCATTTTTTTATTAATAAACAAAGATATATTAACATTAAACAACCAACTATTGTTTTTTTTTTTCGTAAATAAATGTCACTCCAATGAATATCCGGTGATCAACTACAAGTCTACAACCAAATTGTTGAATTTCAATGAATTTCGGCTTTTGAAGACTACAAGTTCTAATCGAGTAATTGCACACGGAATGTGTGAAATCATCTATGGAATAAGTGAATCACCGCTCGAGAGTTCTAAACAAGTATATTCCAAAAACCAAGTCTAATATATCAACCTTAAACGACTACCTATATATTGTTTTAAGATGATCGACACCTCCTTACTTTTGGTGGTTCAAGCTCAACTGCACCTGCATTATGTTCTCGATATTGGACTGTATGTCTGTATTATTATTAAGGTTTATTAGTGTGAGTGCATGGTCCAGGGGCAGATCTAGCCCCGTTTCGTGGGTTCTCAAGAACCTAATCAATTTGGAAAAAATGGAAAAAAAAATAGTGAGACACTTGTATGATTTAGAGAAAAATAAATAGTGAGAATCTACAAAAGGAATCCAGTAGAAAAATTCTCCTGGATCCGCCACTGCATGGGCCCACCTTAGGTATCTAGGGTTTCGTATATTTATAGTGGCACGGTGGAGAAGATTAAGATAACCAGAACCCTCTTGATACCATGTAAAAAGCCATCTTACACTCGGTTGATGTCGATTGTTAATTGTTATGAAGACTATGGATCCAGGCCCAGCTAACATTCATAATAGTAAAAAGGATCTAAACAAGCAGCCCAATACCAGAAATAGTAAAGGCCCAACAAGTAAAATGGACGGAATGGGAATCATGGCCAGTTATAAGCAGGGGTAAAAAGAGATGTAGGGCTGTTATGAATTAGCTTGTGAGTGAATTAGTTCATGATATAATTTTGTAATTTTGGGTTCCAGTTTTTTGCTGACCCGGTTTCTATATTAATATATAGAAGTTCCGCCATTCAAAAAATAAAAAAAAATGTTTCCCATCTCATTCTCTCTGTATAAGGCTGTTTTGTCAAAAAGGCCTTTGGGCGCCCCCCTAGGATGTTGAGGCCAGGCGTAGGGAAAAAGCCTCGCTGCCATCCAGGCCCTTCAACGACCTTCTGGGCGAGATTCCGGCCCAGATTAATCCTGAAAATTCTGACAGAATTGTTTAAACTCCGGGCAAACTGGCATGAAAGATCCAAAAATGGCCTATAAACAGCCTAAACTAGCCCTAAACCAGAATAAAACATGTCTAAAACCCCGGAAAAAAGGCACGTTTATACGTTGTAAAAGCATCACAATTCAGTTTTCATTTGATCAAAGTATCAGCTAGATTTTGCAGAATGGAAGACATAACTGATTGTGAATTTAAAAAAAAAGCAACAATAATGATGTGTAAATTAAATCATAATCTACATTATAGAATTGAAAATCATGACAGCTAAACAATAAAATCACAACAAAAATCAGTTATGTAAATTGTAAAACTTTAGTAAGAATATAACAATAATTTAAACCCTAGGCGATCAGTTATCTACCTTTAGCACCCCCCCCCCCCCTTCAAGGTTACTAGGTGATACGACCCGACCCGACCCGTGAAGACCAGCTCCAACTCCACGTTTAAGTTAGTGCATGTTTTAGGATTTCATTTCGTCTCATTTGCATGATGGCCACAATTCCACGTTTCCCTTAACTGTACTTGCATGATCTCCTAGTTCTTAGGAATACTTTAGTTTTGCATTTTTATTATTGTACATTGCATTCGTAAGGAATTAAGCAGAGAAAATTGAAGCAAAATTAGTCTTGTCTTTATCTTGTTTCTTGGAGTTTGACCCGCTCCAAGGGTTAGCCTAACCCGCTTAACGGGTACCTATCACTAGGCTATCGACCAGCCCGTTTGCACCCCGCCGGCGCAGTGACACACCCCCTCCACACCCCAAATCCTGCAAAAGTGGTGTCACGTGGTACTAACTCATGGTTAAGAATTATATAAGCATTGATATGTAGCATTTACTAGAGATAAAGACATGGAGTTAGTTACGTGATGTAGTTGAAAATTGTGTGAGTTCAAATCATTGCAAGTGCGGGTTGATTAGGGACATTTAGAAATAAATAATTGATGTTCGAAAAAAGTTATATGGTTATGTTGCATAATCAGTTTTATGTGTCACAATCAAAAGAATAGAGGCCGGTTAACGTACAAGAGCTCTTATCCTACATTACGTACGCAATCATCCCAGCCGTACGATCTTGTGCGATTTAATTCTTCAACATGCGATTTTGGTGCGAATTATGTTTCTTTTCCAACAGTCAATGTAACATGCGATTCCTTGGGAAAATCCATTTTCAAATAACATGCGAATTATATTCTTTTTTAACATAACGTGCGAAGTTGGTATCGCGTACAATTCGTACGTTAAGGTATTTTGTACAATACACTTTTTCCAAAAGAATATATATAACTGTTTATATGATTATTAGAATTTGTTCTTTCAAGTTGAGTATGTGTTAGAACTATATTTACTAGAATATGATAAGTGTAATAAAAAAAAGTTAGTAGTTTGAAAGAATACTTTTACTCCTGTTAAAAAACCAATGATACAAGTATATATATCTGTCTCATGAGGTCTCATTTTCTTTATCCTGCAAACTAAGAAAAAGGGACCGTAAGTTAAGACCATTGACCAAACTTTATACATAAGAACAAAATATACGTCTGCTAATTTATAAAATAAACCCGTATATTACTTAAATTTTGTCTTTTACTATTTGTCAACAAAAAATGTGAAGGTTTTACCGTTTAGATAACTATAGTAGTTTGTTTTAATAAGGTATGATCAATACCACAAGTTATTCGTTGGAGATTTGTTAACGGTGGTATAGTGTTTTGGTCCAAAACTATAAATTTATTTTTACCATTAAAAAAGATGGTTCATATAATGTATCAATGTTAGTTTGTCACAAATGGTTAATATAAAGTTTAATTACTTTTGTATTAATTTTACTTTGTCAATGTTTGATGCTAATAGAGATAATTAAAAGATATTGCATCATGCATTAGATATAATTTGACCCAATCAGTCGATCACACTTGCAATGAACACAACATTATAAGTCCGTACTTGGTACATGAATTACTACATTATGTTTCTAGAGTACTTTTTCTTTGAACTGACAAATTATCTACATTAACTTATCGCACTTCCCCATTGGAAGCTTGGCCCCACAAAGGCCACATGGTAGTTCATTACAACAGGGCCTATGTTGACACAACGAGTGACACGACCAAGGGCGGATTCAACATATTCTCAGGGGTTGCCCGTTCTACCTCTCAATTTTGTCTCCGAAGTGCATTTTGAAGTACAATATTTTTTGTCGTCTTATGTATAGGATACCCCTAAACATATATTAGGATACCCATAAACTATTCTAGTAGAAAAATGGCAGCGGGTAGTGGCGATGTGGTGGTCTTGCGAAGTTGTTCAGCATAGGGATGATACCGGTACCGAAAATGTCAAAATTCGTTAAATAAAATATACCCGGTTCGAAAATTCGATATCTGTACCGGTTCAATACCGAGTACCAGATACTATTTGCTCATCCATAGTTCAGCAGCAGCTGCTGTGAACAAGAGAGAACAGAAAAGAAGAGATTAGGGTTCAATTTATATATCTAGACAATACTATATTTTAAGTTACTAAAAGCCCAAATGTATTTTAATGTATCTTTTTACACTAAAAGCCCAACTATAATTAACCTATGTTCTTGACTCACCAGAATCGCTTTTCAAACTTTTACTATTTATCATTTTTTAATACAAGGTTTGTGAACATTGTTGTTTTATATTTGGCTTTTCATTGGTAATCATTAATTTAATATGTTTTCGGTTTCTTTTTGTTTTACAGTTTAACATAAGTTGTTATTAATATTATACCTAGAAACAATGTTTTCAGAACTGGATCGTACATTGAACCGGTCTTTTTACCGGTTCAATGGTCCGACATGTCCAACCGGTCGGACCGGACATATGAACCGGAATGTGTTGTAAATATTATAAAATTAATAGGGTTAAATTTGAAAAATTATATAAAAAACCGGCCCAACCCCTCTAAAAGCCGGTCCGACCGGCCGGTTTCCCGGTCCAACCGCCGGGTCGCCGTTCAATGCATTCCGGCCCGATATCATGACCCGGACCGGCTCAACCTCCGGTTCCTAGTCCGACCTGTCGGTCCAGTCCAGGTCTAAAAGCACTGCCTAGAAATATTAGAAAAGATACTTTGATAAATAATCAAATCAAATACCTTGGTGTAATTATATTATAATATATATTAAAAAAATCATACTAACTACAGTAACTTTTGTTTTCCAAGTTTTCACCACAACATTCTTATTACTCATGATTCCTTTATTTACAAAATCATCGATGTGGCTTTCTTTGGTACACATATGTTAAAATCTTTTTTTAAGCTTTTTATTTTTTTTATTATATTATAATATTGTACAAATCTGGCATTGGGCCACGGTAGAATTTGGAAGGGTGATGTTTAATTTCTTAATATTTAAAGAAACAAAATAATAAAATTGGTGAAATAGGAACAACCAAGATCAAGGTTTTTTGCATGATTTTGTTACATTCAAAATATTTTTATATTGTTTTGTTTTCATCTTACTTTTGCTTCTATTTTTCTTCTAACAACTTATAGTAAAGCATTATTTTGTTTTGATCTTACTTTTGCTTCTTTTTTTCGTCTGACAAATTTATAGTAAAGCATGAAAACGAATCTTAATTCTTAATTGGAAACCGATGTTTTAAACGTGTTATTATTAATTAGAACAAGTTAGTTTTAAATTGGTCGTTAATTAAATCGGGTTGGTTTTTCATATATGTGTGTGTATATATATAATATAATTGCTTAAAATGTTGTTCTTTATTGTTTGGTTTGTAGACGGATTTCCCGCCGCAATGCGCTGTTGGGAAATTCTAGTTTAAGAATAAATAACTTTTGCCATTCAAAAAAATATTGAGAATTAAGTTAAATGCCAATGAAAATAATAGTAAAAGACTGTTGAGAAAAAGTTGAATTATCGAAATACTTTAGTGTATTAATACTCTGATAGTAATAAGTTATGACGATTTGCCAAGTTATACTCAAAGTATTTTAGTGTATTAGAGCATATATTAATGGTTGGAGAACTTGCAAAGAAAAATTGTTCAAATCACTACTTGTGTTGCCTTGGTCATGCCTGCAACAACATAGGGTAATATGTTTTTTTTCTCATGCGATAGCATCGTTAAGTTTATTCATTTTCGTATATTCTTTTCATTATTATATGAATGTAGGGAAAAAAAATTATGATACCCCTGAACTTTGGGCTAGATCCACCACTGGATATGACATTTAAGTGAAGAAAAGCCCATAGAGAGCTCTTAGCCAGTTGAGTGCCCCACCCAAAGTGCAATGCTAGGATTTGAACCTGGGTCTCAGAGAAAAAAAAACCGGATGCCTCAACCATGTTATCATGGCATCATTGTTACCACAATGTTTCAACTAGACTAAGACAAGACACCTAGAGTACGCAAGCTTAGTCAATACTCCATACTTGCATTTTACTCTGATGTATTGCCAGTGGCGGAGCTTGAACGAAAACTCAGTAGGGGCCGGATTCTCAAAATCCAAATCGGCAATAAAAAAATTTGTTAAAATTAATACTACGAGCGAAAAATTGATGGGGTTGATGCACCCCACGACCCCAATAAAGTTTCGCCCATGTGTATTGCGTCCTTTTATTGATGTAAACACATATAATCTGATGTCAGAGACACACAGTAAAGCTAAACGTATTTTATGTTGTAGCAACACTTCAAACATATGAAACACAAACAATCACTCACTCAACAATACATTCAAACATCAGATGATATCAAACTTATTTTGATATGCCAAAAAATATAATCACATATATATCATATACAAAGTACAGCTTTAACAAATATGGTGTCATATATTCATGTTTCAAGTAAATTATTATATGCCATTATTGTATATAGTATTGTACATGTAGCAAACATGCACATACTATTTTGTACTAATTTTGCTATTTTATACTTGACCATTTAGTATTGTCACATGCATTGCTCTACATTTGAGATACACATCTATCTACGAGACCTATGTAAGAATTAAATATGATTTTTAGGGGTAATTGGATAAACCCATAAATGCTAGCACTATAGTCCAACAGTTTCTGTAAATTCTGAAAACGAAAGGACCAACTGGCAACAACTTTCATTTAATTCTCTTCCTAATGACATGTTCAAATTTATGAATGAGCTAGGGGTGGAGTGGTTGGGAAAGATTTGGTGTTTACTTATGATCTAGGTTCGACTCTCACTTTCTTCATTATATTCTATGACATTCAGGTAAAGGGCGAATACGGGCGGGGCCGGTTCGTTTTGTATTTGGATGGGAGGCGAGGTTTTACCGATTATTCCACTGTCGTGCCTTCGGGCGGGTGGAGGTCGGGTTTCCGCGCATCTGGGGGAGCCAAGGGGTTGGCAGCGGTCGAGTAGTCGACCTTGACCACAGCGTCCGGTGTCACGGTGGTTGACACGTCGTTCCTTGCCGTTAAAAAAAACATATGTACCCCTAAATAAAAATCAAAATCAATGATTAGTTTAACCCATTACTTTTAGACTTACTTAGTGTGTTGTATTCTCTGTTGGTGTACCCTAGGGGTGTAAACAAGTCCGGATACTTAAGAGCTACTTGTTATTGGCTCGTTAAAGCTCGAATTAGCCCGAGCTCGAGCCTGTAATAGAGCTCGTTTAGTTATTGAGCACGAGTATGAAATACAAAGCTCATTTAGGTTCATGAGCCTAAACAATCCCAAACAAAATTTTACTTTTTATATATAATATAATATAATATTGCTGATGATAACATTGGCGAGCCGAGCTCAAACTGAGCTTTGGCTTGTTTAAGCGATAGAGCTTTTAGCTTGTTTGAGTTTGTTCTCAAAATAGCTCGAGCCACATAAAAACATGACGAGCCGAGCTTGAGCGTAATTGGGTTTGGGCTCGGCCCGACTCGTTTACACCCGTGGTGTACCCGCACGGCTAACTGTCTGTTAGTTTGCAATTTTTAATAAAATTTCAATGCTTTGTTCGCCGTTAAATAAAAAAAAACTTTTAGACTATACACTTTCAAGTTTTAACAATAAATCGTGTGATTTCTTTCATTAACAATGGCTCAACGCTTAAATATTACACCATATAAATGTTTTTATTAAAAGATATGTTCTATAACATACAGATTAAATGTTTGCACTGAACCTTTTCATGTGATAACGATTGATGCTTTAAAACATAGAATTTCAATTGAACCGAACAAGTTAATGTCCAAACAAACAATTGGTTAGGGTGTTTCTAAATTGATGAATTTGACCAAACGACACAAAGCGAAGTTGATCTATAGGTTCAACTGGTTTGAGGTTTATGCGGTGCAGTTTTGTAATTGCTATTTGAAAAATCAGGTTTAACGACTCGGTTCACAATTTGAAACTTAAAATCTTCACTTGCCTTTGTTATTATTTTTTGAAATATGTAGTTATCATTGTATAATCTTTTACGCACCTTATTATTTTTGTAAAGTTAGTACAAACTAAGGATTTAGAATTTATTTTTTTAAAAAGCGGTTTAAACCGTCTATACCTTCATACCAACTAATGTGGCTGGTTATGTAGACTCACCAACTCGTTTACTTTGTTTCCATACATATAAAACCATTTAAGAAAATAACTGATTAGTTGGATCAACTTATCGTTTACCGTTCAAGTATTCAAGGCCATTATATTCGGGTTCTGATGTTAAATACTATAAAATGTACTCAATAATAGTTCAATTCAGGACGACTTGAACTTTCCAAGGAAAATGTCAATATTTGATATTAACAAAAGGTGTTACAAACGATACCTATGATCAGTGTGACATTGGTGATATGACAAGCTTAAAACAGCAAAGGTTCAATAAAACATCGTCTATCTCCAAGATAATCGAAGAAACAAGACGAATGGGTTTTTATACGTGAAGAGTAGAACGAAAATTCTAACGTTAAATTGGGCCTATTAGTGTAATTTCAATTTCATTAACATGCCGCTTTCTTGAGTAAGATGCATGTTTTATGTGTAGGTTTTTAGCTTCTTGGTATAAACTATATAGACTTATAATTCTATAATCAAAAAAACAAAAAGGAAAAAGTTTCTTGGTATAACATATATCTCTGTCGTTGCTAAAGAAAAAAAAATCAAAAAACACAAAGCCAATAATACACATAATAAACTACTTTTCATGATTTTATATTGTTTTATTCTAAATGAACATTGATTGGTTATACCCATAATAAACAACTTTTCATGATTTTATATTGTTTTATTCTAAATGAAAATTGATTGGTTTTCTTACTGAATAAAGGTTCGATTAGATTTGTGGAGGAGACAACTTTTTCAATACTACACTTGAGTGAATAAAAGACATACAATTCTAAGAACGTATTGCTATTCTACTTTCAAAATGTTAATTTTAACTAGACTAAAGTCTAATTTACGTTTCCGTGGTTTAAGGGTGGGATCAACATGAGTTTCTCCTTCGGAAATTTTGCTCCCTGAATCCATGTGTTTTCATTTTATTAACAATCTGAGCCCCCCTCCCCCAAATTGACGTTTGTTTGACTGTCACGTATCAGTTAAATTATCACTTTGCCCCTAATATCTCCACTACTCAAATTCCTCCTAAGATTATCCTGAGTAATCAAATCACCAATCCGTGAAAGCAAACAATCAATCATACAATTCGAAAACTTCTAAGTTACGTTAACTTGAACCACACATAGATACGATTACCAATTTATATAAGAAGTAAGTCGAATAGGAAGGTTGAAGGAGCTTTTGGCCATGGTGATCAACAAAATGCAATCAACTACGAAACTACAACCAATCAAATTAAGATTTGATAAAATACATCAAATCTGAAGAAGCAATTGAGATTGATGAATAAGTTGGATAAGTTGACCGAAAATAGTAATCGAATTGTGATCACTTGCTTTGAAATAAAAAATAATAATAATAATCCCTAGATTGGCATTTAAAGTTGTAAAAACTGGAATGTCGAGTCTGATGTTTTATGATACCCACTAAACCAATCGAAAAGTTACTCTCTTCGTCCATATTTAAATATTCATCTTTTTACTTTAGTTTATTTAAAAAATAATGGTTAGATTCAGAATCATCTATCAGCGTTAAGATTATATTTCTAATAAATTCTATTATTTTTTATTAAACGACTAACTCACACACCCATTAATCCTAATTCTAAATCTACAACTTTTGTTCATTATAGGACTAGAACCTTCAACTTTATGGATGAGAAACACATGTCCATAGACCATCATGTATTGGTATCACTAGCCTGCAACCCTTTGGATAGTCTCTTACTTAACAATATTAATTAGAAATGACTAAAACTATCAACTAAAGAGCTTTTGGTCTAGCGGTACTAATGTGTTGAAATGTATAATATGGTTTAAAGCAACAAATGATTTTGAAAATTTATTTTTATTCCACAAACTAAATGGCCGCTCACTAGTATAATAAACATAACCATATAATAATGTAGTAGTACATTTTTAAATAAGGTTTGCATTAATGTGTTTGAATTTCTTGGAGCTATGATTAAAATCGGTCCTCCTACAAGGGCACCACGTACCTTGTCGTGCAGGGCAACTTAAATGCCTTACGAAATCAAACCTAATTATTTGGGACTTCATTTATCCAACTTTAAACTCATTGGGTCCTATTTATTTATTTATTTTTCAAACGACAACTTTCATTAAAAACACAAACACCCCTGTTAACAAACACAACTACAACAGCAGCAACAGAAGAAAAATGAAAAGAAAAATCATTACACCTCAAAAGATTTTCACTTGAGCCCATTGATGGACCCAAGAGTTATTTCCTGGGAGTGCGAATAAAGGGTGCAATCAAACTTTCAAATGGTGTGATCGAATTTTTTTACCTATAAAATACACTAATTTTTAAGGGGGCGTCCGCCCACTCAGGCTTGTACTTGGGTACGCCCTTGCTTGAGCCACTCAAGAGACAAAGATTTTGACCGATCCTTGGTTTAAATATAGCTCAATAACTTTATCTCACCCGGAATCTTCTTACTGGGTCCTATTGTCTATACAAATTTTGCTATACAATATCAAGTTGTTCTATCAAATTTGAGTGTCTAATGTTGTATGATTTGTCTCATACTTTCGAGTATATATTGAGTAGTACATTTTTTCGCAGTGAAGGGTCAATTTCTTACATGGTTGGTTTGGTTTTGATCATAAGTTAGTTTGTGCAGCTGAGATTCACTTAAGTAGATCAAATTAAATTAGTTCATCCAAATAAACACCCTATTGCCTATTATTTATAAAGTTTTAAATATATATTATATATACTAATAAGATATATAAGTAAAAATGGTATTTGCAGTCGAACCAACTTATTTTGATACTATCTAAAAATCTAATCAATAATGATCCACGCCCATTTGACATGCTGTTTGTTTAGCTCTTAATGATGGTTTTAATGGTTCAGATCTTTTACTATTTTTAGCACTTAATGGTTTAGACAATTTGTTTCGCGAGCAAATATCTGAATGATTCAGATATAAGCCTCTGAATGGTCAAGCATTTGGCTCCTAATAGTTAAGACCTCTTATCTGAATTGGTTAGACATTTGTCTCTGAACGGTTAAACATTATATGGCTCTTAATGGTTCAGACCTCTTACAAGTTCAGCACTTAATGATTTAAACCTTTTACTGGTTCGACAATTACTCATTCAAAAGTTGTCAAATAGCTCCTAAGGTTTTCCTTGTTGTTGAGATCAAATTTTCATTTGAACTCCCTAAAAGTTTTCATTTGACCTGTTAACATGAACTCCCTAAATTATAATTAGCGATATATGCAATATAATTATGTAGAATATAGTAAATTTGTATTGAAAAAGTGTAAACAGTTTTCTATAACATAACATAATCATTGTAGCTTTGTTAAGTTTGTGTTTTAATCACAATCTTTTTGTAACTTCTGTCTTTTGCTCCTTGCATTTATATATTTTTATAACAAGACAAAAATAATAATAAACAAAAAACTACGAAATGATAGAAATTTAAAGTAGTGGAATGAGCTTTTTTCAACAACAAAATGACTAGACCCTGTTTATAGTGACTAGATGTTTTAATTCGAATTTGATAATTAAATGAATTACAGTCAATGGTACCACAATGGTAAATTAATCAATTAACTTCGTACTGGCTTGTTAAAAGCTTAGCTTAATTCAAGTAAAACTCAAAAAAAGTTGATTAGACTTAAGTTTTAACAAATATATTACTTATATAACTACAATTGCATACACTCGTATATATAGAGAGATTATTAGACTTACAATGAGTATGTTAATAATAATAATAATAATAATAATAATAATAATAATAATAATAATAATAATATAATAATAATAACAAATAAACTTCCGTTTTGCTCCCTGTGGTTTGGTCACTTTAATGATTTTGCCCCAATCATTTAAAAATAGTCATTTTCCTCTAATAGTTTGCTATGTTTTTTCTATTTTGCTCCCCGCCTCTAACTCAGTTAATAATTTTAATTACAGGTGAGGGTATTTCGGTAATTTTAGATATGAGTATTTAATTTTTATGTATCATTAACTCCAAAAATCCTTTCTATGTATATAGTGCCTCTCATCTCTTTATCCCTCTAAAAACAATTAGTTGGCCATCAACATCAGGCACCACTACACCCGCAACCACGATACCACCACCCTCAACAGCCACCACCGACATCACCATCATCAGCCACACCACCGCCACTGTCACCACCTGCCAGTGTTCTCTCTCTCTCCCTCTCTCTCCTCACACAAGAGCACAACCAAATCCGACGAGTGATTAGGGTTTAAACCCACATCAAATCGAATCCGGCGATATCATTACTCACCACTACTAACCTGCTCCGCCTGGAAGTCCTACCGTCGCCGTCGTACCACGCTTTTAGGGCTTCAAAATCTAACCGGAACCCTAGCCGCCGTCACTCGACAGTTCTCTGTTCTCTGATCAATCAGTCACCGGATTGAAGTAATTAGGGTTGGTGTTAGGGGAAAGTAGAATGAAAGGGGTGAGGCCGCCGGTGGTGTTACCGGTGATTGTGGATTAGCATTGGGAAGATCCTGTAACATCCGTCAAAAAACGGGTTTCCAAAACCCGCTTCGTTTATTAATCGAATATCCAGTTAAAAATTTTCGTTGCTTAGTTAATGCTCAAATTAATTTTAAACGATACATAATTAATAAATAAATTAGAATTTAAAATCTATAATTAAAAATTAATAATAAATAAGGAATAAAAAAATAAAAGGAGACGCCGGGTTTCGAACCCGGGTCACCCGCTTCAACAAACGCACAACACACCGCTCCGCCACTTGCCTTCTTTGTTAATATACTGAAACAAATAATACTTAAATTAAAACTCGAAATCAAAATCCGGAAATCAGCGCGCCCAATCCGCAGTCGCCGGAAATACCGACGATTTCGCAAATCACGACCGTTTTTCTTTGACTAAACGCGTGAAATAACTTCGACATCGGTTATAAACGATGTCTAACCCCCAATTCCAGTCGTAACCGCCGGAAAAGTTTTAACCGCGAATCAAGACAAAAGTCCGACCCAATACATCCTGTTCTACCCTATAAATACCCCCCTCAACCTTCCGGGAATCCTTTCGTTCAAGACCGCACACTTTTTCGTAGTTGAAGTGCTCAGAAACTCATCGCCGGAGATTTCTAATTTCGTCGGAATTGGTCACCGGAAAACCGAACCCATTTCATTTCTTTGCCTTACTCTAAAATAAGACTTCTAGAGCTCAGACAGAAAGCACCGCACTCACCTCAAACTTCTGGTAGAGCCTCTGTTGCAAGTTGAACTTCGCCGGAATTTCTTTCAATCGCCGGAGTTAGTCACCGGAAAACCGGGCCCCTCTGTTCGGTATGAATTCTTAATCTTTCTGTCAGTTCTATTCGATTTATTTGTTTAAACTCTAAAACAACAGCGCAGTGAAATCAAATGTTTAGCAAATCTGTTTCAATTCCGAATTTAGGAAGAAGACGAACATCGAGTCGTATATGAATATAATTAAAATCGGTATTTTAAACGGGTTAGACACACAGTCCAGCGGTGGACTGTGTGCATTTCATGCTATTGATACCGGGTTCGATTCGTGCACTTAATCGGTTTCCTGTGATAAATCTCAATTTTTTAAGGCCCCAGAACACATTCCAGTTAGTATATAAATTTAATAAAAACCAGTATTTTAACCGGTTAGACGCACAGTCCAGCGGTGGACTGTGTGCGAAGTTAAACCACAGGTCCCGAGTTCGAATACTACTTCTGTAACCGGTTCTGGCAATTATCAAAGCTTTTTAAATGGAAAATGAATCAATCTAATTTGTGTATATATATAATTAAAAACGAGATTATTTCGGGTTAGACACGTAGCTCAGTTGGTAGAGCTGCGTGCACGTATACGAGAGGTCTCGGGTTCGAACCTCACTCAGCGCATGAATAAACTGAATCCGACCGGTCAACGGTCAAAGTCAAAAAGTCAACATTTTTATATTATTTATTTATTTATTTATTTAATCAGAAAATTATTTAAAAATACTTAAAAATAATATTTTTAAAGTTAGAAAATGTCCTTAAACTCACAAAAATAAATCTAACAATCCCATTAAGAACACTAATTAAAAATATTAATCTCAAATAAAAGTTTATTTATTTATCAAATTATTATGTTATTATTTAGGTTAGTTTCTCTCGTGGTTAAATCCAAATTCGTGCGCATTCATCATCAATCCAAGAAACCGCACCCACTGTGAGTGAATTCTTACAAATTTCCCTTTTTATTCATGTTTTGGGGTGTATCATGTGTCGCTTTAATTATTTCGCTTATTCAAACTCGTGCTATTACCACTATATGATCTAAACTTATAATGTAAATATTGTTTATTGTAATGTGTGTTTACATTTAGTCAAGTTGCGTGCAAATCAATTCATTAGGCCCATCAGTTCCCCGTTGGAGACGGGTTGAACATCGCGTGCCTCAAAATCATTCATTAGGCCCATCAGTTCCTCGTGGGAGACGAGTTGAACATCGCGTGCCTCAAAATCATTCATTTGGTGTGTGCGTGTGTATTAATTAATATTATGTGTTTTGTGATTAAATTTACATTTACGTTTATTCATATTTGGTTATGCACAATTTTATTCAAATAACCAACATAACTAATTCTTTCAAATGTTTAAATAATATTCACTCGCCAACTTTTTGTTGACCCAAAACCCTATTTTTACACATGATACAGGTGAACAGGTTGAAGCAAGGGACACATAGGAAATTGCCTTAGAAGAAAAATAATGAAGTTATGAAAAATGTATTTGAACATGTTGTATTTGTATGCTTATTGTAATGTTCTTTAAAAAGAAATAAAAAATATGAAACTTTATAGTAAATGTCATGAGCTTTGATGAAAACCCAATCATGCCCCGATCACCTTTTCTGCTGCGGGTCGGGGTGTGACAAATCCGGTTGGTGGTGACGATTGGATAAGCATTAAAAAATGGCAGAAGGGGGATTTGGGGGTTTTAAGGTATAGGGTTACAGATGAAAATGATGATGGGTGGCCGGTGTTTGTGGTTTTTGTTAGGGTTGAAGATGAAGATGGTGGGTTCCGATTTGGAGTTGGGTACCAATTTGGGATTTTGGGTGTTGTTTTTGTTTAGTGACATGTAGGGGTGGGTTTTAGATGGTCGACTGATTGTGGTAGTTGCAGGTGGTGATGCCCGGTGGTGCTGGTTTGGGTGATGATGAAGAGAGAGAAACATGTAGAGAGAGAGAGAGAGAGATGAGAGAGAGTATTGTGTTTGTATGGTTTTGGTGATGTATATAAATCTAATAAATAATTATATTTTTATCTTTAAAATTACTAAAATACCCTTAGTTATATACTTAAAGTTACCAAAATACCCTTTCATATAACAGACAACTTGGATGGAGTTAGAGACGGGGAGCAAAATGGAGAAAACATAGCAAACTATTGGAGGAAAATGACTATTTTTAAATGATTGGGACAAAACTATTAAAGTGACCAAACCACATGTAACAAAACGGAAGTTTACTCAATAAAGTAATATATATAGTATGAAATAAATTTTCTCACATCCCAAATATCGTTATCGTTTCTTTAATTCTAGCAGAAACCAGTGATTGTTTCATCAATTCCAGCAAAAATCATCGTTCCAACTTTTCAAAATTATCCTTTATCAACGGTGAGTTTAACCTTGTTTTTATTCCGTCTTACTCTCCTAGCCTATGTTATTTATTTTTTTCTAATTCTCATTTAACAATAAATTTAACGTGTGTTGGTGGAAAAAGGCATAGTGTCATACAACTTCTCATATAAATGATTTTTTTAATTATCTAAGTTTAAGGATGCAACCTGCAAATTGGAATATACCTAAAGGACTAAAAGTACAATTTGCTCTTGTGTTTGTAGTTGTATATTAGAGAAAATTATGGTTTTGAGAAATTGCACAAAACATCCTTTATATTTCCTCAAATTTACAGGTTTCAACCTTAATGTTTAAAACTTGCTGAAAACAGCCTTTACGTTTATTTGTGTTGCGGGATCCTTTACCGCTAACCACGTTATTTTCTTCGGTTAAGTTCCCTCACATGCATAACATATGAGGGTATATTCGCCATTTTGGTTGATCTTCTTATAAAACCAACAAAAGAATCTCATAACCATTTTCAACTCCACCCACTTCAATTGAAAAGCTCGGATAGAATAATAGATGGTGTGACCGGAGTATAACTTCCGGCAATTGTGGAGAGACGGAGAACATAGAAATTTGAAGTAAGTTGAGTTCTGGTAGGTTGGAATGAAGTCGTACAACCTATATTTATACTTGTTTAAGGTGGTCACTGATCAGTATGAGATTTAGGATTTTCGGATGTTATATGGGTTATCAGATACACCAAAATCTTAGCATTTTACGTGATAGAATCTTGGTAACAGATTGATACGGAGTGAAGATGGCTTATCGGGTAGGAGGAAGGAGGTTAAACACACAGATTATGGACTTCCGGGTTCGCCGGAATCCGGCGAAGTCGCCGGAGAAGAAGGCTAGAAAAGCGGGTGTTTGGTTTTTAAAAGTTTGGTTTTATTGCACATTAGTCCATGCGGTTAGAATTTGTTTAAAATAGGTTGAAACTTAAATATTCTTTTTTTATGACGAATATACCCTCACATGTTATGCATGTGAGGGAACTTAATTGAAGAAAATAATGTGGTTAGTTGTAAAGGATGGAATCCGCAACAAAAATAAACGTAAAGGCTGTTTTCAACAAGTTTGAGGAAACATAAATGCTGTTTTGTGCAATTTACTCTATGGTTTTTGACCTTTAGATCTATACCAATTTGTAAGACTCGTTCTTAAATTAAGGAAATTGCAAAAAATCATCATTTATGTTTGCATAGTGTCACACTTTTTGTCATTTGCTATAACAGACTTAACTTTTAGGATTAAGTTCACCACATGAGGAAAGTTTTGTCATGTTAATAAGAAATTACTAACTAAAATATTGGTATCCATAAAAATAATAAGATATTAAACAAGTCGAGCCAATTTTTAAATTTTATAATTATTCTTAGTTTACACTCAGAACTAAAATCTTGGATTCAACTTGCACTCTTACTAGACGCTACTAATCTCTATAATTAGGCTCTTGATCTTTCTTTTTGGCTTCAATCAATTTGAAATGGTACTATTGTAAGACACATTACCAACTTTTCTTTAAATGCAAATTTCTTTTAAATTAGTCGCTTGTGATACTTGAATCCTTGACCTTCAAACATTAGATGCTTCTATCAAGCCGCCAACTCCGATGATAAAAAAATTCTAAAATTTTAAAATCACATATTATACAGCTTTATCAATTAATACTTTATTTATAACTTAGAAAATAATATATAAGAAGAAAATGCAACGCATGCTTTTTAGCTTAAAGTGTGACGATAACACGTCAATAGACAAAAAATCTATCCACAATTTTCTTCTTTTTCTAAATGACAACTTTTATTAAAAAAACTAATAAGACGCTAGAACAAAAACAAACCAAGGATTACATCGAAAATTTATACCAATCTAACTATGAAATACCTGTAACCTTAGATCTACCAACAAGATGTGCCTTGGTTAGGAGAAATATAAATACGACATAAGCATTGGTGTAAATTTTCGACAAGATGTGCATAAATTGCTGATAAGATGAATAAATTTGTTGACCTTTCGAAAAAAAATCTACCATTAATTATTTCTATAACTTTTATAGAAATTGTGTAAACGTCTTAAATTTAGGGGTATTTATCTTTACTTTTTAAAGAGATGTTTGTTGACACACGACATCCTTCTTTGAGATCTTTTTACACGAGCATTAGCATTTTATAAATCTAACTAAAATACAAGCCATTAAAAAAACTAAAATACAAGAATTATTCTTATAGTTTATTAAAAGTTACAAACATTATTTCATAATATAAAAAATAAAAGCGATCATGGATTTCATTTAAAAAAATACCATAGCATGAGTTACAATTCTATCACCCAAAGATTTATTTCCTCGTTTATGTTATTTCAACACCCTTTCTATTCTTTATGTTAATTTAAAAAAGGATACATAAATTACACACGTTCCTAACATGTTAAATTAACTTTTAGTTAAATAAATCTTAAATAAACAATAATATAATATGTTGACCGAACAGATTGATTGAGCATTTAATTTAACGTACTAATTAACATACCAATACTTCTGATATTTTAATGAAAAACAATATCTATAGTATATTAAAAATATCCCAAGTCAATCATTTAAAAAAATATACAATTCTTTATTCAAATTTTTTAATAAATGAAAAACAAATATCATGTGAGTGGGTTTACGTGTGTGTGTGAAAAGAAGCACCTGTAAGTAACTTTATATAAACGATACCAAAACCAATACAGAAGATGTATAGTAAATACATATAATATATATAGATATAGATGACCATTGCTCACACACCTTCACCATATTAAGCTGCTTCACGGGCCCCCCCTCTTCCATCATCAAATAACCGACCCGAAGTGATTTATGTATTACATATGTAACAAGTGATTTCAAATTTTCATTTCATTCACATGATGTCTTCTTCTTCTTTCTCATCGGTTTCTACATCTTTTCC
The DNA here is from genome assembly GCA_947069175.1 of Scalesia atractyloides. Classification (NCBI taxonomy): domain Eukaryota; kingdom Viridiplantae; phylum Streptophyta; class Magnoliopsida; order Asterales; family Asteraceae; genus Scalesia; species Scalesia atractyloides. Next base: position 100,786,547 of record CAMTDV010000024.1, on the reverse strand, counting down.
CCCTCATCCACCTTTCACTCCTGTAAGTATTTTATCATATGCTTTTGTTGCTTTAAATTTAGGAATGAGCATGATGTCGGATCACTTCTAAACCGGTACCGGTACCGAAAAACAAACAGAGAAAATGGTAGGTGGGTTTGAGTTCTTCTATAAAGACTCTTGTTCAATTCTCATCTGGTGTAAAAAGGAGTGAGACACTGGTGGGCAATGATAGGAGACCCAGGGAAATCTGGGTTCGATCCTTGAGCCAAACGAGTTTTACCGGTAATTTCCGTCGTGCCTACAGGCGGGTGAGTTACCTGGTTTTCCAGAAGGGGTGATGGATGACTCGGGTTACTCTCGAAGTGCTTCGTTTGTCTAGTGGGTGCCCTGAAAGTACTCGGGATTGATTTGTTGACAATTTAAAAAAAAACAGAAAATGACTAAATGAGTATCTTTCAAAAACGTAAAAAGGTATCGGTACTAAATATACCCGGTATCAAAATGCCCATCTCTACTTTAATTTGTTCATTATAAAATGTTCAGTGATTTAAAAAAAATTGATACACTTGTTTTAAGATTTTGTTTTTTTTTGTGTTTCTTACAGATACAAGAAGAAGATGAATCCAGCGATCAAAACAGTATGAAAGCAACACCAAGTGATTGTTCAGGATCCACAAAAGAAGAATCAAATTACGTTCATCGACCGACACCTCTCCACCAGGCCTCGAAGAAAAAAAAATCCGAATCCAAAACCAAAACGGTATCGTGCAACAAATGCCGACCAAGTGTACGAGAAAAGTTCTCAGTGGTCCCACTCGACACCACCACCGCGGGACGTCACTCCAACGCCAGCCCCAACAACTTATTCAAATCAATTTTCTCATCTCTGGTTAAAAAGAGCCCTAGACCGGGCTCATCGTCATCTGGAGCCAACGCAGCGTTGGCTCCGGAGGACGAATGGAAGGCGGCAGTAGCTGAACTGTCGCATAAACTCATCCAAGCGACAAAAAAAACGCGACGAGTCGCTTCAAGAAGCGGCTCGGCTAAAATCTTCAATGTCAGAGCTCGAAAAAAAGCTCAACAAACTCGAAATGTACTGCCACAGCCTAAAATCCGGACTCGACGACTGTGCGAATAAAACGAAAACCGTTAGAAACAATGAAGAACAAGTTAAGTATATCAACCAGGATAAGGTTATCGAGAATTTCCTCGTTACCGTGTCAGAATCACGGTCAACGATGCGGCATCTCAGCCGCTCGTTGACCGTGCAGCTCCCACAGATATCAGGTGGGAAGTTGTACGACCGTATACAATTACTTCTACAGCCGTATGACATCAAGATTTCGCCCTCGACTAACCCAAGAATAGTTCTTTTGTACCTTGAAGCGCTCCTGAACCGAGCGTTTTACGAGGATTTTGAATCGGCCGGGTTTGTAAAATCCGGGTCGAATCGGACCTTAAACCCGATCCAAAAATGTGAAGAAAATTACAAATATTTTATACGGTTAAAGGAGTTAAGTTGGGAAGAGGTTTTAAACAAAGGGACTAAGCAATTTAGTGAGGAGTTTAGTCAGTTTTGCGACCGAAAAATGAGTGAGGTGGTGAGTATGTTGGGGTGGACCAGGGCTTGGCCCGAACCGCTTTTGCAAGCCTTTTTCGGTGCGTCTAAAGCCGTCTGGTTGGTTCACTTGTTGGCTAATTCGGTTCATCCAGGGTTACCTATCTTTAGGGTGGATAAAGGGGTTCGGTTTGATTCGATTTATATGGAGGATATGGGCGGGGACAAGGCGAAGAAGTTTGTGTCGCCTACGGTTCGAGTCATGGTCGAACCAGGGTTTTACATATATGGAAATGTGGTCAAGTGCAAGGTCATATGTAGGTACAATAACAACAATGTGAACGTTTACCCAAGTGATAGTCCTTCATGATCAATTTGTTGTATGTTGGAATAGTGATTAGTATTATGGTTTGCCTTTTGGGATTATTGGGTCAACTAAAAAGTTTTCTTTTTTGTTTTTTTTTTTATTTTTATTTTATGTTTCTTGGATTTTGTCTTGCACATTTGTTCTTGTTGATGATGAGTTTATGTGGCTTTTAGGAGAGAATAAAGTGCTTTAATTTGGAATCCAAATAGGGTGATATGATTGTGGTTTTTCTATTGGACTTTTTGAGAAGTTTGACTTGGTAAATTTCTATTGTCTTTTATGTTGGCCTGAATTTGTACATTGGTTAAAAAAAGATCCTTTTTTTCTTATCATACAAAATGAAACATAGTGACAAATATTGTACTTGCTACATTCCAGAATTTTGGTCTTTTTTTAGTTTTGAGAAAATACCAACTTAAAAGGAAATTATATCGGTACCCTCTTAACCAATGAAATCAGTTAAATTCAAATGATGTTAGGTTGCAACTATATCGGTACCCTGTTAACCAATGAAATCAGTTAAATTCAAACAACATCAACTTTTCTTTTTCGGATAAATTACATGCCTATGCCTTTGGTATTTAATAAATAAAGGCCCTGCTTGCGGTATGCGCATATAATGTATATATGTGTGGATCTTGGTGGACAAAAGTGAAAGTGCACTAATTTTAACGTTATTTTACTAATTTCGTGAAAATAACGTTAAAAACGAGGAGCAGTTAATCATGCATCATGTGGTGGCGTTGATAGCCGAAAGACAAGGGGATACATGCAATAATCGGCTTTTGTCTCAATTGCTGAGTGTTATGTGCCTTATGTTCAAAGCTTGATGCAAAACTACTATCGAGTCGGGGGTCTCACTGGAAGCAGTCTCTCTATTCCTACGGGTAGAGGTAAGACTGTCTACATCTTATCCTTCTCAGACCCTACCTTAGTTTTGCTATAAATGAAATTTACTGAGTATAATAATGATACTGGTATTTAATAATTAAAAATAAACATATATGTTTTTCCTTGTCAAACACTATGGAATAAGGTTGTTGAGAAATGTGTTTAGTCAAACCCAACAAGCAAAGCACTAAATAGTAGTATCTATTTTGGATTAAGATTGCATTTGTATGTCCAACAATAATTTCATTGGGTACGGTGGGCTTGAAGTTTGAAAGACAAGTTGCCATATACAATAGACAAAATCCTAAATTGGACTCTTGTATATGTGTGTATTGGGTAGGATAGAGTACTTAGAATATCTTCACCTTCGATATTTGTCCAACTTTGTACCTTACTTGATTGTATTTTTGTACAAGTTTGTAACACTTTTTGTTTTATTTAGTGGTTTAATAATGATACACACTTGAACTTAATATATACTTATTTTTAAGGTTGCATACACTTTTTATGATTTTATGAAAGATATTAATAGATTTAATGTGGGGTTTGGCCGCGATTGGGACGGGTCAAGCTCGTTGGGAACACTTTCGCTGGTAAAGGACCCAAAGGCTTTGTTAAAGAACATGACTTTCGGTTTCAAACTTTATCGTCAACGATTTTGATGTTACTTCTAGTATGTGTGAATCGACTTAAGTATTACGTGTGTACGATTGTTTGAGCTTTTGTATCTTGAAACTAACATGTCTGGCTAAGTTTTTTGAAACAACTTATTGACTTATTGGCTTTTTTGAAAAGTCATAAGCTCTAAAAAGTGTTTGGCAATGAGGGTAATGTGAGAGGAAAAGTGACTTTTCCAAAAAGTCACTTCATCCTGACTTTTCCAAAAAGTCATAAGCCACTTTAAAAAACTAAGCCAAATGAAAATTGTTTGATAATTGGTTAGATATATTTGTATAAAAGTGAAAGTCAATGTTATAAAAAATTTACTAAAGGCCATTTGGTCAAGCGGTATCCCCATGGCTTTTCTTATGGGAGGTCGTGGGTTGGAGTCCCGCCCGTAACAATTTGCTCTGGGTTGAGCCAAAGGGCTTTCTCAAATGTAGGTTTCCTTATGGGCGAGTGAGTCAGGTCATCACATTTTGTTCTTCTGGCAGAAAGGTGATGTATTTGTTAGGGTGATACCAGATGTCCCGTATTTTTGTTGTTAAAAAAATTACTAACAAAAATAGACATGATGTAAGTTAATATATGGGCTCAATTATGGTATAATGTAGGGTGTAAATCGTGTTAGATATACCAAAAGTATAAATTTTGATTCACTAAGAAAGTAATAGTTTTTGTTTCTGTAAAGGCAAAGATATTCGATGAAAGATTTATTTAGTTTAACAAACCCGGTCAAACTCGACACAAAGAAAAACACAAACTATTATTACATTATCACACTAGTTTTATATGAGAATTAATATAACAAAAATTAATTTGTGCATGACAAACAATCAAACATGATGGAAAACATGTAGTTCATGACCTGGTTTAACACCTGTGTAGCAAGACATGAACATGTCAATTGTCACAAGTCAATATAATGGACTGACTTTGTGTTTACATTAGTCAATAACCGTTAACACGTTTCTTTAAGTTGTAGATAACAGGGTGGGTGTCGAAACTTGAGATTTCCAACCGGGGGTCGAAAACGTATATACCCAAAAATGTCTATAAAACCGGGGGGGGGGGGGGGGGGGGGGGGTAAAATTGATATACAAAAACTACATACTTTCCACTACTGAGCGAGAAGTTCGGGTATGCTGCGCCACTGCAGAGCACTATATGCATCCACACCGGTCATTCACTTATTACATATTTTTATAAAAGTGATCAAAAGCTTTTAACTTCAAAATGAAACAAGTCATTTTAGAAATCTAAGTGAGTGCAAAGAACTTGAGAAAGTTTGAAGTCTTTTTTTTTTAAAGAAATTGAATGAAAAGGTAGATGTGTTATAAGGACAAAGGACAAACAAAGTGTAGCTCTAAGCATAAGTAACCTAAGGCATGCTCTAATATTTCGGATAAGTCTTCAAAGCCTTCTAATCCTTATATTTTCTTTTTGAGGTTGAAGCCTTTTATTCTCTCTTGTGATGCATGCTAAAAGGCTATAGAATATTGTTATGAGATATTGTATAATATGTCAATAAAATCACCACATGCATATGTAAACAAGATACTAGCATGCACACCACACTTTTCATATATATTCATTTAATTTATGACATGTTAGCCATCTCCGGCGAGAGGGAAGGGCTTGATAACATCGACATTGCGCAATTGACTAGCCCCCTCTCTCCTCTAGAAATAAATGTGATGTGCAATTTGATAAAACACATTTTGTACACTTTATTGTTACATTGTCGTAATCCATAAAATAAATAAATTACTTTTAACTATCGGGCCTCATCACCTAGCAAAAAATCACACACGTATGACGTGCATCTTCTTCACATACGAGCTTCTCCAAAGAATAACTTGGGACGTGCACTTTCCACCTGAGCCAAGTGCGCCCTCAGGAACTGCATTGGTAGGGTCTTAGAACTAACAATAATCTTGTGGATTTTCATTAATGAAGTTTGGACGTTGGTTGTGCCTAGGGGTGAACGGTATTCAAATTGGGTTCGAAGGACTTGAGATTAATTAAAATATCACAAAATCAAAATTCGTTTGAGTTTTCAAATTTGAATTCTGATATAGAATCTCAAATCGGATTTCAAATTTCTGATTTTCAATTTGATTCGAAATTCGATTTCGAATTACATATATACACATTTTTAATTTAGTTATTTACATAATTTGTAGTTATATACATTGTTTTTTATATACTTAAGTTCGAACTTGTAATTTGTTTTGGATGTTGTCACTTTCTTTGTTTGAACCCTTTTTTAAAATCATTTGGCCACTTTAAATCTGTATTTTGTATTTTACAATTATAATATATTTCATTTGGCATTTTTGATGTTTCATTAGATTTATAAACTTGTATTGTTTTATGTTTTAATAAATCTGTATTTTGGATCTTACAATTATAATATATTTCATTTGGCATTTTGATCTGGTTCATTAGATTTATAAACTTGTATTTTTTTATATATTAGAAAATTCAAGTTTGTAAAATAGATCTTAAATAATTTATTTTGGTAGAATTCAAATTGAATCAACTTGAATTTGAACCAGATTCGAACTCAGATAAGATCTAATTTTGAATTCGATGCGAATATGAGTTCTGAATAAGAACAGAATTTTTCAAAGCAATGTCGAATTCGAATTCAGCGTTATAATTCGATTTATTTAAGTAATAAAAATCGATTACAGTGGAAGAATAGGAATCAGTTATATTTGTTTTTTTTTTTATATTGCTCTGGTTTATAACTAAAAAGTTGTTGCAAAGTTTATTTTACAAACGAAATAATGGGCTTAAGAAATAAGTGTGGACTCTCTGTATGTTTTAGGGTGAGCCGGGTAGTTTGTATATGAAGATGACATACTCCAATGTTTCGACCTAAGACTTGAGAATTGACTATGAACTAAATAGTTAACACTTGACATATATCTTTAAAAAAAAAAATTATAGCTCAAAAGGATATGAAAAAAGTTTTCTACTATTTTCAAAAGTGTATAGCTTGCTTGTGTTTGGTTTGAAACCTTGTTAATCGAAGACAATCATGTTTGAAGATAAAGATTTTCGTTTAGCTTACACAACAAAAAATTACAGAAGTTATGACCTTAACTTATGTGAAAGATCCTCCGGTGGTTTCTTTGGTGCAAGAATGTGGTGGAAACGGTGGTGATTCTCGGACAACATGGATGATTTTGGTGAAGAACACGGTGGTGATTCGGTAAAGTTAAACTTCAACGACGCTGAATCGACCTAGGGATTCCATCAATTCACGAAGCAAGACATGGGAGATGAGAATAGAGAGAGGTGACGTGATTGTACTACATAGTAAATCTTCGTTATTCCCTCATTTTTCATATATTATCGTTACCATGGTAGAAATAGTATCAAATGCTTCGATCATTAGCTTGATCAAAACAATATTCGTTGTTTTGTAACACTCATGGGCTGTTTGTTTACCTCTTAATGAGGCTCTGAATGGTTCAGACCTCTTACTAGTTCAGCACTTAATGGTTCAGACTGTTTGTTTCGCGAGCAAATGTCTGAATGGTTGAGATATTTGCCTCTGAATGGTTAAACATTATACATTTATACTAAGTCTGAATGGTTAAGACCTCTAATCTGAATTGATCAGACATTTGCCTCTTAACGGTTAAACATTATGCTGGCTCTTAATGGTTCAGACCTTTTACTGGTTCATCACTTAATGGTTCAGACCTCTTAATGGTTCAGCATTTAACCATTCAGAAGTTGCCAAACAGCCCCTTAGTTTCTAAAAGGTTTTAAAGCAAAAACATAATGTCTTATTATACAACGTAGATTGATCTCCATCGCATAATTCTTACCCTCATTCATGTCCACCACATATCCTTCATTGTTGTTCTCCGGATCACCCTTTCCTCAGTAGCCCCCTACACCGTCTCCTCTTTAAACAAACTCATCAGAGCATTCATATCCAACCCCCTATTTTTTACCCTATATTACACTAAAACAACTATCTTTTCTCTCTCTTTTCAATTAAATAATATTTTTTTCAACCTTTATTATTACATTTTCTCACCCATTCGCTCACAACCACTTTAAAAAAATATTAAAAAAATTATAGAGGTGAACAGTGTCTCCCAAAATTTACAGATGAACAGTAACATTTTCTCTCTCCTTCAGTCACAATCCCCTATAACCACTTTTCATAATACGTCAAACTCTCTCACATAAAAATAGAGGAAGAGATGTGAGTGCTCTCACACATCTATTTCATTTGGGTCTTTGAATTACCAAGGTTTATGGTGTTTATTTTAGGGTTGAACATACTTTGTGTTATTGGGTTCAAACACTTTTTTCAAATAGACACATGAAGTTGTTAAAACATCTCTCTTAACAAGCATTGATAGATGGCTAATCCATAATATTTTTTCTATAAGTTTGCCTTTTTCCGTTATCAGTTTTTCCAAATTAAACACTAGAATTTTCGGGTCGGATCGGTAACACGCTTTTGACATCATTTCATTTCATTTCGGACAAATCATAAAAAGCATCAATTCACTAAAAAAAAGAATAAAAAACTTAGGCCTGGTCTATTCACACAGCACAAATCTATTTACACACACCAAAGCGCCCCGCTATGGGCAAAGCGGGACGTTTCATTGTAAAGTCAAAAGACAAGGACTGAGCCTGTAAGTCCTTGTCTGTTGACCCTAGTGTGAAACACCCCACTATGATCAAAACGGGGCGCTTTGGGCTGCCAGACTTATTTGGTGGAATGGGTTAGTTTTGGTGAAAAAATGGGTTGTTGGTTGATTGTTTTTGTTGTTTTTTTGAAAACTTGTAGATTTTGTTTTATGTTTACAAAACATTTATATTAAAGTTGAAATAAGCGCAATCAATCGTTTTATTTCTTACAAACGTATATAATTTAAAGTTGTTTGTTTAAATGTTATCCGATTTAATTTTTAATGAATTACACGAACATGTTTAATTAAAACACTGTACGATATGTCGTGAATTAGACGTATGAAATAAGCGCAAACAATCCACACAAGCATACATAAAAGATCAACTGCATATATACATAAAAAGTCAGTTTGTACATACAAAACAAAACAAAATGTCTAGTACAGGAAAAAAACAATAAAAAGTAAATCTACTGATCCTCCGGCGGTGGAGACGGTGGCAGTGGAATCTTCGGCAGTCCCAAATGTGTACTGATAGCCCTAAGCGTCTGGATAATCCACGTCTGTTGTCGCTCAGACCGTTGGAGACGCCGATCGAAGTCCCTCGCCACCGCCTGTGCAACTAGAGGTAGGTCGGCGATGACGTGCTGTGGGTACTGCGGCGGATGTGGAGGCGGTGGCGGCGGTGGTGGCGCGTCACCCTGAGGCTGCTGAGGGGGGTCATGCTGAGGCGGTGGCGGCGGCGGTGGCAGACCCAGAGCCTCAAGCTGAGCCAGGTAAGCCGCAGCCTGAACATCCGGAGGCGCAAGTATGCCCTCCCTGACCTCAATAACAACGAGGATCATCTCTGGCAACGGCGGCTCCGGCTCCCAAATAACGCCCTCGTGGCTCCAAAACCGGTAACCAACGTCAAACTGGTGAAGTATACCCATGGACGACTCTGACGCCCGGCCTAATGAAGTCGATGGAATGGCCGGGGTCAGAAGCGGATCCGTCTCGGGCACGAGCCCTAAAGAGCGGGCGATCACGGTCACGTAGCAACCGCCAAAAAGCCTGTCGCGCTCCTGCTTATGATAAGCAGAAGCATAGTAGTCCGCCAGGCAGTGAGCCAGGGCGCACGGGTGAGGCCGCAGCAGGCAGTACAGGAAAAAAGGTCCCCCAAGTTGACCTTGTCCCGGCTGTGAAACCGAGGCACGATCGAGGACGCAATAATGCGATGCAAGTATCTGTACAGGGGATATCTGATGGTGGGCAGTATTGCATGTATGCGCACCATACGGGATCAGATTTTATAGCATTTTGTCGCTAAAGTTGTATTATAGTGTTTACTATCTGTATTATTCGGTGTTTTCGCGTATGTTGGTCGTACCTTTCGTGTCGGAGACATTCGGTTATATTTCGTATTATGGATTCCATTGTAAATGACTCAACGCATGTAATTAAACAAACATAAACGTACTTTTGGATTATAAATGAATTAACACGATTATTTTACATGCATTTAACCTACATCTTGAATATATGGCGTTACATTAAGGTCCGGGGTTTGTACGTAAACATTTCGTACGAGATGATCTACTCCCTATATAATGTATGCCAAGCTGCTGCGCTCTCTGATATGTTCGCTGTCCACAGGGGGTTTGGGGGTGGCATTGGATACCATCCTCCAAACTCTACATGGATGAAATGCCCATTGTCGACGAATACAACTGTAACCACCTGGTGAGGATGCTCGGATTCGTCTGGCCCGCCCAATAGAGGGAAAATTGTATCGCTCCCACGATTGTCGAATGTGTGAACAATCACACCGTACCGTTGGGCAATAAGAAACCCTGTCTCTGGCATTGTCATGTAATTTTCGACTGGGCTCGTTCACACGCGTTAATTAGTACAAACTCCCTATCTTTTAAAATCACGCGCGGCTCCATACAGCCTGCCAACATAGACTTGATCCTCTGCAGCACCCGTAGGTAGTTCTCTAGCTTCTCAGCGGAAATTACCGCACCAGCAGCCGTAAACGATTTGTTTGTCGACGTCATTCCTACGACCTGAACAAACGGCAGGTTGTACATGTTCGTTTTGTAGGTGTAACATTCGTCGAAAAACGGGTTTTAAAACCCGCTTCGTTTATTAATCAAATATCCGGTTATAAGTTTCGTTGCGTATTTATGGTTCATATTAATTTTAAACCATACATAATTAATAAATATATTAGAATTTAAAAACCATAATTTATAATTAATAATAAATAATGAATAAAAAATAAAATGGAGACGCCGGGTTTCGAACCCGGGTCACCCACAAAACACAAACACACAACACACCACTCCGTCACACACTTCCTTTGTGACTAATACTAAAACAAATAACATTTAAAGTAAAACCCGAAAGTCAAATCCGGTAAACAACGCGCCAAGACTCGCAATCACCAGATAAAACACAAACTCCGCGAATTTGGCTGTTTCTCCTTTGACCGAAACGGATGAATTGATTTTGACGTCGGTTATAACCGTTGCCGGCAATCAATTTCGGTCATAACCGCCGGAAATCCTAAATCGCGAATCAAGACTCAATTCAAACCCAATTCAGCCTGTTTCCACTATAAATACCCACTTGAACACTCTGAAAATCCTTTCGCTCAGAACCACGTTCGTCTCCGAAGCTTTATTCATTCCAAAACACGTCGCCGGAGATTTTTGCATTCGCCGGACTTTCACCGGAAAACCGAGGCTTTACTTCTAATCGGTATAATTCTCAACTCTTTTGTTTGTAATCCATTATTGTAACATCCGTCGAAAAACGGGTTTTCAAAACCCACTTCGTTTATTAATCGAATAATCAGTTTCAAATTTTCGTTGCTTATTTAATGCTTATTTTAATTTTAAACAATACATAACTAATAAACATTTTAGATTATGGAAATTAAAATTGTTAGAAAATAAAAATAAAGCAATTAAAAACGAAAAGGGGCTGCCGGGTTTCGAACCCAGGTCAGCCGGAAGACACTAACATCAAACACTTAACCACTCCGCCACTTGCTGTCTTTGTGTAAACAAGGAAACAAATAATACTTAACTCTACCTGTGAAATCATCTGTTTACGCCAAAACTGAAACCGTTCATCGGCTTTCAACGGTCCAGACTGTTGAGTGTTTCGCCATTACTGATTATAACCGATAAACCCACGTTCTTAATCAATTCAATCTTTATTGAACTTGATTCATATGATTTTCGGGTTTAATAACCGAAATCATTTACTTCCTGATTTTCACCGGTAATATCAGTATCTCACAACTCAAAAACACTCACAGAACCTCCAATTTCACTTTCGCTCTAATTTCTGTTCGTCGGAAACGCTTTCTAAAATCGCCGGACTTTCGCTGGAAAACCGTGACACTCATCGAATCTGTAAGTTTCTCAATTCTTTCATCTTCTATTCATTGTTAGACTTTTACTAACTCAAACCCTTCAATCAGAATCGGTCCCAGACGACGTTGTCGGATATATAGCACTCGCCGGAAAATTTCTGAAAATTCCGAAATCACGTTGTGAATCGGTATGAGCATCTAAACTCTCTGATAACTCTTGTTTAGTCATTCAATTTCACAATTAGTTAATCAAAACTGTTAATTGGTCCGCTCAGACGGAGTTCATAAAACAGAGCCGACGACTTTGCTGGAGTTATGAGAAAAGTCATCTTTCCGGTACATTCATTTCCAAAACCTTCTCTATCCATTTCATTTTAATCATTTATATGTCCGTAAATCGAATTAAACAAGAACAGTAGAATAAATCATTGTCTGTGTTGTTTTAACGAAGAAGATGAAGTTTAGGTTGTGTATATATTTAATTTAGATCGGATTATATCTCGGGTTAGACACACAGTCCAGCGGTGGACTGTGTGCATTTGAATCATAGAGATACCGGGTTCGAGTCTGTCCTTGTTCCGATTCGTCACAATATTCAGACTTTTTATAAAACCCAAATACGGGAACTTCCAGTTAGTATATAAGTGAAATAAAAACAAGTATTTTAACCAGGTTAGACACACAGTCCAGTGGTGGACTGTGTGCAACGTTAAACAATAGGTCCCGGGTTCGAGACCTGTTATGCACACCGGTTCGATATAATTAAAATCCTTTTTAAAATAAATGAATTTTGAATAAATTAAATAGTATATAAATATAATTAAAAACAGAAATATTTCGGGTTAGACACGTAGCTCAGTTGGTAGAGCTGCGTGCACGCGTACGGGAGGTCACGAGTTCGAACCTCACTCAGTGCAAACAAACACAAGACCGAACCGGTCAACAGTCAACAGTCAATGGTCAACGGTCAACGGTCAACCCCAAAAAGTCAACATTTTTTTTATATTTTTATTTATTTATTTAATTTAAAAATCAATTAAAAATACTTAAAAATAATATTTTTAAAGTTAGAAAATGACCTTAAACTCACAAAAATATATCTAAAAATCCAATTAAAATTGTTAATAAAATCCACTTATTTACCGTACCTTTTCGTTATTATTTAGGTTAGTTATTCCTCGTCGATCAACCCTCTAAACTCGTGCGCATTCAACATCATCAAACGAACTCACCCAATGTGAGTGAATCTCTACAAATTCCCCGTTTTAATCACATTTTGGGGTGTATCATGTGTCTTATTATTTATTATAGTTAAACACTTGTGCATCCATCATATCCATGATCAAATGTGTATTCAATACGTATCAACTGTTTGTGTGTTTAACGTTTAGATTAAATTTATCATTTTCAGTACATACATCATCATAGGCCGCCGTTCCCCATTACCTATGAGCGTGAACCGTTCCCCATTACCTATGAGCGTGAACGAGGCGTTGCCAACATACGATCGGCTCCGTTTGATTGAGCCTTGATCGCACATACATCATCATAGGCCGTCCGTTCCCCATTACCTATGAGCGGAACGTGACGTTGCCAACATATACATTATCATTCATGTTTATACTCATGCAAGGTGGTTTGTTATTGTTATTGTATGTTTATTTACGTTTGCTCACATATGATATTTGCACAATTTTTCCATATTAACTATAACAAGAAATCAATAATAAATATTTTCTAACAAGGTTCACTCGCCAACTTTTGTTGACCCAAAAACCCCCATTTTTACACATGATACAGGTGATCCAGATGCAGCAAGAAACATATAGGACGGCTTAGAAGAATAAATCGGTTTAGGTTTTGGATTGTTTATTTAGTTACTTTTTCCTTGTAATTGTATGAACTTGTTTGAAATATTGAAGTTGAAATTTTGAATTTAATAAATATGAAACATATTAGTAAGCATCATGAGCTTTGGTGATAACCCAATTATGCCCCGACTCTTATTCCGCTGCGGGTCGGGGTGTGACAATTATTCGGCATGTATTAACCTTAATCATTCAACCAGAGTCTGTCTCAGACAACGTTGCCGGAAATCCCCGCACTCACCGGAAAATCACTGAAAAACCGGAGCCTCACTGTCGATCGGTATAATCATCTAAACCCTCTTGATATCTCTTGCTTAGTAACTTAATTGCACAACACAATGATCAAAACTGTTAAACAATTCACTCAGCCGGAAGTCATAAATCAGAGCCGACGACTCTTGGCGGAAATCTGAAGAAAACGCTCTGTTTTGGTACATCTTATTCCGTAATCTTCTTTTCTATTTCATTTCAACCAATTATAAGTTTTGTTGATCGATTTAAACAGAACAGTCGGATTTCACTGTTCTGTGTTCTTGTAAACGAAGAAGATGAAGTTGAGTATATGTATAAATATAATTAAAACTGGATATTCGAACGGGTTAGACACACAGTCCAGCGGTGGACTGTGTGCAAATACAATATGCACGTCCCGAGTTCGAATCGCACACGTTACCGACTTTCAGAAATAAAACCAACATTTTTTAGAACCTAATCAGATCAAGTCACAGAATGTTTATAAGAGAAATATAATTTAGTAGTTAAGCAGATTAGACACACAGCCCAACTGGTTGGGCTGTGCGCACTCGAACCGAACGTCCCAAGTACGACTCCGGGTCTCTGCAACCGGTTCGGCCATATAAATCACTTTTAATAAAAACCAAATAAGTTAAAGGTTAATTAGTATATATATATATAATTAAAACAGAGAATATTTCGGGTTAGACACGTAGATTAGTTGGTAGAGCTGGGTGCACGTATATGAGAGGTCCCGAGTTCGAACCTCACTCAGCGCATAGAAAACACAGTCTGACCGGTCAAGACCCGGTCAACGGTCAATGGTCAAAAAGTCAACTTTTTTTATTTCTTTTTAATTATTTATTTAATTGAAAAATCATTTAAAAATACTTAAAAATAAGGTTTTTAAAGTTAGAAAATTTCCTTAAACTCACAAAAATAAATCTAAAAATTCCATTAAGAGCACTAATTAAAAATATTAATCTCAAATAAAATTTATTTATTTATCGAATCATTTTGTTATTATCTAGGCTAGTTTTTCACTCGTCGATTGAATCCTAAATTCGTGCGCATCCAACGTCATCAAAGAACGCACTCAATGTGAGTGAATCTCTACCAATTCCCCGTTTTAATCATGTTTTGGGGTGTATCATGTGTCGTATAATTCTTTTATTATATATATATACACTTGTGCATACATCATATCAGTGATCAAATGTGTATCTATTGTTGTGTGGATTATATGTAGATTGGATTTATCATTTTCAGTGCACGCATTTCATTAGGCCCATCAGTTCCCCGTGGGAGACGGGTTGAGCATCAGGTGCCTCATTAGATCGGCTCCGTTTGATTGAGCCTTGATCTCACATACATCATCATTTTTATCATATACTCATCCAAAGTGGTTTGTGTTTGTTTATCTATATATGTTTGCTCACATGTGATTATTGCACAAATTTTCCTTATTAAATAAAACAAGAAATTAGTAACAATGTTTTATCAAGGTTCACTCGCCAACTTTTGTTGACCCAAAATATCCCCCGTTTTACACATGATACAGGTGATCCAGCTGAGACAAGAAACACATAGGAAGGCCTAGAAGAATAAACAAGTTTAAGTTTTGGAATAATTATGTAGTTTCATTTTCTTGTAATTGTAAGAATTTTGTTTTGGATATTTAAGTTGTAATTTGAATTTAATAAATATGAAACATTTTAGTAAACATCATGAGCTTTGGTGATAACCCAATTATGCCCCGACTTTTATTCCACTGCGGGACGGGGTGTGACAGATTGGTATCAGAGCTTATGACTATAGGGATATAGGATAGGTTATTAACCCTTAGAGCCTATACTATAGTTGATTAAAATTTAAAATTGTTTATGCGTTACATACAAAATGCATGATGTTTATATGCTTTATGTTTATTTTTACACTCAATGTTATGCAAGCATGCTCATAAATACATGTTATTATACAATGCTCATCATGAATCATATCCTCATAACATATCATATCCATGAGAGCACACACCTCACGATTTCCATGATTTTTGCAATGATTTTTTTTTTTGTATTTTTCAAATCACATCAAAGTGAGTTCTCATGACGGGCATGTAGTAACTGGAAGGGTACGAGTACCGGTAGTCGGAACGTCCTGTCTAGGCTTGACATTCGTATAAATCCAAAATAAAGGACCAGTTTGCCTACCTGGGGACTAACGATGAGAGTACGAAGGACCTGTTAGGCCAAAGCATGCTATACCAAACGTCGTGTGAGCTAACCCCACTTTGAGTTGTCATTGTGTCTACACCTGGACACCCTCCTACCATACATCTCGCAATCATATTTTACGATTTTCATTCAGGTGGTGCGAGTGTTAATCCGCCAACACCAATGTGAATCCTACCGAGCCCAATAGTCATGGGGGCCCACATGACTACACAGGCGATGGTATGGGGGACATTGGAGGCCCAAACATGAGCAAACCCAAGACATCCTATGGATGTAGTTGAATTTTTGTCAGTTATGTTATTTTTCATTCTTTTTACGACACATGACACCTAGAAACTTCTTAAACTCACAATCTTCCTATGTATATTCCTGTAGATGTCGGCTAGGCAACTACGTGGAGGTAGTAAGTCAGGAAGATCAAATGAACGCTTGGCCACACAAATTGCTAAACAAATGGCCGCAGTGCTTCCTGACATCGTGATTCAAGTTCAACAAGCTCTCACCGCAAATCCCAGTAACCCTCCCAATCAAGAAGACCAGAGCGTCGCCAACCCTCTCTCCAAAAAGTGCTCCTACAAACACTTCAAATCTTGCGATCCCCCAAAGTATGAAGGGACCGAAGGTGTTACTGCCGTCCTTCACTGGTTTGAAGAAATGGAGAACACTTTCCTCAATTGCGATTGTCCCGAGGATCTCAAGGTACGTTATGCAACTGGGAGACTGTTTATGGTAGCCCTTACCTGGTGGAACACGGAAAAGGGTAAACGAGGAGTTGAAGATGCCATGGCCTTAACATGGGAAGAGTTAAGGGAACTCATGACAAGACGCTTCTGTCCAAGAAGCGAAATCAAAAAGTTTGAAGATGAATTCCACGCGCTAAAACAAAAGGAAGGAGATCACACTTCCTATAACAAGAGATTTCTCGAACTGAACCAGATGATCCCTAATTTGTTCACCCCCGTGTACCGCTTGGTTGAACATTACATTCGAGGTCTTCCCTCGAAAATTCAAGACTCGGTCTTAAGCACTTCGCTTGCAACACTTGAAGCCGCGATGGAGTTAGCTACAGAACTCACTGAAAATCGCATTCGGAACGGCAAATTCAAAGATGAAAAGAAGAAAGCACCCATAGAGACCTCAACTACAAACCACCCAGTCTCATCCTCAAGGTTTGCTGGTAAGAGGAAACGTAATGGCAAGAATTTTGCTGTCACCCAAACCAACCCTCCTATCACTGCTGCACCAATCACCCAAATTGCTCCCTCAGCTGCACCATTTAAAAAGCCATACACCGGCCCATACCCAAAATGCAATCGTTGTCAATACCATCACCCTCCCGAAACTCTTTGCCAACATTGCACAAGATGTGGCCGTGCAGGTCACACCATCCAAACCTGCCGCACTCTTCAACGAATGAACCGCAATCAACCCTAACCCAAACCCACCATTAGATAGTGGGTCAAGCCCAACAACCTTTACTTCTACCACCTGCACCACACGCAGCCCAAACTTACTACCAACCCAACTACCCCATGATGCAACCCATGCGAGCTTGTTACAACTGTGGGGACCCAAACCACTTCAGAAACACTTGTCCACGCTTAGTGAACATCATCCATGCTCAAGCCCAAGCGAACCCAGTAAACCAAGCTAACCAAGCTCCTCCACCTGCCAGAGGAAGAGCTTTCAACATCAGTGCCAACCAAGCTAGGGCTGACAACAACGTGGTCTACGGTACGTTTCTTATCAATGGTAGTTATGCATCCATGTTATTCTATACTGGCGCGGATAAGAGTTTTGTGTCCTTAGAATTCGAACCTATCCTCAACCAAACTCGTGTTAATCTCATGGAATCTCTAACGGTGGAAGTTGCTGACGGAAAACCTGTTTCATTAAATTCTATTATACGCAATTGTACCCTCACTCTAAACGATCACGACTTTCCAGTTGACCTCATTCCTATGAAGTTGGGAAGTTTCGATGTTATAATCGGTATGGACTGGCTCAGCCAGCATCACGCTGAAGTAGTGTGCCGCGAAAAGTTCATTCGCATTCCTCTTGCAGACGGTCAGACCCTACGTATTTTTGGAGAAAGCCCTTCGAAAGGACTCAAATTAATGTCCTGCCTTCAAGCCCAAAGATATCTCCGCAAGAACTATGTCGCATTCCTAACTCACGTCGTCAAAAAGGGAAACAAGGAGAAGAAACTCGAAGATATCCCAATTGTGAAAGGATTCTCCGCAAGAACTTTTGTTGACCCAAAATATCCCCCGTTTTACACATGATACAGGTGATCCAGCTGAGACAAGAAACACATAGGAAGGCCTAGAAGAATAAACAAGTTTAAGTTTTGGAATAATTATGTAGTTTCATTTTCTTGTAATTGTAAGAATTTTGTTTTGGATATTTAAGTTGTAATTTGAATTTAATAAATATGAAACATTTTAGTAAACATCATGAGCTTTGGTGATAACCCAATTATGCCCCGACTTTTATTCCGTTGTGGGTCAGGGGGTGTGACAGTAGGTGGCGTCAATCATTAGCACATGCGGGAAGGCACACCACATAGTGAATGATTTTTTGTGAACAAAGAAGACATCTTCAACTGCGTTTGATATCTCGTTCGTGCGCATGTAATAAGTGTAATCTTTTGCACGAAGAATGTTTTCAAGTTTTTGCATCGGAGACTTACCGACATTTTTTCTGACATTGATCTTCTGAACAACGTTGTGTATATCTTTCGGAATAAGCTTTCTATCCGGATTGTTTTTCGTCAGCGTTCGCCATATACTGCGGTTGGGAATATCTTGCACGGCCAGATGCTCAACCATTAATTTATCATCCGAAGAAAGCCTCCTCGCATACGCGGGGTCTTTTAGGTTTTCGATAGGAGTGTGGTTGTGCTTCGCCTTCGTCACCTCGATCTTCCAAACCTTACCGTTTGATTCCGAAAACCCGATCATCTCGAACGGGCAGCCTATTTTCTTGCTACCCGTTTTCCTCTGTGTAGCTATGCTCTTATGCTCCCCACCAAGAGTGTATTGAAACCAAATCTTGTAATTCTCTCCTCTTTTATTCAACATCTTGATCACAATGAGGTAAACATTGTCTTTTGCCGTGTCTTTTACCCAACGCACCAACTCTTTACGTGACGAAAACTTCTGCGTTGTATCAAACGAAAATGTAACCGGGTAACAACCTTCCTCATCAACTGACACATCCTCCTGCTCTCCATCGTCACCGAGTTCCGAATAGACTTGATGTTCAAAGCTCTGCTCACAACCGTGACCAAAG
Organism: Scalesia atractyloides; assembly: GCA_947069175.1. NCBI lineage: Eukaryota > Viridiplantae > Streptophyta > Magnoliopsida > Asterales > Asteraceae > Scalesia > Scalesia atractyloides. The sequence continues at coordinate 100,767,419 of CAMTDV010000024.1, read as the reverse complement.
TCGGGATAGTTTGGAAGACCGTACGAATATTCAACCCGAGGATACGCTTCGCCTCCGTATCCGAAATTCGAATTACCTTGTTGTGCGTACGGGTCCTCCACAGGGATATTCAAATCCAGCTCCACCGTGTTATCCCGATAACGAATGCTAGATACAACCTCCTCCTCCTCCCTCAAGTTGGACAAGACCGGTTTCTCATACGTGTCGGAAATAACGGTCCCCTCGTAAGAATCAGGAACAACTGACTCGTTAGAATATTCACCGAAAAGATAGTTGCTTAACCACGACATCGTAACCATGCGTTATTTTGAAGAAACACAAGTAACACAGAAAAACCCCACGTATGTCTAGAAACAATATAATGAGTTTTAGAAATCAAATGCGTTAACTCTTTTCCCGGGAAAGCTTTAAAGGCAAATATTTGGGGCCGAAGCGCCGCGCTTTGGCCGCGCTTTGGCCAAAGCGCGGCGCTTAGGGATCACGGGACAACATCGTACCAGGTCAAATCTCGTATCACCTTTATGTCACTCAGACATCAGTCACTTTACCTTTTGTCTGGTAAAGTAACCCTAAACGTCCCGCTTTGCCCAAAGCGGGGCGCTTTGGGGTGTAAAAATAAGTTGGTCCGTGTGTGAGTAGCAAGATCCAAAACTTAAGGCAGTATGACAGTATCTTTCCACACAAAGAAGAAAAGGGCAAATCAGTCTTTTCAGCAGCAACCGGTAACGGCGTCAAGTAACCTCTATAACACCCGCCCGACCCGAATATCTTTCATCTGTCAAAAGAAGAGCGTCAGAGAAGTTTCAAGTACGGGTCATTTTAACGTCGGGTTATACCAAGTCAACCCATTTTCACTCCACATTTCATCTCTCTCCCCCCTCTCTCTCTCTCTCTAGAACTGATTGCTCCGATCTGTGGTTTCCGTCAAGCTTTGAACCACATCTTCGATCGATTCACGCACCGATTTTGCAGGATTTAGCTATTCAATTCAACTATGTCGATGTCGGATTCGGATACATCATCTCAAGGAGGAAGCGAATACAAAAACTTCCGCCAAATTACTCGTGATCGTGAGTTCGTTTTCCTGTTTTTATGATATATGTGTGTGTGTATCGAGTTAGGTTTTGTTTGTGATCAGGTTGATTGAGTTGTGATGGAGATGTATTGTAGTGTATGTGTATTTAGTCTGAATTGATTAGGTATTGAAGTTATGAAGCTGTGTTTTGAGTTTGATTTCATTTTCACCTGATGTGTGAGTTATTCTAGATTTGGCTTGTTAATTGTAGATAAAATAGTTTATGTCACTATGTTTCTAGACATTAATAATTGTTCATTGTAGGAGTTATTATACAACATATACTTTGTGAGACTGTTATTTGTGGTTTTGATAAGCTTAAGTTAGTAGTAAGCAGTACTAGTGAAGATGTAGTGTTTGGACTGGTGTATGAGATTTAATAAGGTAGTAATCTTTGGTTTACTGATTATTATGGTTATTTAAGATGCGTATAGGGCTTCAAATAGAGTAGATTGCTCATGCAGAATTGCGGATGTTAGTTCTGCAGTATCTATACGGCCATACGGGGCGGGGCTTATGCTCAATGCATGAATATAAAACAAAGGAATTATGCTAACTTGAATGTGTGAATCACTTCAATTGAGTTAAAATATGCTAAAAAGTAATAGAATTATATTTCACTAGACGTATCAAATTTTGAGTGAGAATACTAGAAGAAGTCACTTAGAAGGTATAGAGGTAATACTTACTGGATGAGTTTTTTTTTTTTTTTTTACAAAGCACTGTTTAAACAACAATTATTTGATATATCATAGTTAATGATTATGAGAAGGAATACCAATTAGAGGATGATAGATTGTAGTGAGTTATTTGAAGGATAATGAAAAGTTACAGAAGAGGGCCACAATGCTGTTTAGAAAGGCAAAGCTTGCTTTCTCAATTGGAAAACTAAGAAAATTGAAGAACTTACTTAGATTTAGGTGAAGGACGTTTGCTTTAATGATATTTAATTATTAATATAGGAAAAATTATTATGTGTTTCTCATGATCTCGGTATTTAATTTATCTGGTCAAACAACTATATTTATTGAAGTTGAATCGGAAAAGGCATAAAAACCTGACTGTTCGACACATACGAGTAGTAGCAAATAACCTTGAGCTTTGAGATGTTTGGAAGATCAAACAGGAACAGGTTTTGCTACGATGTAACAATCTTCTGTATTTAGCGCCACATCTGCATATCACAGTCTTTTAAACTTTGCTTATTTTATCATTTTTTTACTTTTAGCATTGTTGAAGCTCTATTCTCTCTGTTAAGAGACTTTTTACAGATGTGACGCATTTTAGTTCATTTGGTTGATATCTATATGGCTATATGCATACATGGAGGATTGCTGTCAAAGTCACTCCCTAGAGCAAAACATCTTAGCCACTACCTACAAACATTATGTTACAAAATTGTAGCTCGGCTAACCAGAATCATTGCAGTTTGTGTTGCACACAGTAAACTTACATTATGGGTGTGTAGCCTTGCCACATAGGAATGAATATAGGATCATTTTGGTACCAATATGAGTTTGCCGCTTCCACACCATGCAGCCTTTTGAAGGTTTATGTTACATATCCAAGAAAAGCACTTCTAGGATACCACCCTCACATGGACAACTACCTATGCATTTCTTATCACTCTTTATGTATGTTTAGGTTCTAAATGTTGTATACCTCTGTCCTCTGCTTCATTCAAGTTGTAAATAGAGAAAGCTATAACTACTTTCTGAACAATATCTGCATATGCGTGCCATTTTCTCATCAATGTAAGATTGCACTCGTGTGTTCTGGAACTGGGTAATACAGAATGATAACGCACCAATTGAATCCTTATGCTCTAGTTAAAAAAAGGAAAATGGCATCAACGTTGTTGATATGATGGATTTTTGGCTTTTAGCTTAGTAATAAATTTAATCAACAAACATTAAAATTGCCAAGGATTGAATTCATATATGATATATCTCACTTATCATTAGTTGGTTTTGAATATACTTAACGACCAGATTCACTAGCTTTATTTGCTATCAGAGGCAACAATTTGTCTTTATATTGGTTGTGTAGATCTGATTTCAAGACTATGACAGATGATAATTGAGTAATTATTTATTGCATGCAGGATTATTGTATGAAATGCTTAGGTCGGCCAAAAGACCAGATTCAAAGTCAAATTGGAAGGTATGTAGCCTTGTAGTCATGATGTAATTAATCTGAAAGTTTACACCTTATTTATAGTTTCATATGGTACTTTGAACATGCAATGTTCATTTCTTGTTGAATCAATGGCTTTTTATCTTATAACAAATCTGCTCCTATTTTTTTTTTCTTTAAAGTTGCAGTCCCTGACACTCTTTTGATTAGGTATTGATCATGGATAAAGTGACTATCAAAGTTATGTCATGCGCATGCAAAATGGCAGACATTACAGATGAGGGAGTTTCATGTAAGGCGTGTCTCTCTTCACTATAAATACATTATTTACGATTTTACGTTCACACAGTCCTTTTAATGCTTGCCACCACTTCATTGCCCATACTTTTATTTGATTTTAGCATCATCACTAATATTTATGTCCTTTAATCATCCTAAAAGCTGAAACATATCTGTTTCTATTAAAAAAACTTACTTGTTTATCATGTAATTTGAACCAGAAATTTAATTCCTTAACCATCTCTATTGATAGACAAAGCAAATTATAAAAAAAAAACCTTGTTTATCATGTACATAGAACCAGAAATTTAATTCCCTAACCACCTCTATCGATAGACAAAGCAAATACAACACTATAAATTAGGGCTGGCAATTCCTGACCTGTTTATGACACGATTAAACATGTGTAATAAAAAGTACACTATGTAATTTTTTGGATTTTTTAATTAATTAAAATTTGGAGGCTAAGCTCCACCATTTCTCCTTCTTGGTACATAAAAGATATAAAAAAGAGTACACAGATGGTCCTTGTGGTTGACCAAAATTTTGGATTTGGTCCCTAGCTTTCCAAAGTACACGGATGGTCCCTGTGGTTTACACTTTGTAACGCATTTAGTCCCCAACTTATGCCAAAAGTACATGGATGGTTCTTGTGGTTTGCACTTTGTAACGCATTCAGTCTCAAGCATGGGCCTGGTGTAACCTTTAGATTTGTTAGCAGAGGAAATGCGTTACAAAGTGAAAACCACAGGGACCATGCGTGTACTTTTGAAAAGCTTGGGAGCAAATCCAATGTTTTGGTTATAACCACAGGGACCATCAGCGTACTTTACTCTATAAAAAAGTTATAGACATGAGATATCCAGTAATTAAAGGAGTCATTTTCATGTTTGATGCTTGTGTTAATCATGTCGTCTCTGACCTGTTTAACACGAGTAGACCTGTTTTGCCAACCCAAATTCTATAATTTCCCATCGTTCTTGACTGTGGTTAATTCATAATAAGTAATGATTGGTGTTTCGTTTTTCTAGTGGTGGAAGATATAAACAAAAGAAGACAGCCATTGCCCGCTATGGATGCTGTGTACTACATCCAGCCAACAAAAGAGAAGTATTTAAAATCTTTCACTCAATTCTTTTACGATGTTTCCCTTTCTTTTCTTACTCTTTAACAAACAACATATACTTTTTAAGTTTTACATTTGTAATACGTAACTTGTATATTGAAATGCAGTGTCCGCATGCTGCTGTCTGACATGGCTGGAAGAACACCTCTTTATAGAGAGTACGTGAAACATCATAGGCCTTCATTCCAGTTTCCTTATTGTATCTGATCATGTAAACATGAAATTTACTATTTAGATCTTCTTATGGTTCCTTAACATTTGTTTTCTTTCTCCTTTCAGTGCCTACGTCTTCTTCAGCTCTTCTGTCCCAAAAGAATTGGTTAATTACATAAAAAAAGAGCAAAGTTTAAAATCTCGTTTACGTGCTATGAAAGAGGTATAAGCTCATTTTTAATCTTTGTTATTGCATATATAATTATATTTTATAGTTCCTTAATATTTACTATGGGCGGGAATTTGCAGATGAACTTGGAGTATTTCGCCATTGATAGCCAATGTTTTATAACTGATAACACAATGGCTTTGGAAGAACTGTATGGGAATGAGGTAATGACCCGTAAAGGAGACGAATGCTTAAACATGATGGCCAACCGTATAGCAACCGTTTTTGCTTCATTATTGGTATGCGATTTTTCCCCTCTTAATTTTATCAAGATTAAGAGTATCAAATAGGAGATGTGATTATGTGAATCCTATTTCTTTATCTAATTTTGTATAAAACTTCTCAGGAGTTTCCGTTTGTACGTTACCGTGCAGCCAAATCTCTCGATCCCACCACAATGACCACAATACGTGATTTGATCCCTACGAAGCTCGCTGCAGCTGTTTGGAATTGTCTTGTGAAGTATAAATCTCTGAAAAACTTCAACTTTCCTCAGACGGAAACATGCGAGCTGCTCATTCTGGATAGATCAATAGACCAGGTCGGTATTGTTAATGCATATTTGCGTGTCCGTTATTCTGCGAATAGGCTAGATAAAGTGTGTGTCGTATATGTAAATGTTTGATAGATGTAACTCATGGTTTTAGTCAACGCGTGAGTGATGTGTTTGACTTGTACTCATACGTTAACATGTTAGAACGTATGAGTCATGCGTATATATAGAGGAGTCATGCGTTGATAGTAGTAACTTTTAGAAGTTGGAGATCGAACACACTTGTTTTCTCCCTGAGCTTAAAAGATATAAACTCTTTCGGTATGAATAAACTGTGGTCTGTGATGACTAAATGTTATGCTAAATTTCTACCGATTTTGTTTATTATACTAAAACTTCCGTCTTGAACATTATTAAACGCTAATCCGTAGGATTTCGATCCATTCCATGTAATTTCTTCTATCTTACTTCATAGGTTATAATTTTCTTATTGCAATGTATCGTTATTAATTTTATCTTCGTAGATTGCGCCGATCATTCACGAATGGACATACGATGTCATGTGCCATGATTTACTTAACATGGATGGAAATAAATACGTTCACGAGGTTAGTGTTAGTCTCTGATTTTGGCTACGAACTGTTCATCAAAGTTTCATCTTCTTTTTGCTATTATATATCAAGTAACTATACTACTTAGGTTGCAAGCAAAACAGGTGGCCTTCCTGAAAAGAAAGAGGTTCTTCTAGAAGATCATGATCCCGTATGGCTAGAGCTCCGTCATTCACATATAGCTGATGTATGTCTCGTTGTTTCTTTTAAGTTCTGAGCAGATGCTTGCAAATGGTTTTTGATAATTGTTCTTTGTCAGGCTAGTGAACGCTTGCATGACAAGATGACGAGCTTTGTGTCAAAAAATAAAGCTGCACAAATGCATGGTTCAAGGTATGTTTAATATGGTTGATAAAAAATCCAGTTTTTTTGGTTCTTGGGATGAAGAAATATCTGTGGAATTTCAGAGTCTAATTTCTCTTTTTGTTGACTTGAAGATCAAAGTACAATCTTACATTAATATTTATAGCCCAAAGTTAGCCTACTGACCTTTATTCTAGGAACCAAAAATAAATCTAGCTACCTTAGAAATAGAAGCTCTTGAATACGTATCTGCTAATCTAATCGCATACCCACCAGTTACTTAAGTTAAGAGTAGGATCTCCTTTGGGAATCTGGATACAGCTGGATTTGTTATACAGCTGTGTAACTTACTTGACTCATTAATTACTATGTTTTCTACAAAATACACAAGATGACCTATTATATTAAGGCATGCAGTATACCATGAAATGTTGATGGGCATAGTTGTCAATAGCGCCCGTGGCACCTGCTATAGAGAATAGTGTAGTATACAGGTGAAGGGTCGCTACAGACCTTGTAGTGATAAATAGCGGATCAGATGATTGATGATCACGTATTTTAGCTATTTTAGCACTTCTATTATTTTATATATAATAATTGGTGTGTTGAATATAGTTTTTATCTTTTTTTTTTTAATTTTTCTACCCCTCTATCGCTAAACTTGAAATAGCGGGCACTATTTCGTCGCTATCACTACTTAGCATGCAGGTAGCATGTCGCTATTGCTACGTAGCATACAGGTAGCATGTCGTTATGGACTTGATGGGATCGTGGCTACCCTAGCGATTTAGGTACCCGTCTGCTATTCGCGATTGACAACTATGGTTGATGGGAAATAAGTGTTGCATAGTTTGGCAATTTGGGACTAGTAATATGATTAAAGAGTGGATTTTTTAGGTTTCTTATATTGAAATAATCACATTAAAGCTAGTAATATTTACTAGATTAAAGGTTTTTATATTTTTTTTACCACCAAACTGTTGTGGCTAGCATTTGATGATTCAGTCGCTTGCTGCAAAAGTAAAGGCCTCAGTACAGATGTGTATGGCTTACAAGCTCCTCTTCTTTGCACACTAAATCTCACATACGAATGTCGAATCTTGACTCTTGTGAGGGAGGGAGTTTATGTTTAGATTATTATACGACAGTTACCATTACATGTTGACTGCAGCTTACTTCAGTATATTAGATATTCACTTGCGTTATAAATGTAAGAAAGACCCAGATTAACCTTGTTTTGATCAATGGCCTTAATGATGATCTTCAAAAGCCTTCATTAGTCCTGCTACATCCTTTAAGTTACTATTTTCAGTGGCTTACGCTGTTGCACTCTTATATCCACCCCAAACTAAGGAGCTTAACATTCCAACATCAAATAAGCTGCTTTGTCAATCATAAAAACTCAGTACTTGTTTACAAGTTGATTACAAATCTTTTTTTTTTTTTTTTTTTTTTTTTTGCGTAGAGGTGGTGGGGAGTTGTCTACTCGAGACTTGCAAAAGATGGTCCAAGCATTGCCACAATATAGTGAACAAATCGACAAATTATCCCTTCATGTTGATGTAAGTTCACCGAACATATCACTTTCCAGTTACAATATGGCTTCCGAAGCTTTCTGTTTCACTTACCAACATATCTGTAAATGGTATCGTCTACTTGTGGCAGAATTTGATTCAATATACTAGACATTCATGTTTACTCATGTTTCAGTTTTAAACTATTTCTTGATTCAAAACTCCATTGCTTGTATTTTGGTAGTGTCCCACACAATTCATAGGAGAAAGAAATTATCTAATGTAACTGGAATAATTGTGTATTAATATGATTGCTACAGATTGCTGCAAAGATTAATAGCATTATAAGGGAGTCGGGCCTTAAAGAAGTGGGGCAACTAGAACAAGACCTTGTATTTGGAGATGCGGGAACGAAAGAGGTCATCAATTTCCTTAGAATGAAACCGGTGAGTTATAAATGTTATCTAGTTTAATCAGAACCACAAACATCATCAATGGTCTATGCACACTGTTAGAATCGCTAGGATTGAACACACACGAAACTGAACACACACACACGAAAGCAATAAACGACACGAAGATTTAAAGTGGTTCGGTCAGCTGACCTACGTCCACTGTGCTGCAACTAGGGTTTCTTTATTATTCAGGTGCTCAAGGAATTACAAGTACAATGATATCAATATATAGAGACTAATCTAGGGTTAGGAAACTTGTTCCCCAAGTTAGGCCCAAGCCCACATAGAGATAACTAGGGCCGGCTAAATTAAAACCCTAATTTAACTGCCTAATATGGGCCGACTCAAAGCTAGGGTCGGCCGCCCTCCCTTGATCGGGCCTCCACACCAATTAGCCCAACAATCTCCCACTTGGAGGCTCGAACAACTCCCAATAGTCTTCAAAATTTGTACATCTTGTAATCTTCCTTTACCACCTAGTTGCAGCAGCCTTCTCAACAATTAACCTGAAGGCACGTTGAAGCTCCCACTGAGCCTCAACTCATCAGTCACAACCTGTGACTCGTTCTCTGTCCCTGTCGGCTCCCACTTAAACGAACTGCCGAATCCTGAAAAATCCTGAGAACACACACTCTCCAATACAAGCAAGAGATTCTCTGGAGAGACTTTTCCATTTGGAATTCTGGTCTTTTTAACCCACTGTCGCCCTGAAACTGTAACTGAAACACGCCTTGCGCTCCCACTGTCACAATGTCCCCCGACTGGTTTGAACTTCCAAACACGTTCATCCCGAATCTTCCTTGTGACTCTAGGTTTCTCTCATGCAAAGGAAACCTTCTTCTGTCCCTGAGATTCTGTGAACTCGACTTTGTTTTTCTTCAGAACTGGAACATCACTTCCTTCTGATGGTATACTGACCATGTATAATGAGCCTCTTTTCTTTCCACGAGCCATGACCATATTCCCTTTGACAACCTTCCACTGTCCATTCCCGAACTTAACTTCATATCCCTGATCATCCAACTGGCCAACAGAAATCAACAACCTCTCCAGACCTGGAATAACCCTGACATCTCTTAAAGTCCACGAACCAACTGAAGTCTTCAAAACAAAGTCACCCATGCCCGTAACATCAAGTACCTCATCGTTCGCCAGTTTTACCTTTCCAAAGTCACCTTCTTTCAGATTCTGCAGTGCTTCACTGCTGTGGGTAGCGTGAAATGAAGCACCAGAATCCATGACCCAGGAATCCACACTGCTCTCCACACTACAGACTAACGCATCATCATCATCATCACTGTAGTCTCCTGCAGAGTTTATTTCTTTCTTCTGTTTCGAACACTGATTCCTAAAGTGTCCTACTTCATTGCAATTCCAACATACCACATCTTCCGAACCTTAGACACACTCCTCCTCTTGCTCTGACGACTTTCACGCTGATTCTTTCTTCCTCTGGCCTCTGTACTCAACAAAGAACTCGAAGACTCACCTGAACCACAACGTCGAGCATCCTCTCCCAAAATAAGATCCTGCATCTTCGCAAATGTGAATTTACTCGATTCCGAAGTGCTAGTAACTGCAGTTACGGTTCCGGACCAACTATCAGGCAATGAGGATAATAACAGTAGGGCTTGAACCTCATCATCAAACTTAATATCGACAGACACTAAGCGAGACAAGATTGAGTTTAGGTTATTAATGTGATTTGTTACCGAGTCACCCTCCTTCATCCTGGTATTCACAAGCTCTCGAATAAGATAAACCTTATTTGCTGCAGAAGGCTTCTCATACATGTTAGATAATGCTTCCATCATACCGTTAGCTGAGGTCTCCTTCTGGATGTTATAGGCAACATTCTCTGACAGAGAAAGCGTTATCACTGCTCTGGCTTTCTTATCCAACTTCACCCAATCTGCTTGTGGCATATCTTTTGGCTTCTCACCCTCAAGCACTACATCTAAGTCTTTCTGACAAAGTAGTGCCTCAATCTGCATCTTCCACCAACCAAATTTATTCCCATCAAACTTCTCTATTACAACTTTTCCGTCTACAGCCATGTCAATGACTAAACGAAACACTAGTTATGGATAAACAGAGATAACGCAGCAAATCAATCTATTTAACACGCAGCGGAATAACGAACTTGATAATCAAAACTGAAACTTTAACTGAAACGATAAAACCTGACAAATGCGGTTGACTCAGGTTCTAGGTTTCTGTAGTCGGTCTCTTTGATTCAGCAAAACTGTTCTTCTGCAAAATAGATCTCTGATTTCGGCTGATTCAGGACTGGTTGTTAAAGCTTTCGAAAAAAAAACGGAACCTAAACCTTCTTCTGTGACGGCGGAGAAAACCCTAACGGCGGCGGCGGAACCCTAGCAAAGCTGGGTGGCAGCGGCGGCGGTTGACTGGGTGGCTGACGACGAAAGAACTGAAGGTGGCGGTTCTCGTGTTCTCGTGTGATCCCGATAAAGAGCTAAAGATCTGATACCAGTTGTTAGGATCGCTAGGATTGAACACACACGAAACTGAACACACACACACGAAAGCAATAAACGACACGAAGATTTAAAGTGGTTCGGTCAGCCGACCTACGTCCACTGTGCTGCAACTAGGGTTTCTTTATTATTCAGGTGCTCAAGGAATTACAAGTACAATGATATCAATATATAGAGACTAATCTAGGGTTAGGAAACTTGTTCCCCAAGTTAGGCCCAAGCCCACATAGAGATAACTAGGGCCGGCTAAATTAAAACCCTAATTTAACTGCCTAATATGAGCCGACTCAAAGCTAGGGTCGGCCGCCCTCCCTTGATCGGGCCTCCACACCAATTAGCCCAACACACACATGTATGTTCATATATAAAAACACGTCATTCGGTTCCTACGTTTCTGAGGAGCTACCTCTTCATGCAGGATGCCCCTCGTGAAAGTAAATTGCGGTTATTAATGATCTATGCAGCAACTCATCCAGATAAATATGATAGCGACAAACTTACAAAGTTAATGGAGGTTATCCTCTTTCCATTCTATATTGTCTTTTGTTCATACTTTAGGGGTGCAAACGAGCCAAGCCGAGCCCGATTAACTTATGAGAGCTCGTGCTCCGCTCGTTTATTATCTATTAATTAGTATTATTAAATACAATTAATATAAATAATAGACTCGTTTAGGCTCTCGAGCTCGATAAGTGAAGCTCGGGCTCGTTAACTAAACAAGCTTATTATTAGGTTCGGGCTCGACTTGTAAACAAGTTTTCATAAGCTCGGCTTGGCTTGTTTACTAAACAACTTTAAATAAGGGGTAAATGTTATTAAATATTAATATAAACTAATATTACGATAAGGCTCGACGAGCCTGACGAGCTTCACATGCCAAGCTCGAGCGCAGGCTCGATAAATAAACAAGCTTTATTTTAGGCTCAAGCTCGGGCTCTATAAGGCTCGGCTCGTTTCGAACTTTTTCTTGAGCCGATTTCAAGTAGCTCGCGAGTCGCGAACTGGTCAGCTCGTTTGCACCCCTACTTATGATGGAATACAAATTTACCTGTAATTATGAAAATTATAGAAACTGTATTCATGGAATATGGAAAAATCATTTTTTCGTATATGTTTTGCAGTTAGCAAGACTCCCCCCTGATGATATGAACGCTGTATATAACATGAGATTTTTGGAGGGATCATCAGATTCTAAAAAGAGTTCGATTGGTGGTTTTTCGTTAAAATTCGATGTTGTCAAGGTATATGCATGGTTGTGTTATAAGTAGGCAGTAGGCTTCCAGTTCATATCTGAATGCCATTTCTTGTTATTAATTCAGAAGCGGCACGGGTTGAGAAAAGACCGTGTTGGTGAAGAATCAACTTGGCAGTTGTCAAGGTTTTATCCTATGATTGAGGAATTAATCGAAAAGCTTAGCAAAAACGAACTACCAAATAACGATTACCCTTGTATGAACGATCCAAGTCCCACTTTTCACGGGAGATCACAGTCCGAGTCAGCAAAAATGGTTGACCCTCCACCTGCTCATTCAATGAGATCCAGACGTGCAGCAACATGGGCCCGGCCTCGAGATTCCGACGACGGGTATTCAAGGTTTGTCATATTTGTTGTTACTTTATCAGAATTGCTCGTCTTTGGTCAATGAAAGTAAATAACAGTTGACCCTTTTTCTCCATAGCAGTGACTCCGTTTTGAGACATGCATCCAGTGATTTTAAAAAAATGGGTCGACGTATTTTTGTTTTTATTGTTGGTGGAGCAACAAGATCAGAGGTAAGAATTCCTATTTTTCTAAAACTTATCCGTCTTTACGTCAAACATAGAAAACCTTACATTACATCCCTATTGCTCTCAGCTGCGGGTTTGTCACAAGTTGACAAATAAATTGAAGAGAGAAGTTGTTTTAGGTTCTTCTAGTCTTGACGACCCTCCACAGTTCATCACGGTCAGTAACTTCAGTACCTTTTAATGTAAATTGTATGTTTGCTGATACGTGCTTTACATGAATTTGCAGAAACTTAAGCTGCTGACAACTGCAAATGAACTCTCATTGGACGATCTTGAAATTTAGGGAGGCATTTGTGGTTGTTGCATCGGGTGTGTAACCCGAGTCTCTTATCTCCATTATTTCTTACCATCTGACAACTGATGTAATATTTATCCCAAACTTCTTGTTCCTGTCAAGACACATAAACTTGAGGTTTGTCTTCTAAAACTGCCCCCTCGACGTTTAACAGGCGTGTAGCTTGAAAGATTATTCGATGTGAATAATTGGTTACCATAACTAGTATATGTATCGTGAATATTCAACCCATTTCGTTTGTCACTTGCCTAACAGAAACTCAGCTTCTTATCTTACATAACATTTTTTCAATTTTGCTTCACAAAATCTCTATGTTGATCTAATCTAGTTAATAGGTGGCTAAAGAAGGGTAAAAAACATGTTGCACATGCTATAATAATTTTCTTGATGATGGATATGAGGATGATATCATATCCCATCCGGTCCATACAATCTCCTAATCACTATCATGATTGATACGTCGGCCATAGAGCAACACCACAACCGGCCAATAGTACACGCCAACTACATTCTACGAGCCCACAACTCGTAGGGTCATATCATTAAGCAAGATCTTACACACAACGCTCTTCTAAGTTCCAACACAAGTATACCATATACCAACCAACTCAATATAATGTTTAGGATACCATGTCACATAGTGCGCGAACAGTGTCGGGCATGGTAGTCCTACATACCCCAGTTAAGAGTCAAATGTCAGACCAATTTAGATAAGAGGTCTTAACCATTCAGACTTGGTATAATGTTTAACCATTCAGAGGCAAATGTTTGACTTTTTCAGACATTTGCTTGCAAATCGAACATTCTGAACCATTAAGTGATAAACCAGTAAAATGTTTTATAAAAATGATATTAGCAAAAAGAAAACGAGTCCTAAAAGCATGAAAATAGAGCATCAAATGAGGAGACAATATTAGCTGGCTAGCTTGGAATAGAATAGCAATGAAATGAAAGTAAATCACAAGGGTAAGAAAAAAGGAAATATATTAAAAAAAAAAATCCACTACAACTACAAAGTACCTTGTAGCATTATTTTGATTCCAAATACATCACATTTCAATCTTTTATTATTGGTGGTGGCCCATTCTCTCATTCCGTACAATTTTTATGGACCAATTTTACGTAAAGCTCGACTACTCAACCGTTCTTGCTTTGATTCCTTTCTTTTTGTATTTGCCATTTCTTAACTTCGTGGGTAATTAATGTTATTGGGGGTGGGGCCAATATCAAACGTGAACCGTGGGTTTGTAATGTATCTATACTGACATCAAATAAATCTTTCGACCCAAAGGTTTGGGCAAATTAAGGTTGAGTGGTTTGACTATACGAAGGTTTCAGACATTTGGTATGTGATATAAGTAATACCCTTTTGTTGAAAAATCATTTCGTGATTTATATATACACAATCATTTCGTGATTTATATACACACTAGGTTAAAAACCTGTTTATTACACTGGGTTGAATTAATTGAAAAATCATTTCGTAATTTATATATACACAAAATCATTTCGTGATACATATATACACACACTAGGTTAAAAACCTATTTACTACACGGGGTTGAATTAATAAAATATTGAATAGTTATTCATAAACGGAAAAATAATAAAGGAAATAGTTGAGAAAAGAAATATTCAATAAACAAAAGAAATGAGGAAAGTTATGAATTAATACTATTAATTAATTTGGGGAAGAAGCGAAAAATACGATTTAACATTATTATTTTAAAGGAGACAGGCTAGGACATTAAAATTGCATGTATTCGTAAATAAAAAAATTATGTGTAAGTTTATCATTTATACATGTGTAAAAATTTGTTAAAAAGTAATTTAGAAAGTATAGATGAATTAATTAGAGAGTATACTCTTTTTACTGTAGTGTTTTTTTTAATAACCGGTGACATTACCATGCTTCGCAACGGGCCGGCGAAAATTTGGTTCGTATCGTTCCGGCTTGTTATGGTACTGACACTTGCTATAGTTACCAAAAATAGTCATAATATGCTTATTAAAAGAATTTTGACATGTGTTACATCGATTGAAAAACATAAAAACAAATACCGGTCCCGCTAAAACTGACACCGGTATCGATGTTGTTCGGTCATAATCGATGCAGTTCGTCAGGGTATTACCCATGAAAAAACACTATATTTCTAATACAAGTCTGTGATCATCGAAATTTATACTGAACTACACACACCCCGTGTATTCAGTATTTTTTAAAGGTTAACAATCACAAGTTATCCATAGAAAATCAAATTAAATATGTTAGAACATATATTATTTATAGTGTAAGGGGTTTTAAAAAATTAAAGAGTAGTGCAAGGGGTTTAAAAAATTAAAGGGTATGGGCACAATACCAACACTCTGAAGAACACTTTATCTCTTATACTCATTGTCAACAAAATTAATACGGAAATAAACATAGTCGTATATTCTGTTTTTTTTTTCTAAATTAAGGACACAAGTTATCTGAGAGGAAGGAATATTAGATGAGTTAAAACTTATATTATTTATAATATGAAAGGTGTAAACAAATTAAAGGGGTTTGTAAGGGGTTTAAAAATATAAATAAGTAAATAAAGCGATAAATAATAATACAATAAAAATCAAAGTTTGAAGTTACTCTAAATGTGTAAACTTTTTAATATAGTATATAATAATGGCAGCATGAATATTTTTTTCTTGATTTCTTAAGATTTTCATAATATTTAAAACTTTTATATTTAAAATTTGTATTTGAATCCCACACTATCAATATATACAATTGCACCTTTCAAGTTTTTTTTTGGAATTATACATAGGTGTACATTATCAAACATATATTTACGATACTTGGTTTTCAATTTTAAACACATTTACACATATGCACATTAGAAAAAAAAACATATCAAGAATCATAACTTCTCTTTATATGCATACATGTACAATCATTTATACATATTTGTACATATATGTACGTACAATTCTTATTTTTCAATTTTAAGCATCTATATACATATATGCATAGTTAAAAAAAACTTGAAGGCTAAGGGGTGATTTAGTAAAAAAACATATGTTTTTTTGCTTAGGAAAATATGTGATCTAGAATGGTTCTCAATTACTACAGTGATTCTCACACGATCCTAAATCCCCCATGTATGTATGTATGTATGTATGTATGTATGTATGTATGTATGTTGGGATAACAATGTCTTTAATGCTAATTGTGATAAATTATGAGACACAAATAATCCACAGTTTTGATAAGATTGAAATTAAGAACATGTGTTATTAGGTTGTTGATAAACAATTTGCATATACCACATTATACACGTCCTAATACACTTAATGTATACACCATGAATGTAATTGAAGAGTTTGAAGTAAAATTAAGAATTGATTAAAGATGGAAGATTAGGATCAACATACATCAATTAGTTAAAGACTAATGAAGATCCATGGCAATTAACAGGTATCTATTGAAGATCAAAGTAGATACATGTCAAAGATTATGATTCATGAGCTTACAAAAATCAACATAGAAAAAACGACATCTCCAAGTTAAGATCAAAGGCGAACCGACAAATGAATCACTTCGGAATCAAGAAAGGTATAACAAAATGGTTTTCATATAATCACAGCTAACTAATACAAAATATGATTTTTGTGAAGACATGATGTTTTCCTAAAGATATTTTATAAAACATCAAAACAATACTTATAGCACATATTATAAAATTTAGATTTCATTTGAATTTTAAATCTAGGTGGTGGATGAATCTTACTAAACGAAGTAAGGATTCCAAGTTCATCCACATCAAAGACACAACAATGCCTTATGTGATTTAAGGACAAACAATTCGAGAAAGCATCTTAACCTTTTACGAAATCTCAGAATTGAAGTTACCATTTTCATGTTAAAACTTGTTTTCAACTTGAGTGGTTAAATGGTATCCTCTTGAGACTCGAAAATCTGATAAAAATGTGTAAAAATGGATATGCAAAAGTGGATTGGACAATTCACAACACAAAACAACAAACAAACCATTAATAACCATCATGATCGATGGTAACAATTACCAGACCAACAATTCTGGTTTGTGGTTTTTTTGTGCCTATAGATAGGACATCCCCTTTCATCCCAATTCAACCATTTTGCTCTAAACTCTTTGTAATATCATTCAAAGTTATACCTTTCTCTTTCCTTTGTGATTCAAACATCAATCTAAAGAGATAATCAAGATCAAGCTCAAGAGAAAAACAGGAGAATTGTTATACAACTAAGCTTTAATTCTGTATTGAGCATTGTATTATGAGTATTATATCTTAAGAGACATCACTAAGGTTGTTTAGTGATTAGAGATAGTAGTGATCATTACAACATAAGATTACTGAGATAAAGTAGGTAATCATTCCATTGAAAGAGTGAGTCGTTTGTACAAGGTGAGATCACGACCTTTGCTTAGTGAGATTGTAACATTCGACCCCCTGTACCACCATCCTGAACAACATAGAAGTGGCTCTGATACCATTTGAAACAGCCGACCCCTCTTACCACCACTATTGTTCGGTTTGCCTCCGATGGATTGCCCATCCAGGAACTCACAGATTTGTTTTTGGTTGCCTTGATAGAGACTCTCCAGTAGATCACCCATTCTAGTACTACCCTCACCTGAGTACGCTTAATTACGGAGTTTTCATGTGCTCCACAACCAACTAAGCCCAAAACGCGTTTGCGATTTAAAAAGTATGGTATTTCTTATGAACTAAGAATCTCTCATGGCCATGACCGATGTAGGATTTTGCCCAGGGTGTTACAATTGTCCATATTAATCTTCTCTGTATCGTTACAAATACGTTGATATGTGATCCCTATCGTTTAGGAAGACGACTAGTGGAGCAACTCTCGATTGGAGGATCGTGGAGAGGACGTAGGTGGAATAGTTAACATTAATTAAACCTTTATAATCGATTATGTCGTTCCTTCCCTTAATTTCTTTTGTTACTCGCATTTGTTAATTTTTAATTGATTACTTGTCTAGTTGGGTTCCAAACAAGTGTTACCTATTTTTGTGATCAAATTAGAAACTTAGCTTCTCACGTTGCCATAGATTCTCCGGAAGAAGGAAATCGATTTTGCCCTAGTTGTAATGACTGAGCTTGCTCCTTGCCGATGAAGAATGTTTTGAAAGCAACCTAAAAGCGGTTAGCTTCGCTCTAGTCAACCTTCTAGCTAGTCAAGAGCTTTGATTACTTTGATTTCGCCTCGCATCCACCATACCGATAGGAAGCGGGGTGAGGGTTTGAATTTATAACTAATATGCAATATGCAATTTTTTGGACTGAAGTCTGATCCTTGCTAACAATCAAGATTCAAGATATAATGTTATCTTCAATATATTTATTATATAGTATATACACACGTACATAATTTATCGTTCTTAACATATTCGGTCTTCAAATGTTTGTCAATTCAATATAATAATTGTTGGATCATCAAATTTTCAACAATAATGTATAATTTTATGGATAAGAAATATACATAATGGCAATCACATAAACAATATCTCTATTCAAATCACGTTAAATTTCTAAAACACTTTCAAAATTTCTTAGGCCTACAATATTATAATTGTTCGATAATATATACAGGTTTGTCTTTGAAAGATTAGGGTTTGCAATTCAGAAGGGAGTGGCGGCGCAGCTTGTTGTCCGTCTACATTCTGTTTTGATGTAACTTGACAAGATTTAAAATCATATATCTTTAAGTGAAACAACATAATAATTAGTTAAAAACAAAACAAAAAATATATATGGTTATCACATGAGTTAATTAAACATCACTTTAACTTAGTACTTAAATGGTGGAAATGGCGTGGCAGCCTTTTAAATTATTAGGAGGTGGCTTTATTACAAAAGTGGAATTGTGATATACCACCCATCCTTTTTCAATTACTCCTTTCTAATCATCAATTTGTATCACTCATATTATATATACCCCTCTCTCTATATATGTAATCATCAATTTGTATCACTCATATTATATATACCCCTCTCTCTATATGTGTGTGTGTTTTGAGGGATCCATACAAAAAATATATATTCTAAGAACATGTAGGAAAAAAGACTAATCATTTGTAATTTCAATCTTGAAAATTCTAAGAATAAAAGAAAATAGTATAAATGGTTGTTTGTTTCAGACATCTCACTGTTTCAGACATTTTACTAGTTCAACACTTAATAGTTCAGACTGTTTGTTTCGCGAACAGATGTTTGAATGGTTAAGACATATGCTTCTGAATGATTAAGCATTATACTGAGTCTGAATGGTTAAGACCGCTTATCTGAATTGGTCAGATATTTGCCTCTGATAGTTAAGCATTATACTGCCTCTTACTGGTTCAGCACTTAATAGTGTAGACCTCTTACCGATTCAGCAGTTACCCATTCAGAAGTTACCAAACAGTCCCCTAAGTATAATTTTTATTGTTTCGAATTCATCTTTTATGAAATTAAAAAATATGAACAAATCAGTGATTGCTATATATGCGTAGATTATATTATAAGTGATGAAAAATTTGTAGCCTTATGAACAATAAATTTGATGACTTTTATTAATATAACTTATACATTAGTATGTAAAAAAATACAAATTACTGATAAAAAAATTATCAATTTAGATTCGTATTTTTGTTCTAATGATTTAGTGAATTTGGTGTATATATATATCATATTTAAAAACCAAATACCACACGTATAAAGGAAGAAAAAAAAGCTGACATATATCATGATGAAATAGGCAAAGATTTAGCATTGGATTGGAATAATTATGATTACATAAACAGTTTTTATATTGTTTAATGATTTCAAATGATGATAAAATCAAGCATAAAATATTCCTTAATTGACCATTTTAAATAACACAAACTTTACTTTTATAAACTTTTTTTTTCTTTAAATACCAAGACAAATAACACATTTGAATCCGGAACTTGTGTGTTGCTTCATGCCGACACTCCTCTTCCCATCTTTGGCCCTAAAACTTTTTTTTCTTTGCAATCATGACCTACGACCTATATGTATTTAAATAATAATCATTATAATAAACAATGATTTAAAAAATTAAAAAAATGAGATTTTGTTTTACCCCTTTGAATTTGCAAGATTTTGCACTTAGGCCCTTCCAAGTTTCTAGGTTTTTGATTCTTGTACATGTTGTAAAACACTTCCAAAAGGAGAAAATTATTCTCATAATTGTCTTTATCTTTTCCTTATAAACCAATTCTTAATCATCAATAATAACAATCATTGAACATAGCCAAAAAAACAATGTAAGCACAAATTGTTACATATTATTTTCAGAAAATTGATGCAAAATTAAGAATTTTCTCTACTTTAGCTACCAACAAGATTAAGAATGTTACAACTATCTTCAAACAAAAAAGAAATTACCCATTTTAACCTCCAAAGATATGATCAAACTAAAAAAGATGACCCCCTTCTATAACTACCAAAGGTGCCAAAAACTTCTAAAAGAGCAATTAAACAACTACCCTAAGTAGAAGTCAAAGAATCTAAAGAAAAATCCTAAATAAGCTATAGATTATAATCATCAAAAGCAAGAAAGAACAAAGAGATGGATTTTCACAAAGAGGATGCATCAAACATAACCTCATTGAGCACATCATCCTCTCGACTCGCTATCGAGAAAAATTCGGCGTCTTTCTCTTCGTCGTTTGAAAAATCTCGTCTCTCGAGTTTAGAATGGGCGGCGATGAATATCAACTTTTGTGCCTTATCGATCCCGTTTCTTGATTTAGCCCATCTACATAAAGATGAGTTCCATTTGAACCCACATGAAGTGGCATGAAGGAAGATCAACCTCACCGCCACTTTCCTTAAAGACTTGAAATCGGTTAGATATGTTTCCCAAACAAGTCGGCTACTTTGTGGGTTAGCTATCTTCATTTTACCGGTTATGGGGTCTCTTTGTTTCAACTGGACTGCTTGTGCGTACACGGAGTCAAGCCCTTCGGTTCTCCATTTCATTAGCTCCATTAACGCAATGTGAGCTTCTTCGCGTGAAACGAGCCTTGTTATAAGCTTGTCAACGTCTTTTTCTTGTGCGGAAGTCAAGCATTTGAAAGGAGGCAAGTATTTCCCACTTATGTCCCGAATCAAATAAAAGGGATCAAGAATGAATGCAGCCGCCCATGCAGGGTGATAGTTTCGCTTAAACCTTTTATCAAAAACCTTGTCTACATGATTCTCATTGATATGATACTTCCCACACCATTCCCTAATCTTCACTCTAAGCTCCTCCCAAAGCGGCAAGCATTGCCCGATTCTCGGCTTTTCTTTCTCGATCTCTTGAGCCATTCCTTTGATCAATCTAACCAACGAATGAACGGCCTCTAATTCATTCCAAAACTGAGACCTCATCATTTCCTCGATTTCTTTCCCCGTTTGATCCTCCATCGACACTATCTTGCAACTATCATCAAGGAAAACCAACTGCAACGCTCTCGCTGAGCTTAACACATCTTCCACCATTTGAAACACTGGCTCGAACTCAACCCTCCCAATCCCACCACCACCATACGGCACTCGCAACAATGCCGCCCTACCGTACTCTTGCAATTGATATTTAAGGAAAGAATGTCTAATTTGAGACTTGGTGTTCACAAAGTTTGCAACTTTCAAACAATTATCAGCCACATTGTGAAACAATGGTAGTTCTTTGCTAAAATCTTTAATCAACTTATTAACCCCTTGAAATTGACAAGAAAGATTAACCATCCAATGATGTTGATTCTCAAGATTCCTTAAAGCTTTACTCTTAAACTTATCAGAAACAATCCCTACACATTGTTCCAAATTATTCCCACAAATGTCACAAATTGTTTCCCACAAAACATCCTCAGCATACTTAGAAAAAACATAACCACCTGTAAACACCCCTCTTCTAAACACACTAGTCCCATTAGGCAAATTCACACACAAATTCACCAAATTTTCAACCTCACTTGAACAACAACTAACCTTCGACTTCCACCCGTCCGACGAAATCTGAAAAAACAACGCATCACGAATCCGATCTTCCGACTCCGCTTTCGCCTCTTTATACCTCAAATCAATCCTCTCACCCGCGAGATCACGCCGCGTTATCCCCGGCAACCCGAGTTGGTTTAAGAAGCTCTTGAACTTTGGATGCTCTAAACTTGAAAAGGAAACCAACCCACAATTCTCATACACCCAATTTGCTAACAACTCTAGTGATGAATCTATTTGGGCCTTTGTCAATACTTGACCCGGTGATGACCCGGGACTCTTTAACTTCTTTACACTATCTTCCAACTTTGCTAATGCCCCTAAATCTTCCTTCCCCCCTGACAACACAACATGTTGTTGTGGATGTTGTTGTGGTTGTGGGTGTTGTTGGTGGTGGTGGTGGGCAGGAGAGTACAACCCACCACCTCCACCGCCAACCGTTACAACGGTTGCGGACGAAAATGCAGGAACAGAATCGGGTCGGGTCGGGTAAGAAACATCAACAGAAAATCTAGGAGGTTCAATCATAGTAATAGGGGCAACAGAATAAGTAGTTTCAGAACTATTCACCTTAAAGCCACTCCCCCTCCGGCCACCGGAGCTGTTACGTTTCCGGTGGTTCTGCGGCGGCGACACCACACCCACCGAAATCGGATTCGGACCCGGACTCGAATCCGAATTAAAATTCGGGCAAGTCCCTCTTTTCAAATGCTCAGAAGCGGTTCTAGACGGATTCGAAGCGGAAAAAACCGCTTCACATAAACAACACCGGAGTTTAACCGCTTTTGGTAAACCGGTTTCCGGGTTATGAACCAAAACCGGTTCTAAATGAGCCCAATACCATGCTCCTTTACCTTTAACCGCTTTTGTACGGACCATCACTAACCCTTCATACCGTTTGTGCACAACTTTTACTGCCATCTCATCGGTTGTTAACTCCGTTGGTGGTGGTAGTGGAACTAGCTGGGTAATGGCGGTGTTGGTGTTGGCCGGCGGAGACGGTGGTTGTTGGGTGGTGGCTGTGTTACTGTTACTGTTAGTCACGGCCGCCATTATTGTACTAACTTTTTATTGAAAAATAGTTCAAGAAAAAATATGGGTATTGTAAAAAATAATATTTTACGATGGGGGGTGTGAGAAGAATCGAATCTTGAGGTTGTTTTGGAGCATAATGTTTTTTTGGGTGGTGGTTAACGGTGGTTGATGGTGGTGAAGAAAGAAATAGTTCAAGAAAAAATATGGGTATTGTAAAAAATAATATTTTACGGTGGGGTGTGTGAGAAAAATGGAATCTTGGGTTTGTTTTGAAGCATTTTCTTTTTAATTATTTTGGGGGTGGGGGTGGCCGGAAAATGAGGTGGTTGTGGTTGATGGTGGTGGAGGAAGGAGACTAAAAGTGGGTTAAAATAAGTTATTTGGAAATGGAATTTTGGGTAGAGACTGACAGAGAGTTCGTGCGGAGTCAACAGGGGGTGTGTTTGTGTGTGTATATTAAAGAATTGTTACTATTAGTTGTGGGGTACTTTTCACTGTTTTTGTGTCAGTTTTACACGCGCTCATTTGTACACCTATTTGTTTCTTTCCTAAGTTGTATTACAAGTCCCTCTACTATGTTTTTTAAGTTAGAAGATTATACGTTTTCGGTCGGTACCAGTTCAGTTTGTTATGATATTGATACGATAACATTACTTGGTAAAGTTTATAGTACCAAGTTTGATTACAACTTCATTTTCGGTAATATTTAGATCTGAAAACAGTTATGTATTCAACTATTTTAAAAGGGATATTGGATTTAAATAATCTCAACTTTCATAAATTGGACGATAACACTTCCAACTTTGAATTTGTACCTACACCAATCCTGACTTTCAACTTATTATTCGATAGCACTCTCAAACTAACCCAACACATCAGCTGTCATGTCATCAAAGAAGTCAAGTCAGATGGCACATCGGTACCACGTCATCAAAAAAGCCATGTCAGTTAGTTTGGGAGTGTTATTGGCCAATAAGTTGAAAATTAGGAATGGTCTGGTACAAATCAAAACTTGGGAGTGCTATCAGCCAATTGGTGAAAATTGAGGTTATTTAAATCCAATATCCTTTTTTAAGTTAACGAACGAAAGTTATAAAATTAATAAAAACCAAATAGGTTAAAGTCGTATGCTATTTATAGTATAAGAAGTGAAATTTAAACAAATGTTCACACCGATCTATGGAGTGGAATTCGGTCGGTTCGAACGGTACTTATACGAGACTGGTACGACAGCAACATTAGGTACAACAACCAGAAGAGAAAATAACAAAATAAAGTCGTGAATGATCGTCAGAATACCAACACGTGTTTTCCATCAATCGAAAACGTAAAAATAAATATTGGTATCGTTTTCAACGATATTGACAACGCTAAGATATCGGTATTGGTTCGTCATATACATAATTTTAATAAGGTACCATATTATGCTTCTTTTAAAATTATGTGTTATTAAAATCAAAATATGACAACCAGTAGTTGATGAATTTGATCTAGAATTTGATCTAGAAGAGGAGCCTATTTCTAAAGAAGACAAGAAGACAGGGTGCTGATAGGAAAGAAAATAAAAGAAAGGACGAAAAGTAGAATATATGTTTTATAATTTATTGGTTTAAGAAATTAAGTCGGAATTTGACAAATTAGTCACTGTTAAGTATTTGACTAATTCGATAATCAAGCACTAATGAAAGTAGAGTGAAAAATATCATTAAAAAATATACATTTTCTAAAGGTATAAAGAAATTATACATTTAACAAAAGTAAATTCTAGAAGACTGCACAATGTATATTGACAAATAGTCATAGGACCACAGATTACATCCAATACTCCGTTTTTTAATTTTTTCTTGAAATAAAATAACAAGTTTTTTTTAATATTTTATTAAACAAAATTGTTTATAACTTCCTTGATATGATACTCAAGTCAATATTACTTGCTCAAAGTTTACGAAATCGTTTAAATATATAAATTATAAATTATAAAATATAAAAAGAACTAATTTAAAACAAAATGGGGTTATGCTTTGTTTTTGGTGTGAATTTATACCTTTAATAAAATATAAAGTTTAAAATGAATAAAATATAAAGTCAAGAGTAGTAAATAAATAAGTGAATGAGATTTTAAAAATAAGAAAAATAAATTGAGAATCATTTTATGAGAGTAAATGAGATTATAATGTTGATTTGAAGCTAGTTATTGAATTTGTTTGGGATTATTGTTCTTTGCATACATTAAAAAGGTAAACATTATTGTGCGATAAACTTTTGAAGAGAGGTAACTTTCATCAAAAGTAAAGACATACACTTTATTTTTATTTTTGCTCATCCTAAAAGATAACCAAATTGGTATTTTAGTATCATGAAAAGGTAAACTTATGACACAATTTTTTTCTTGATATGGGTGCTTGCTTTTACGAAACATTATGATAAAAAAATCCATATATAAAACGTTTTTTCCGTATAATTTGGATTTCTTCAATTTTAAACCCCAATATACACCACAAGTACTCCATAAAAAAATATAAGAGTTAAAGTGTGCTTTGCGTCTCTATGGTTTGTTCACTTTTATCATTTTAGACCAAATTTTAAAATTGTACTATTTTCCTTTTGACATTTTCGAAACGTGTCATTCAAGTCAAAAAAATAACCCAGTTAAAAAAACTCATAATTCAGTTATCACAGAAACGTAAATGACGCATAAAATATGGGGACGAAAATGTCACATAACTTTAAGATTTTTTATATTTTTTATATTTCTTATTAGTATTTATTATTATTATTAATAAAAAGAAATTTAAAAAATAAAAAAAATCTTGAAGTTATGTGCATTTTCATCCATGTACTTTATGTGCCATTTATGTGCCTGGTGTGACTAAGTTATAAGTTTTTTTAACTGGGTTAGTTTTTTGTACTGAAATGTCACGTTTTGAGAATATCAGGAAGGTAAATGGTACAATTTTGAAATTTGGTCTGAAATAACAAAAAAGAATAAAAATCATAGTTTGTTTATAGAATTAATATGACAAATACAACACGGAAATACGATTTGTTTGTAGTTATATTTTTTCTATTATTATTGTAGGAAAGCATCATATGATATGTTATCACGTTCACATACAATAAGCATCATGAATGCATTAACTCTATGGATGAAAGTATTAGTCATTTTAAGAAAGATTTGTTGCCTCTAATTATGGTTTAGTTACCATACTAGGAAGCTAGTCCTTTTTAAGCGACATGTTCTTATGCCTTTGTCAACTAGAAGGATTTGTTTTCAAAGTTTGTAGATAAATTTCAAGACAATTGGGAGATATGCACTTCAATATATGGGAGAAAAGCCAGATAAAACGTGTCATAATTACTCTTGTTTGTAAAATAAAATAGTTTTATCTTAGGCCTAAATATTATAGATTAAAAAATAATAATACAAACTTGATAGCATGACATAAACATGTAAAGATAAAAATAATAAATTATTAAAAAAGGAATATATTCATGCCCACATCAAGCGATTAACTATGTAATTGTTTGATTTCATATAATTAATACTGAGTAAAAAACTTCGACCTGCGAGAACCACATAATACATTAATACACGATGCTTTAATATTCAATAAGTGAGATGCAAAAACGGATACATAAATGCTTTATGCATCATAGTTAAAACAACAAGTTTAGGTTTTTACATGTTTTTTATAGTTTTCTAGTTAAAATTAATTTTGTATCAAATAGACTTCTCTTGTTATAATGTTTTTATTGTAACATTTGCATAAATCGGGTCTCGAAAACCCGCACTGTTTATTTATTATGTTATGATTAAATGATCATCGTGTATTTATTAGAGCCGCGTATTTAATTTGTCACAAATAATAATAAATACAAACCCAATTAACAAATACAATATTGAAAGAGTTATCATAACATTTAAAATATTAGTGTAAAAATTTAAATAAAAATAATGGGGGAAACCGGGATCGAACTCGGGTCTCCTACACGCGCACACACACTAAATACCACTACACCACACGCATCTTAGTGACTTTTTCTGGAACAAATAATTCTTATAGTCGAAATAGACCTGCAACTCCATGAAAGCTTCATCTCCGGATCTGTCAAAACCAAACTGAATGTGTAACGTTCAAATCCCCATCTTAAACAAGTATAACTGATGTTTAATTCGGATATAACCGAAAACTTTAAATCTTGTTCATCATGAACGTTCAACTCATAACCGAAGACATTTAAGATGATTGATCATATCATTGCTTATAAATACCGTATACAAATCACTCCCAAAACCCACATATACTTCCAATTGCTTTTTGGAAAGTCACTGTTAATTCAAGAATCAAGTCTCGCTCGCTGGAAACTTTGTTCTGTTCGCCGGAGTTGTCGTCGGAACATCCAAGTCGTCGGTAACCCTTTAACTTGGTCATTGGAAATTTGTTTTGTTCTGCTTTGAATCCACAGATAGCCTATCATCGTTTTTATTTGAAAATAGATCGTAAAATTTAATATGGGTTTTCCAAGATGAAGAAAATAACGATAAACATATTATATGTATAATTAAATATGAGTTTTAAGTGGGTTAGACACCCAGCCCAACTGGTTGGGCTGGGAGCCAAACAAGATGAAGGCACGGGTTCGATCCCGCTATGCACAACCGGTCCAGTAATTTTAAAAACCTTTTTAGTTAAATGGAATCCTGATAATCTTAAAGAGTGAATAAGAATAATTAAAAACCAAATCTAAACGGGTTAGACACATAGCTCAGTTGGAAGAGCTGCGTGCACGTGAACGAGAGGTCATGAGTTCGAGTCTCACCATACACGGTCAAAAAATCAGCGATTCGGTCAAGGTCTGGTCAGACCTGACAATATTTTTTTATTATTATTATCTTTAATTTATTTTCCTTTAATTATTCCTATCAAACAGATATTAGTATTTTAATTATTTTTTTTAAATCAACAAAAATTACATTTTTTAAGATAAAATTCCCAATAATAATATTTGGAAGCAATATAAAATCCAATAAATATATATATATATATATATATATATAAACCAAGATATTAATCTGTTTATATCTACCGATTAATCACGTACCTTTTTAGGTTAGTATCCTTTCGTCGATCAAATCCTCAACTCGTGCGCTTTCATTTTCAAGCAAGGAATACACCAACTGTGGGTGAATCTCTACAAATTCCCCGTTTTAATCACATTTTGGGGTGTATCATGTGTCGTACAATTCCTTTATTTTATTTAAACATTTGTGCTTATATCTTCTTGTGATCAAATGTGTAATGGTTGTTGTGTGAATATTATGTGGATTAAATTTATCATTTCAGTGCACTCATTTCATTAGGCCCATCAGTTCCTCGTGGGATACGGATTGAGCATCAGGTGCTTCATTAGATCGGCTCCGTTTGATTGAGCGTTGATCTCAAATACATCATCATTCATGTCATATATTCATTCAATGTGGTTTGGGATTGTTTACATATATATATTTGCTCACATGTGATTTATACACGAATTTTCTTTAATAAATAAAACAAACAATCATTTAAAATGTTTTATCAAGGTTCACTCGCCAACTTCTGTTTACCCAAAATCTCCCCTGTTTTACACATGATACAGGTGATCCAGTTGAGGAAAGAAACACTTAGGATGGCCTAGAAGAATAAACAAGATATTGCGTTGGAATAAACATTTAGATTTTATTTTTTTGTATTTGTATGAACTTTGTTTATTGGATATTTGAATTTGTAATTTGAATTTAATAAATATGAAACTTCTTAGTAAATATCATGAGCTTTGGTGATAACCCAATCATGCTCCGACTTTTATTCCGCTGCGGGTCGGGGTGTAACAGATTGGTATCAGAGCTTGTTGCTATAGGGATATAGGATATGTTATTAGCCCCTTAGAGCCTATACTATAGTTGATTAAATTTTAATTGTTTATGTGTTACATGCAAAATTCATGATGTTTATATGTTTCATGTTTATTTTCACACCCGATATTATGCAAGCACACTCACAAGTACATGTTAATATGCAATGCTCATCATAGTTCATATCCTCATAACATGTCATATCTATGAAAGCACACACCTCACGATTTCCATAATTTTTGCAATGATTTCGTATTTTTCAAATCACATCAAAGTGAGTTTTCACGACGGGCATGTAGTAACTGGAAGGGTACGAGTACCGGTAGTCGGAACGTCCTGTTTAGGCTTGGCATTCGTATAAATCCAAAATAAAGGACCAGTTTGCCTACCTGGGGACTAACGATGAGAGTACGAAGGACCTATTAGGCCAAATCATGCTATACCAAACGTCGTGTGAGCTAACCCCACTTTGAGTTGTCATTGTGTCTACACCTGGACACTCTCCTACCATACATCTCGCAATCATGTTTTACGATTTTCATTCGGGTGGTGCGAGTGTTGACCCGCCGACACCAATGTGAATCCTACCAAGCCCAATAGTCATGGGGGCCCACATGACTACACAGGCAATGGTATGGGGGACACGTGGAGGCCCAAACATGAGCAAACCCAAGACATCCTATGGATGTAGTTAAATTATTTTCAGTTATGTTGTTTTCATTCTTTTTACGACACATGACACCTAGGAAATTCTTGAACTCACAATCTTCCTACATATGTTCCTGTAGATGTCGGGCAATTACGTGGAGGTAGAAAGTCAGGAAAGTCAAACGAACGCTTAGCCACGCAAATTGCTAAACAAATGGCCGCAGTGCTTCCGGACATCGTGCTACAAGTTCAACAAGCCCTCACCGCTAATCCCATCAACCCTCCCAACCAAGAAGACCAAAGCATCGCCAACCCTCCTCCCAAAACCCCCAAATGCACCTACAAACACTTCAAGTCTTGCGATCCCCCAAAATATGAAGGGACTGAAGGTGTCACCGCCCTCCTTCACTGGTTTGAGGAGATGGAAAACACCTTTCTCAATTGCGACTGTTCCGAGGACCGTAAGGTACGTTACGTGACTGGAAGGTTGTTTGGGGTAGCCCTTACCTGGTGGAACACGGAAAAGGGTAAGCGAGGTGTTGAAGATGCCATGGCCTTAACCTGGGAAGAGTTAAGGGAAATCATGACGAGACGCTTCTGTCCAAGAAGCGAAATCAAAAAGATAGAAGACGAGTTTCACGCATTGAAACAAAAGGAAGGAGACCACACTTCATACAATAAGAGATTTCTGGAATTGAACCAGATGATCCCCAATTTGTTCACCCCCTTATACCGCTTAGTCGAACACTACATTCGAGGCCTCCCCTCGAAAATCCAAGATTCGATTTTAAGCACTTCGCCTGCAACACTTGAAGCCACAATGGAGTTAGCTACGGAACTCACTGAAAATCGCATTCGAAACGGCAAATTCAAAGATGAGAAGAAGAAAGCACCCATTGAGACCCCAATTCCAAACCACCCAGGTACATCCTCGAAGTTTGCTGGTAAGAGGAAGCGAAATGGCAAGAACTTTGCCGTCACCCAAACCAACCCTCCCATCACTGCTACACCAATCACCCAAGTTGCCCCTCCAGTCGCACCATTCAAAAGGCCATACACTGGCCCACACCCAAAGTGTAACCGTTGTCAATACCATCACCCTCCCGAAAACCCCTGCCAACATTGCACAAGTTGTGGCCGTGCGGGTCACACCAGCGAATGAACCGCAGTCAACCTCCAACCCAAACCCAAAATCAGATGGTGGGCCAAGCCCAACAACCCTTACTTCTACCACCTGCACAACTCGCAGCCCAACCTTACTACCAACCCAACTACCCCATGATGCAACCCATGCGAGCCTGTTCCAATTATGGAGACCCAAACCACTTCAGGAACACTTATCCATGCCTAGTGAACATCATCCATGCTCAAGCTCAAGCGAACCCGGTAAACCAAGCTAACCAAGCTCCTCAACCTGCCAGAGGAAGAGCTTTCAATATCAATGTCAACCAAGCCAGGGCTGACAACAATGTGGTCAACGGTACGTTTCTCATCAATAGTAGTTATGCATCCATATTATTCGATACTGGTGCGGATAAGAGCTTTATGTCCTTAGAATTCGAATCTATCCTCGACCAACCTCGTGTTAATCTCAGTGAATCTCTAACGGTGGAAGTTGCTGACGGAAAACCCACTTCATTAAATTCTATTATACGCGATTGTACTCTCACCCTAAACGATCACGATTTCCCAATTGACCTCATTCCTATGAAGTTGGGAAGTTTCGATGTTATAATCGGTATGGACTGGCTCAGCCAGCATCACAATGAAGTGGTGTGTCACGAAAAATTCATTCGTATTCCTCTCGCAGACGGTCAGACACTACGTATCTTTGGGGAAACCCCTTCGAAAGGACTCAAATTGATGTCCTGCCTTCAAGCCCGAAGTTATCTCCGCAAGAACTACGTTGCATTTCTAGCTCACGTCGTCAAGAAGGGAGGCAAGGAGAGGAAGCTCGGAAATATTCCAATTGTGAAAGAATTCCCACAAGTTTTTCCCGACGACGTTTCAGGACTTCCTCATGTGAGAGAAGTCGAATTTCGCATCGATCTTGTGCCTGGCGCTACACCGGTCGCAAAATCTCCTTATAGGTTAGCCCCATCCGAGATGCAAGAGTTGATTGACAAAGGATTCATACGTCCTAGCTCATCGCCTTGGGGTGCGCCTGTTCTTTTTGTGAAGAAGAAAGATGGAACGTTTCGCATGTGCATTGATTATATAGAACTCAACAAGTTGACGGTTAAGAATCGCTATCCACTGCCTCGCATTGATGACCTCCTGGACCAACTTCAAGGCGTCACCTGTTTTTCCAAAATCGACCTTCGTTCTGGTTATCATCAGCTTAGAGTTCGCGAGGAAGATATCCCAAAAACCGCCTTCCGAACTCGTTATGGTCATTACGAGTTCATGGTTATGCCCTTCGGTTTAACCAACGCCCCCGCTGTCTTCATGGATTTAATGAATAGAGTATGCAAACCCTACCTCGACCGTTTCGTCATAGTCTTCATCGACGACATCCTTATCTACTCTAAGTCAAAATCCGATCATGAGTTACACCTTCGGCTCATTCTTACACTCTTAAGAACTGAAAGGCTTTACGCTAATTTCTCAAAATGCGAATTCTGGTTAGGAGAAGTACAATTCCTTGGTCATGTCATCAATGACAAGGGGATTCATGTCGATCCTTCAAAAATCAAGGCAGTACAAGAATGGCAAGCGCCACGTACCCCTACCGAAGTTAGGTCATTTCTTGGTTTGGCTGGTTATTACCGACGCTTCATTGCCAATTTTTCACGTATCGCCGTACCACTCACGGCCTTGACTCACAAAGGAAAACCCTTCATTTGGGGACCTAAGCAAGAGGAGGCCTTCCAAACTTTAAAGCAAAAGCTTTGTGACGCACCTATCCTTACACTCCCTGAGGGTTGCGATGACTTTGTGGTTTGCGACGCATCAGGGCAAGGACTAGGCTGTATATTGATGCAAAGAGGAAAAGTGATAGCCTATGCCTCTAGGCAACTCAAAGTTCATGAGAAGAATTACACCACCCACGACCTGGAACTTGGAGCCGTTGTGTTCGCTCTCAAGATATGGAGACATTACCTCTACGGTACCAAGTGTGAAATATACACTGACCACAAGAGTCTCCAACATATCTTCAACCAGAAAGAGTTGAATATGAGGCAACGAAGATGGGTCGAACTTCTAAACGACTACGACTGTGAAATTCGGTACCATCCTTGCAAGGCAAACGTGGTGGCCGATGCACTCAGTCGAAAAGGATATGCGAACTCTATTCGTCTCCTATGTTCGCATATCATAACCGACATCAAAGATCGAATTCGGGCAGCTCAACATGTTTCTGTAACAGAAAATGGCGTACGCGATGAGCTGTCATTGTGAGCTTAACTCAAAATTGAAACCAAATCCGACGGTATTCTATACTATTTAAACCGCATATGGATTCCTGATCGCAATAACCTTCGTGATTTCCTCATGAATGAGGCACACAAAACACGATACTCTGTACACCCAGGAGCCGATAAGATGTATCAAGACCTACGATACACCTACTAGTGGCCTGGCATGAAAAAAACATCACGGTTTTTGTTTCCAAGTGCCTTACCTGTTCCAAAGTAAAAGCTGAAAATCAAAGACCTTCAGGACTTCTAGTCCAACCCGAAATACCTGTATGGAAGTGGGAAAACATAACCATGGACTTCATTACCGGGTTAC
This sequence comes from Scalesia atractyloides, assembly GCA_947069175.1. Lineage (NCBI taxonomy): Eukaryota > Viridiplantae > Streptophyta > Magnoliopsida > Asterales > Asteraceae > Scalesia > Scalesia atractyloides. Next base: position 100,734,120 of record CAMTDV010000024.1, on the reverse strand, counting down.
CTCGCACCTCCAGTGGGTATGACACCATATGGGTAATCATTGATCGTCTTACAAATCATCTCACTTCATTCCGATTCGCGAGGACTTCAAGAACGAGAAGCTAGCTCGTATCTACATCAGTGAGATCGTAAGCCGTCATGGTGTACCGTTAAGCATCATTTCAGACCGCGATGGTCGTTTCACTTCACGAACATGGCGAGCCGTACAAACCGCTTTGGGTACACGGTTAGATCTCAGAACCGTCTTTCACCCTCAAACTGATGGTCAATCTGAACGCACCATCCAAACCCTTGAAGACATGCTTCGAGCATGTGTCATAGACTTCAAAGGAAACTGGGACGCTCACCTACCGTTAGTCGAGTTTTCGTACAACAATAGCTATCATTCAAGTATCGGCATGGCTCCTTTCGAAGCCTTATATGGTCGTAAGTGTCGATCTCCAGTATGTTGGCACGAAATTGGTGAAGCACAAATCACCGGACCAGAATTGATTCAAGAAACAACCGACAAAATCCTTCAAATTCGAAACAATCTTCTAGCGGCTCAAAGTCGGCAAAAGAGTTACGCTGATAAACGACGAAAGCCTTTGGAATTTGGCGTTGGTGATCAAGTACTTTTGAAGGTATCACCGTGGAAGGGAGTGGTTCGTTTTGGCCAAAAGGGCAAGCTAGCACCACGCTATGTTGGACCTTTCAAAATACTCGAAAGAGTAGGTCCTGTAGCATACAAGCTTGACCTACCAGAAGAGCTCAACAGAATTCATCCCACGTTCCACGTATCAAACTTGAAAAAGTGCCTCGCGGACGAAAACCTCCATATTCCCCTAGAAGACATTCAAATCGATGAATCGATGCACTTCGTCGAAAGACCAGTAGAAATCATGGATTTCGGTGAGAAGCGCTTAAGGCGAAGTCGTATTCCAATCGTCATGGTACGTTGGGAGTCAAAACGAGGACCTGAGTTTACTTGGGAACGTGAAGACTCAATGCGCGAGAAATACCCGCATCTTTTTCCGGTTACAACTACTACTTAAATTTTGGGACGAAATTTCCGAAAGTAGGGGATACTGTAACATTTGCATAAATCGGGTCTCGAAAACCCGCACTGTTTATTTATTATGTTATGATTAAATGATCATCGTGTATTTATTAGAGCCGCGTATTTAATTTGTCACGAATAATCATAAATACAAACCCAATTAACGAATAAAATATTGAAAGAGTTATCATAACATTTAAAATATTAGTGTAAAAATTTAAATAAAAATAATGGGGGAAACCGGGGTCGAACTCGGGTCTTCTACACGCGCACACACACTAAATACCACTACACCACACGCATCTTAGTGACTTTTTCTGGAACAAATAATTCTTATAGTCGAAATTGACCTGCAACTCCATGAAAGCTTCATCTCCGGATCTGTCAAAACCAAACTGAATGTGTAACGTTCAAATCCCCATCTTAAACAAGTATAACTGATGTTTAATTCGGATATAACCGAAAACTTTAAATCTTGTTCATCATGAACCTTCAACTCATAACCGAAGACATTTAAGATGATTGATCATATCATTGCTTATAAATACCGTATACAAATCACTCCCAAAACCCACATATACTTCCAATTGCTTTTCGGAAAGTCACTGTTAATTCAAGAATCAAGTCTCGCTCGCTGGAAACTTTGTTCTGTTCGCCGGAGTTGTCGTCGGAACATCCAAGTCGTCGGTAACCCTTTAACTTGGTCATTGGAAATTTGTTTTGTTCTGCTTTGAATCCACAGATAGCCTATCATCGTTTTTATTTGAAAATAGATCGTAAAATTTAATCTGGGTTTTCCCAGATGAAGAAGATAACGATAAACATATTATATGTATAATTAAATATGAGTTTTAAGTGGGTTAGACACCCAGCCCAACCGGTTGGGCTGGGTGCCAAACAAGATGAAGGCACGGGTTCGATCCCCGCTATGCACAACCGGTCCAGTAATTTTAAAAACCTTTTTAGTTAAATGGAATCCTGATAATCTTAAAGAGTGAATAAGAATAATTAAAAACCAAATCTAAACGGGTTAGACACGTAGCTCAGTTGGAAGAGCTGCGTACACGTGAACGAGAGGTCGTGAGTTCGAGTCTCACCATACACGGTCAAAAAGTCAGCGATTCGGTCAAGTTTGGTCAGACCTGACAATATTTTTTTTATTATTATTATCTTTAATTTATTTTCCTTTAATTATTCCTATCAAACAGATATTAGTATTTTAATTATTTTTTTAAATCAACAAAAATTACATTTTTTTAAGATTAAATTCTCAATAATAATATTTGGAAGCAATATAAAATCCAATAAAAATATATATATATATATATATATATATATATATACATATATAAACCAAGATATTAATCTGTTTATATCTACCGATTAATCACGTACCCTTTTAGGTTAGTATCCTTTCGTCGATCAAATCCCCAACTCGTGCGCTTTCATTTTCAAGCAAGGAATACACCAACTGTGGGTGAATCTCTACAAATTCCCCGTTTTAATCACGTTTTGGGGTGTATCATGTGTCGTACAATTCCTTTATTTTATTTAAACATTTGTGCTTATATCTTCTTGTGATCAAATGTGTAATGGTTGTTGTGTGAATATTATGTGGATTAAATTTATCACTTCAGTGCACTCATTTCATTAGGCCCATCAGTTTCTCGTGGGATACGGGTTGAGCATCAGGTGCCTCATTAGATCGGCTCCGTTTGATTGAGTCTTGATCTCAAATACATCATCATTCATGTCATATATTCATTCAATGTGGTTTGTGATTGTTTACATATATATATTTGCTCACATGTGATTTATGCACGAATTTTCTTTAATAAATAAAACAAGCAATCATTTAAAATGTTTTATCAAGGTTCACTCGCCAACTTTTGTTTACCCAAAATCTCCCCTGTTTTACACATGATACATGTGATCCAGTTGAGGAAAGAAACACTTAGGATGGCCTAGAAGAATAAACAAGATATTGCGTTGGAATAAACATTTAGATTTTTTTTTTTGTATTTGTATGAACTTTGTTTATTGGATATTTGAATTTAATAAATATGAAACTTCTTAGTAAATATCATGAGTTTTGGTGATAATCCAATTATGTCCCAACTTTTATTCCGCTGCATGTCGGGGTGTGACATTTATGACACAATTATAAGTATCATCACATCACATATCTAAACACCCCTATGATTGGTGTGCCTTAATTTAAATCAAACAATTTATATCACAGAAAATAAAGAAAACAAAAAATCAAAACCGTACATCAAATAATTATATTATATACGAGTAATATGTTATAAAATTTGTATTTTTGTTATCTATTGTTGAAAAAGTCGTTTAGTGGCTGTACATATGATTTTTTTGAATATTAAATAAAATTAAGATATGTAGAGTTATTCATGAATTATTGAGGTTAGTTAGGGCATACAGTATTTATTAAAGTGGAGTGTTTATTTTTATCATTTACTGGTTTTATATACCCACCCATGAGGAAGAAGTTTGGTGGTTCAACCATCATGTTTTCATTTCCTTTTTGTTTTTAAGTTTTTAACATGGATTAACTTAAATACTCTCAAACATTATGTTTCAGCTAGTAAATATTAGCAAGAGTTAACTATCATTTTCATTAGTTTGTTTAATTATGTCAATTAAGATCAAATTTTAAATTTATACTATTTTCGTCACTAACAATCTTGAAACATGTAAGTTTCATCCAAAAAAAACATGATTTATCTGTCATTTTATGGTTTGTCCAGTTATTCGATTCAACCTTAGTTTTTTTGATTGCATGTTTCAAGAATGTCAGGACGATAATGACACACCTTTAAAATTTGGTCTGGGCTGGCCTAATTGAACAAACCATATGGACGAATTGAAAATGATAGTCAACTCTATTACAAAATTAGTGGCAATTTTTTTTAGAGAACGGGTTTAATAAAAGGATGGAATGAGTTTCACGTATCCAACCTTTTTCGCGGGTGTCAGGACACCCAACTATACAGGTTTAATTCCTAAGATAACATAACAACTATCAACTATATACTTCTCGCATAATTATTCATATTTATCGTGATCTTCTTCTTTATTCCTTTATCTTTTAACTCCAAACCGCGTATCATTTATAAATAACGCGGTTTCAAGAAAAATGGAACATTTTAATTTGGAAATGAGGCAAAATACCTTGACACTTTTCTCATTGTTTATGTTGTTCTTTGGTTGGTGGGTCTCGTGGGGCAGCATGCATCACTTTTATAATTTTATTTATTTATTTGTTTTCCTTCATTTAATTCGTTTTCTTTTATATTAAAATATTTAAAATTTGATTTGTGGTTTTATGTCCCATGTTGTTTTTGTGGTCTACTATAAACTCAATAATGACTTGATGAGGGTAGAGTAGTAACGTACTCAGATGCATTTAAGCTTCTCATCTTCATCTTTAATGGCCATTTACTTTGGTAGCTTTGCCATTAACATTTAGTAAAGTAGGTGTTCATATATAAATTCCATCATAAACTAATATGAATCATACTAATTATTGTAAGGACCGCATGTAGCAATTAATGTTTCTAAGTTACATTATTATTGTTAACAAAATAAGAGTAAATTATATACATCTATCATGTGATGGTTTGATTGAAATTACAAGTTTAATCCATTAGTTTTTTTAGAATTACATGGATTTTTCTTACCACGTGTTTAAAAAATATGTGACTGTTTCTTTTACTTTATTTTGTTTATTTTCATTTCTTTTGTCCCTCAAGTACAAACACGCCAATAACTTGCATTAGGTTTGCACATGGCATTATAGCCTACTCACGTCTTGGAGTGGAATAAGGTTTAGATTTAATGTTTTTTGTCAATGGTGTTTTAATTATGTAGAAAACATGTGATAGTTTGAACCGCGTAGACTTTTAGAAATCTTATAATAGTTTTTTTTGTTTTGTTTTAGAAATCATCCAAGGCTTGTTGAGGACAGAGAACAACCTTGAAGCTATTTTAAGAATAAGTGATGATGAAGTATTACAAGCAACAAAAGTTGTTGATGTTTAGTTTTGTTGCATTAGTGGCGTTGTGGGGTACCACCCACTAGCGCTCACCTTCTACATCTGCGACTCGCGTCTACCAAACCACAAGATCAACATAAGCAGATGGTGTTAGCCCCTTAACGCCCTCCCATTCTTTGGGCTGGTGGAGTCCACTTCTCTCCACCAATCACATACAAAAACACATACATTTTTTTTCTTTTATCTTTTATCGCAACGCGATAGATAAAACCATTGTCTACGTGACATAACAATGAGTTATTACACTTTTTAGTCAAACCACAACACATAGCCTTGATATTCCTCATTTATTAATTGTGTTGGCCTAAATTGTTACAAATGGTAGGTTGTATGTTTTATATACATTGGATGGTTCTATTATAATGATATTGTGGTGTTTTACAAGTAGAGCACAAAGAGCTGTTTTATAAATTGACAATCATTATTCAATAAAATGTGGTGTACACATATATTCGGTTAATGATTCTAAAATATTATACTTGATGGATATTGGAAAGTTAGGACCAATACAAATTTACAAACTTTGTGGTTTTAATTTTCGTACGTTGCGTGGTTGCGGTGGATAATTGGGCCATTTGTAAATGAAGAACCGATGTGTAGTTGCTCTTAACTAATAAATGCAACATGTAAAATCACACTAAATGCAACATGTAAAATTAGTTGTATACCCGTTTGGTAGACGGGTATATTAATACATATATAAGCTCAAGTGTAAGACATGCCATTGGAAGGAAGTTGTCACCAATACATACTACTAGTGATGTCATCCATGTTATCTACATTTATCCATAATTTTTTTTGGTTGAATTAACCTACGTAAGTAATAAAAAAAGCACCATTAAGTGAGAAGATGTTTGACGTGTAAAGGATTTTAAGATAGTTACGTCACTCACTGCTTCATGATCTTCATTCATAGTTGATGACAAACTCGATTACAAGGACAACCGTCAGACCACGTGGCATCAATTACCGTACGCCAACGTTCCCATTTCTGCAAACACTAACAGTCGTGTTAGAGGGTACAAACCAGATATTCCCTGATGGCGACGTCTGGCGTAGTCCTTTTCCACACTCTTCGACTGTAAATACCAGTCTTCGACCACAAGTTCAAGGATCGTCTCTCTCTCATTCTCTCACACTTAACACACACTCGTTTATTGTTCTTAAAAGATACTTATTCTCACGTTGGAGGTGGTTACAAGAAGAACCCCCCACCTCTCCTCCTTGTAACGAGTCTCACAGTGTTTTGTTTTGCAGATCATACTCCGATTACTATCGAGGAAAGACAAAGGACTAACACATCTTGACGAGACCATTCTTGCAAGGATAAACACTTTGGTTTAGACTTGGTGTTTCTTCAATTTCTACATTGTGATGTCTACATGTATAGAGAAAAGACTAGTGAAGGATAACTCTTGCTGAGAGGTTAAGGAGTGGATGCATGCATGGTGGGTTAGGCTAAGAAGGGTAACAACTAAGAAAGTAAACCACCATATATTCTTATGTTTATGTGAAGTTATCTTTCTAACCTTAGGGTATTTAAGGTTGATATGTTTGATTTACAAGTTGCCATACAAAATTTGTTCTCATCAAACATTAAGTTATTTATAAGGGATCAAGTAATAAAAAAGAACTTATTCCCCTCTTTAGATACTTACAATAACATACTTACCCCTTTAGATTTCTAAATCCTCATGAATATGTTGATAAAGAAATATCATTGCCTTTGGTTTTGTCATTGGCAAGGTGTCATTTTTGTCTTTTATTGTTTTCCACAAGATTATTAGTGGTAAGATTATTTTTATAAAATTTATTAAAAACTCAGGTCCTCTAAGAAAAATATATAGTATGCATAAAATACTAGTTATATAGTTATCTTCATAAAATGAAAATATATACTCATACAGAATAAGATAAGGAATTTCCATATAATTTTTTTTATTACCAACTGTAAGATTAATAAAATATAATATAAAAATTACATTCTTTTAGACATAATAAAATAAAATACGATATAAAAAAATACATTCCTTTAGACAAATAGTGTTACAAAACTAAAATCAGATTTTATCGATAAGATCCCGTAAATTAAATAAAGTTCGAACGAAGCTATAAAAAGATACTAAATCTTGTTTCATTATCATATTCACATAAGTATATTTTGTAACAACTTATAAAACCTTTATTTATAGCTGGGATAAGTAAGTAAAAATATCATATACTTAACAAAAGATTTAATATAGAAAATAAGTTCTATGAAGTATTGATTATCTCACAACAAAGTTAATGAATATTTTAATGTGTTGGAACTTGGAAGGATAACCTTATAAGTCATACATAACTCATTAACTTTTTTCTAAGGTGAATTCTTTTAACCCTATCGTTTGTTTGTAACACTTAAATTTAAGACCTTCAAATATAGGAGTTCTAAAGTAGAGGTGTATAAAATAATCTGTTAATTAACCATAATCAGTTATCAACCGAAACCGTAACCGGTTAATAGTTGATCGAGGAATAACCGATTAGTGGTTATTTTTAACCGTATGTTAGTAACCGGTTATTGATATTCAGTATAAGAACCATATATTTTTACCCGGCAGACCGGTTAACCGAAAAATGCCAAATAAATAAAAAAAAACAAAACAAACCGGCTATTAACCGAAAATAACCGGTTAAACTAATTAACCGGACCAGTTAAAAAATAATTGGTTAATCAAACTGTTAAATTAACTGGTATAACCGGTTAACAGAATTGGTTATTAAAATTAATCGGTTTATGCACCTCTATTTTGTCCCTTTTTTGTGAGAGTCAGGCCCAATCCAAGCATAATGAGTTAGAGAAGTGGGCTGACTTTTGGTTATGATAGAGCTGCAGTGCTGCCTGTTAGGCAGCTGGCATTAGGGAAAAATAACTTATATGATTTAACCCAATGGGCCAGAGCTTATGCTGCCAGGTTGCCACTAGTTTAAAATTTAGGCTTGGCCCAATTGATGGTTGAATGAAATCAGTTTTGTTAACTTATAAAATGGTCTTTGAAGTTTTTGTGATTATTTTACCCATGGTTTTGATTTATTTCTTTCAAGAACTTAGCAATACCACTAAATTTTTTTTATTTTATTAAACTAAAATAGATAATTGAAAAATGTGTAGATGGGAAAACAAATATCTAGAGACTCTAGAATAATGATACATGGAAAAAAAAAACAACACATAAAAAACCTATTATTTATTAGTATAGATATATTGTTACTTGATACTGGTAATAGAATTTAAATAACTGCAAGAACCACTTGAGAAGTTAGATAACAGGAGAGAAAAACAGAGACATTTATGTAGTTATTATAACAATTAAAACAACACATAAATTTTTATATGATTGTAAGAACATTTAGTTAAACATCTTTTTATGTATTGAATGGCTATATGTCTATAGTGAAGGGTTCAAATGAGAAGAAACTTTTTGTAAGAATAAAAAAGAAGAACTTTCAATCAATAAGAATACTATATTTTACTACATTTAATTTTTGTATTTGATATTAGTGTAAGGCTATATTGGTAAAGTTAGATAGATCATTAATTGGTAGTCTTCCTATTAAATAGCTAACTACATTAAATTTGTAACTTATTTTAAAAAAACTGAAAATAAAAAAAAATATTAATTTAAAATGTAGGATATATTACGAGGTGTGCAGGATGAATTACGAGCTGTGTAGGATGAATTTCAATACATGTAGGATAAATTTCAAAACGTGTAGGATAAATTTTGATGTGTGTAGGCAAAAGTTTTTGTATGGAGGATGATAATCTTTATTACTAATTAATTAGTCAAAGATAATAATTAATGAGATGAGAGAAAAATTATTTAATGTTTTACAATTATACCCTTTATTCTTTTTTTCTCAGTTTATTTTTCTTCTCAAATGAACCTTCCCTATGTCTATATTATATTCTTCAATAATACTTTAAAGTAATGTTAATGTTTCATATCCTTTTAATATTTATTTATCATTGTTATTAAATAAATTTATATATTTTCACTAATGATTTAAAAGGCAAAATGTAAAATAAAAGGTTAAATTAAAATGCTTGAAATATGTTTTCTATGAAAAAATTGCTTACACATTAACATAAGAATTTTTTACCATACAAAAATATATATATATATATAGTCAAGTTCACGTACAAAGAGTCTTGTCGTACAAAACGTACGAAACGCATGTAAAAGCAAAAAAAAACTCGGTGACATTTTCGTAATCATTTGCTCGTAGGGTAATTATCAAAATTACTCTGCAAGTTAATTAAACAACATACAATTCAAAATTACTCTATAAGATCATTTGTAGAGTAATTATGATACTCTACAAAATTACCCTACAAGATCAAAATTACTTTACAAGATCAAAATTATCCTATAAGATCATTTGTAGAGTAATTATTATATTCTACAAAATTACTCTATAAGATCAAAATTACCTTACAAGATCACTTTACAAAATTAAGTACAAGATCAAAATTACCCTACAAGATCATTTGTAGGGTAATTTTACCCTACGAGTAAATAATTATGAAAATGTCACCGCGTTTTTTTTACATTTTCACCCTATTCATACGTTTTGTATGATAAGGGTATTTATATTTGATCTCTTGTTTGTGTATATATATATATATATAAACTGTATTGTACAAAATAACTTAACGTACGAACTGTACACGATACCAATTTCACACGTTATCGTTATGTTAAAAAAGAATATAATTCGCATGTTACTTGAAAATGGATTTTCCCAAGGAATCGCATGTTACATTGATTGATGGAAAAGAAACATAGTTCCCATGTTACTGGAAATTGATTTTTTCCAAGTAAAATCGCATGTTATAACGTGTCTTTTTTTTTGGAATTCTTATGTTTTCACAAAACATTATTCGTATGATAAGGGCTCTTGTACGTTAACTGGCCTATATATATACACACATACATACATACATAGAAAAAAAGAAATCAGTTCACCTTAAGTTGGTGTACAATCATGTCGTATATACATAGAAAAAAAGAAATCGGTTCACTTAAGTTAGTGTAAAATCATGTCGTAGTTATAATTCACCTTTCTTACAGTTTTGAGGTATACATAGAAGCATGGTAGTGTTCTTCATTAAAGTATCGATAGAAGTTAATTATTGTTCACCAAGAACTTGTATATATAGAAGACTAGGTTATCACCCGTGAATACTAACAGTTTGAATATTTAAAATTTATTAAACCCAATTGTATATATTTAAAAAATAAATAATACAAGACGAATAAGGTATATTGATTTAACGTTAAGAACGTGTATTATACAGGTTTAGGTACTAAATATGATGCAATAAACTATTTGTACATACTTATAATAAATTATTATATGTTACACGTAATATTCAAAAATGATAACTGGTACAATTACAATTTACAAAGCTACAAATATAAATTACAAATCGAAAATGAAGGCGAACACCATCTGTGGATACTCCTTCCCCATTACTCGTCATAACATCCTATAAAATTGAGTCCGAGACCCTGCAGTATTCTAAAAAAAAACTTTCAAAGAGGTATGACATGGACCATGAAAATAATAATGTACCTGAATGTGCAGAGCAAGCTTTTCAAGAGCTTGAGGGTAAGGTAGAATAGCCTTGGGGAAATGTAAAAGAATACAATGTTAAAAAAATAACCAGAAATGATTTAAGCAAGTGAGATATTGTAAATAATAAACTCACTCTTGCAGGGCATCCAAGAAAAGAGACATTTCATACACTCGACAAACCTAAAAGAACATGGAAATAGGCCAACTTTCGCAGTCCTTTTCGGGACTTAAACTTATCGAAACTCTATGTTTTCAGAGTCTAAAACCAAGTATCCGGAAATAGCATCCAAACAGAAGTGGTTTCGTATTTTTCGGACAGGTCTAGGTGTTTTTAGGGGAATTGTTTGTAAAACTGCTATGAGCTACCATTTTCTGCAGAAAATGCAGCGAACGTTTTGTGTTATAACTCGGTGGGTGTTTACTGTTTAGATGGGGAAATTTTACTGTAGATGCCCTTGTTGGATTAAGTGATTTTGTTGTTAGTTTCGCGTCAATCAGATAAACGTAGATTTTTAAATAAATAATTCGGAAAAAAGGTCATATTACGACGAATCTGATCATGGTTTGGCGCAAGATTTTCACGGAAAATCTGTAAGGAATTTGGTCACCAAATTTTAATACAATGGTCTTTGGTTCAATTGACACGTTCAGTAATTCTTTGGGAATACTCCGGTGCCTGAACGGCCCCGATTAATGCACCACAAATTTTCCGAAAATGCACTAAAAGCTGAATTTTTTGTGACAATATTTATTATGTGATCTGTGACGAAAAGGTGGTCGCTATTTCGAATAGCGACACTTTGCATGCATGTGTGTGTATATATATTATAGTATTTTACGTGCTACATGTTAGATGCGTGTAGGATCCGCGTCTCCGTGTGAGTTCACCCACTAACTTTTAACCGGTAATCATGTTAGGACTTGATTGACCCGTTCCATTCCGCACTTACTTTCCGTCTTTTAACCGAGCAAACTAAGGTGAGTTCACGGCCTCTATATTTTAAGGTTTTTAAATATACAGGGGGAGAAAACATGTACGCTTACGGTAAACTTTCACTTTAACGTTATTGTTGAATAACGTTATTAAAATTGATAACTTAGTTTATGTTATATACGGTTATGGTCACTAAGTAGCAACTTTATCACGGGAAGTCCTCATCAACTCTCGGACCGTTAGTATAGGATTTATAGCGGGAAAATTTTGAGTAGTACTACTGGGTCCGACAAGCCCCACCCGAGCTAGTCGCGCTAGCTGATCGGTTTATGGTCAACGAGTGTAGAATTTGGCCTAACACACGCAATGCTCAGTGATAGATCTGGCACACAGAGGCAACAACAGTCATCTTCGGTCGCGAACTCTTATGTGACATAGCTTAGGTTCGCTACCTATATTATAACATGAAACTTTTTATCAAAACAATATTATTATTCCAGGTGAGGAATAATGGGAAAACTATTGAATCTATTAAACTGCTGAACTTAACAAACCTGTGAACTTACTCTTCTTTATGTTGACACTTGTTTCTTGCATGTTTTTCTCATGACGCCAGCTCAGGAATAGGTGCACGCATGGACACAAAAACTATTTTCATCGAGTCTTGCATTTGAACATTTTATTATTTATGGGGGTTTGTTTTGGTGCTTGGTTACATTTGTTTACTTTACGCTTCCTCATTACTTTCGTACTTTGATTACTTTGTGTTGGTTTGAATTTTTAAAACGTATCTTTTCATATAGAGGTCGTTCTATATGACTAGTGTCTGTGATCCTGGTTTATCACGCGCCTCGCGGTACAACCCCGCAAGTTGAAATTGAGGGTGTGACATTAACCATGAATTTCTCCACTCCACGCTTAAGAAATGGGTTGTAATAAGTGAACAAAGCAACTGGACATGATAATTGTGGTATCACCTAAATGGAGTTTAAAAGGGAGATGCTATTAGACTTATATAGTGAAAACTCACACTCTGGTTATAATAAATAAATGAAGAGATTATATAAAGAACGAATATAAAGAACAATATTGATGCTTCTTTTTTCTCATAGATCATGAATAAAGGTGGTTAATGGGCCAGGCTGCCTTACTTTGATAAAGAGTAAAACTTTTTATGATGGTTAAAACAGGTTTGTTTTACCAATGGGTGGTGATCCATTGGCAAAGACAATGCTTTTAGCAACTAAGGAGTGAGGGGTCTTAGGTTCAAGTCCTACAGACGATAAGAGTAAAGAAATTTGTCGTTCATAAAAAGAAAAACATGTTTGTTTGACCCATAAACACTTGTAGTCTTACACTATCCATTTCTTTAATTTTGTAGTAATTACATCTGGTAATTAATTGAATAATAACTCCATGTTGATTCCATAATGTCCTTCACAAATTCTCAAGAAGCTAAATATGGATTAATTATGTTTGTTAAAGGTTAACGAAGTTGCTTAAAAAATTTATGCTTAGAATGTTTGATAATAATAATAATAATAATAATAATAATAATAATAATAATAATAATAATAATAATAATAATAATAATAATAATAATCAATTGAATTATAGATTGCATTACTAAAAAGATATTTATATATCGACCTCCCTTATGAGGATATAGATTTACCAAAGCATGTCTTTTGATTTAATTTTTCAAAAACATATTAGATATTCATCACAATCTTATGCTTATATAGACTAATAAGCTGAAAGGTATTGCATCTCTATAGTCATGCATAATTGCATATACCTCTCAAGATTAGTAATGTTTACATTTTTACAATTTACATCAGCACTATCATCTTAAACTAAAGCAGTTCTCATCTTAAACTAAAGCAGCAGATCCAAATTACAAATATCTACTACGCAAAATTCATCAAAACTTGACCATATAAAGGTCAAACCTTTAAAAAAACTACATATAAAGGTTTGAAACCTTTAAAATAACTCAGAAGCATGATGGTCAAACCTTTAAAACCAAATATGTTTCAACAAACCCCAAATTAACAACGCAAAATCGATTCAAAAAACACGCTCGAAATATAGTTTTAAACTAATCAAGAGAGGATCCAGTAACAAATTAAATAAATCTTACGCTGATTCGATGAGTAGGAAAACCCTTACCAGCTTGGGGTTCGGTTAGCAAGTGAGATGTGTTTTTTTAAAACCAAGGTGATAAGCAACATTAAGCTTCATGCTTTCCTGATACCAAACCCAAATTACTAAAGTTAGTATCACAATTCAACAAATTTAAACTCAATAATAAAAGATCTATAAATATGATTATTTAATAACCTTGAGAAGAGTGAGTCCATCCAGACTAAGAGGCTCCAACGTCGGTTTTACAACATATGAAACTAGACATAGATTAGGGTTAAAAGTGGATGTTTGAGAGGTTTTTGTCATCAACATCAGGAAGAAAACCTAACCCCATCATTATTAACGATCGTCTCTGTTTCAACTCTGAAACACAAACCCTAAAAGATGAATAAATCTGAACAAATGAACCAATGATTTTTTTTAAAACCCTAAAGCATACCTTGGATGATAAAACATGAATGGAAGAAGATGGATTGAAGCAGAATTCACGTTTACAAATAAATGGAAGATCGATTTCCTAACAAATATTGATGAAGGATTATTGAACCAACATCAAGCTGAACAACTTTAGTTTTAGGGTTGTAGGGAATGTTGAAAGTAGAGTGTGAAAGAAGATAGAGAAAAAAGACATCTAAAAGATCCGTCATGTTGACCCGAATTAAAAATGGATCCCGCGTCCAAAAAAAGGAGGCTATCTAATATTGCTTCCTTCCCAAAATCACCCTCTACTCCATCATAACATACCACATCAGCAAAAAAGCTCCACCCTCACATGTCACATGGCCTAAATTATCTCATTTATTAATATATATAGATATAGATTCGAAAGCTTTTGTTAGGACTGATTGTATGTAAAATCGAATTTGTATATGTGCTACATATGCCATTGGATACTCGGTACTTTTTTTAAGTATCTTATGTGTTATATAGCTATGAAGTGTATGTTTACCTGTTTCTGTTTCTGTAGGAGTCTCTTGTGGTACTTGTAGCCCTGGTGAAAAGAGAATAAAAATAAAGCTTAACCTTGAGTACCTAGATATATAAATATATATGGGTTATAGTAAAATGAAAACTCATACGAGTTGTGAGAACTTAGAGAACTCAATCTTACGAAAGATTTTTTCAATTTTTTTTACCAAAAATCCTAATAAAAATCAACATTTCCAAAAAAAAAAAAAAATTAAAAAAAACTTGTTTTTTTTTCCATTTACGGCAGCCGTAAATGCTATAAAAGGTGATGTCATGCTTATGTCATCACCTTTTTACAACAACTGTAAGGGCCCGAAAATCCCCACTTCGAAATTTTTAAATTTTTTTACGGCAATGTTTTCTAACGTTTTAATCTAGAGGTGTGAAAAAAATGGGGTCGAAAATCGCACGGAAGACCAAGTTCTCTAAGTTCTTACAACTCAAAAGGGTTTTCTCTTGATCCTGATCCTCTCTCTCTCTCTCTCTCTATATATATATATAAATATATATATATATATATATATATATATAGGGGATGGATCATGAGAAAACTAGTTTAAATGAGAAAACCAAAAAACTAACTAATAAAGCCAAAAAACATATCAATTTTTTTCTTTTTTTAATTTTTTTTATAAAAAATCGCTATATATATTATATAAAAAAACTTTAAAAAATAAAAAAAGCATATAATGCACATGTGCAATGCAAGTTTTTTTTTTTTTGAAAAAAAAGTTTTTTATACATAAAAAGCAGCGATTTTTTTATAAGAAAATTGTAAAACAAATTGTATGTTTTTATGTTTTTTTTTGGTTTTTTTATTTAGTTTTCTAGTTTTCTCATTTATATCTTGTTTTCTCATGATCCTCTCTTTATATATATATATATATATAAGGTTATTGTAAAAAAGACCAAAAGTGTGAGAAAGGTAAGAAAGAATCTCAGCCATTAGATCTAAATTAATTGAAAAGGGTAATCAACTAATTTTATCATTGATTTTTAATTAATTCAAAACCTTCCAAAACTATATATATATATATATATATATATATATATATATATATATATATATATAAGGTTATTGTAAAAAAGACCAAAAGTGTGAGAAAGGTAAGAAAGAATCTCAGCCATTAGATCTAAATTAATTGAAAAAGGTAATCAAGTAATTTTATCATTGATTTAATTAATTCAAAACCTTCAAAAACCGCCACCCTAATTTATAGGAATACCGAATAACACTACAAACATCATTCAGCACGTATATAATACCATTCAATAATTATATAACACCCTTCAATAAGTATATAACACCATTTTAAAGATCTCTATAAAAACACTACGAATAACACTACAACAACCATTCAGCGTATATATAACACCATTCAATAATTATATAACACCATTCAACACATATATAACACCATTCAATAAGTATATAACACCATTCAATAATTATATAACACCATGAACTGAAATAAAAAACCATTAACTGAAACATTCGATTGAACGTAATTTTTTTTTCTGTAGATAAATATAGTAATATGGTACTCATATTAAAGATTAAAAAACACTCGTTATTATGGTGTAATTTTTTTAAAAAAACGAGTTACGTGTAAAAAGTTATTGACGTTTAAAAAATAAAAGGGGAACTTTCATGTGGATTGGATGTGACTTTCTAAAAATAAAAATGTTAATTTACTTTTATACCCTTAATCTAGAAATTAATTATTTTAATTCTTATACTCTTTACAAGATTGTTATCAAGATCTCAACCATTAAATTAAAGATCTAATGGTTTAGATTCTTTCTTACCCTTCTCACACTTTGGGCCTTTTTACAGGATCCTCTACCTATATATATGTATATATATATACATATACATATATATATGGATCATGAGAAAACTAAAAAAACCTATAAACCATACCATTTTTTTACAATTTTTATTAAGTTTCGCTATTTTTAGTATATAAATTTTTTTAAAAATTAAGTACAACATATATGCATTACTACGAAAAAACATCTGTAAAGGTTATTTGTGCCTATTTACAAGTTTCTCTGTTGTTTTTTAAACTCAAGTAACTTTTATATGCTTCACTATTTTTTAAACTTATACTATAAAACCAAGCAATTTTTCTTTTTATAATGTGTATAATTTTGATATATCTTTTATTATTATTTTTTTAAAAGGTGTAACACATTGCTCAGATAAGTGTGATGTTATACCATTTATAAAGTGATATTATATGCACAAGTCTTTAATAATTTTTTGAATACAAAGTTAAGGTGTTATCCAATACCACTGTTATCCAAACCTGATCACATAATAAAACCTATATTTAGGGTACTTTTAAATATGTATTTTTATGATTACATACATGTTAAGGGTAGTTTACATATGTGTAATAACCAAATTAAATATATGCGTAGTAACTAATTACTATGTAAAAAAACTAGTTTACATATGTGTAATTATAAAATTACATATAAAAAATGATAAACCTACTTTTAACATGTATGTAATCATACAAATACATATAATAAATTATAAAAATACGATAAATATTAAAATATAAAAATAAAAATATCGATTATTAGTTGTTTTGAAAGTTCGGTAATCAGTTAGAGTTATGAAATGATCCCAACCACACACACATATATAATTAAGGGTTCAAACAAGCCGAGCCTGAGCTCGACCAGGCTTGAGTTCGAGCTCGATTAACTTATGAGAGCTCGAGCTCGGTGTAACATTCGTCGAAAAACGGGTTTCCAAACCCGCTTCGTTTATTAATCAAATATTCAGTTATAATTTTTCGTTGCGTATTTATTTCTTAAATAAATTTTAAACACTACATAATT